>VWZS01003778.1:143105-302665 GCA_013397075.1 Rhabdornis inornatus
GGGGGGGAGGGGGTGTGTAGACACAAGCACAGCAGTGCTGCAATGGGGCTATGTCTGTGTGCATGCACCAGTGCAGCTGTGTGCAGTGTTTGTGTGTCTGTGAGCACAAGTGCAGCATTGCTGTGACGTAGTTGTGCGTGTCCATGCGTGTGCACACACCAGTGCATCACCACTGCGAGGGTGTGTGTGTGTGCAGGCACAGGGATGTCACTGCAGGGGGGCTGTGTGTGCATCTGTGTGTGTGTGCATGCACAAATGCAGCTATGCCCATTTTGGTGTGTGCACACACAGGTGCAGCACCACTGCATTGTGGTTGTACGCGTTCATGCGTGTGCACAAGTGCAGCATCACTCAAGGAAAGTGTATGTGTACACATACAAGTACCTCAGTGCAAGGTGTTGGTGTGTGTGTGCACATGCACAGGTGCATCTGTGCAAGTTGGTGTGTGCACACACAGGTACAGCATCACTGCGAGGTGTTGGTGTGCGCTGCATCCATGCACACGCACGTCACTGCGAGGGGGCTGTGAGTGCACCCGTGTGTGTGTGTGCAGGAGCACATGGCTCCAAGGTGCTGGGGTGTGTTTGCACACTCACACCATCACTGCAAGGTGTGTGTGTGCCCACACAGGTGCGGTGTCACTGTGCCGTGGTGCTGGCTGTGTCCCTGTGTGTGCAGTGACAGTGCAAGGGGGGTATCTGTGTGTTTGTATGTGTGTGTCTTTATATGTGTGTGTGTTTATATGTGTGTGTGTTTATATGTGTGTGTTTATATGTGTGTGTTTATATGTGTGTATGTGTCTGTGTGTGTGTGTTTATGTGTGTTTATATGTGTGTGTGTTTATGTGTCTGTGTGTCTGTCTGTGTGTCTGTGTGTGTGTGTTTGCACACATGGGCACATCCCTGCAAGTTGTCGGTGTGTGTGTGCACAGCTCTGGGGTCACTGCCAGGGGTGTCACAAGGGTGTCTATGTGTCTGTCTGTGTGTCTGTGTGTCTGTCTGTCCGTGTGTGTCTGTGTGTGTGCATCTGTGTGTCCATGTGTCCATGTATGTGTGTGTGTGTGTGTGTATCTGTATGTGTGTCTCTATGTATCTGTGTCTGTGTGTGTCTCTGTATGTCTGTGAGTCCGTGTGTGTCTGCCTGTGTGTGTCTGTCTGTCTCTGTGTGTGTTTGTGTGTGTGTGTGTCTGTGTCTGTATGTCTGTCTGTGTGTGCTCACACCCCTCCGTGGTGTCCCTGCCCACTCCCCGTGTCCCTGCACCGGCTGTTGTCCCAGTTCACCCGGTCTCTGGGCTCCCAGTGCCGTGTCCTCTCCTCCCTCCTCCCCCACCTGCAGCAGTGGGGATCGATGGCAGCGCTGGGAGCCCCAGGGGGACCCCACAAGGTGCCAGACACCCACGGGCTCCTCCCTCCCCCTGTCCCCCTGGTTTGGGGGACACTACTGACATGGCTCCACAGTGGGGCTGAGCAGACTCAGGGCACAGCTGGGGCAGGGGGTGCTCAATGGGGAGCCAGGACCCCACTCTGGCCACTGTCAGGACATGTCCTCGCCTGTCCCCTACACCCCGAACCATCTGATGAGGAGCCACTTTGGAGCTCTTTGGGATGAGCATCCTTGAGGGATGAATTTTGGGGGCGCCTGGGGGGTAGTGAGGCCCCCCAGGAGCACAGGGAGAAGCTGCAGGATCTCCCTGCCCAGGCAGGGACACTGGCCATGGAGAAGCTCAGACTGGCAGGCCAAAATCCCACAAAATTCCCTCAAAACGTTGAAGATGTCACTCATGTGACACCATCCAGGCAGGGATGTTCCCAAGCACTCGGGGCCAGTACTGTGGCCCAATATGTGTTTTTCCCCAAAACCCGAAGTTCACAGCCAATTTCCCCTGCTGGGATCCCCCAGCATAAATCCCCCTGGCAGCCACATGGAGGAGGAAGAGGCACCAATATCCTGGCCTGGCTTCCTGCTGTCCCCCAGTACAAATTCCCTGCTCCTTCTTTTCCATCAGCCTGGTTCCAACTTGGAACATCAGGTGGCATCAAAAAGCCAGAAACTGCCCCAAAAAGGAGCAGAGTCCTGGGTGCAGCAGGAGGTGGGATGGAGTCAATGGACTCAGGCTGTGCCTCAGTTTCCCTGCAGCCTCTCCCTGCCACCCTGCAGGGATCTTCCCCCACATCCCAGGGGTTCATTTTGAGCCAGAAACCCCCAAACCTCCCACTTCCATCCTCCTCTGCACTGGACAGCGCTGAACACTGCAGCAATTTCGTCAAGATTTGGGATTTTTTTGGGGGTGAAGTGTGGCACAGCTCCAGCACCCAGTCCTGGACCCCAGGATGGGGGCACAGACCCACCCTAAAACCATGGGATGGGGCACAATCCCCTGGGATTGGGACAGTCCCCAGCACCCCTGGATCCCCAGGAATGCTCCCGGCTGGATGCCGCAGCACCGTGGGGATGCCCCCAGCTGCAGTGCCCACCTGGTGGCACCCCAAGCTCAGGCACATCCCAGGGATGTGTTTTTAGGGCAGAACGCCGCGTTTTCGGCTGTGACAGCAGCAAGGGCAGGGTGGGTGCGGCAGCGGGTGACGGGAATTGGAGCAAATATTCGCGGTCTGTTGGGGAGGTCGGAGCCCTCTGGGCAGGCTGGGGCTCCATGCTGGCAGGAGGGGGAGGTGGGATCCCCACAGGGGTTCTGTGGGTGCCGGAGCTCAGCCGGACTCATTCCTGCTCCCCCCACAGAGATCCGGGAAGCCTTCAAGGTGTTCGACCGCGATGGGAACGGCTTCATCTCCAAGCAGGAGCTGGGCACAGCCATGCGCTCCCTGGGGTACATGCCCAACGAGGTGGAGCTGGAGGTCATCATCCAGCGCCTCGACATGGATGGTAGGACCCCGGCAAGCCGGGATGGGGACGGGACGGGACCCCCAGCTGGGAGAAACACACAATTCTCCCGTATTTCCATCCCACATGCTGGACACAACACGGGATGTGGGACGAGTCTGACCCAGGCTCTGCCTCCCGCTGGAGCCTCCCGCTCATTCATCATCATCATCATCATCATCATTGCCACTGCAGCTTTGCTTGGGAAGATTTAAGGGTCCTAGATGCTTGTGGGATCGCTAAACCTGCTGGGACCACCCTGCCGAGGCTGGATCCCGCACCCAGGGGGGGACCCTGCACCCTGGGTCGTGTCCTCAGTACCCATCACCCTCCAGCACTCGCTGCCACCGTGACCCCGTCCCTGCTCCTCCCTCGCCCATCGGGACCTGAAAGAGCTCCTTAATTTATTGCTTTTCCTTTTCTCCCCCATTTAAAAGCCTTTCCGGCAGCGCTGCCAAGGCGCTGCTCCCTTCATTACTCATTGTTAGTGCTGCCCTGACAGCCCCACGCCAGCGTCCCCCTCTGCCAGGGGACACGGCCAGAACGGCCACCAAGCACCCCCAGGGTCACAGCCACCCCCAGGGTCACAGCCACCCCCCGGGGTCCCTGCTGGAATTGGGGTCCCAGCTGGAATTCAGGGTCCAGCTGTTGTTCAGAGTCCTGGACAGTGCTGGGCTTTCCCAATCAGTATTGGGGGCTCCAGGGGACACTGGGTGTCCCCAGGTCCCATTGGAAGGGGGCCTAAACGGCACTGGGGGTCCCCAGATATTGCTGGGGGTCCCCAGCCAGCACTGGGGGTCCGTATATGGCAGTGAGAGTACTGGCCAGCACTGGAGCCCCCAGCTAGTGTTGCCATCCCAGCTGGTGTTGGGGACACAAAACTTTGTAGGAGACCACCACCCAGTGTTGGAGTCCCTGGCTGGTTTTGGGGGTCCTCAGCCAACATTTGTGGTCCCCAAATTAGCCCTGGGAAGCCTCCAGATGGCATTGAGGTCCCAGCTGGAATTGGGGTCAGTTCATGTTCATGTCCTAGATGATGTTTGGTTTCTCCAGCCACCACTGGGGTCCCAGATCACATTCTGGGGGGACTAGGTGGTATTAGGGTGTCCCCAGCCCACACTGGGTGTCCCCAGTTGGAACTGGTGTCCTGGCTGGCACTGGGGAGCCCATCCAATATTGGGCATCCTGGCCAAAGTTGCAAGTTCCCTAAATTTGCTGGAGGTTCCCAGCTGACCTTGGGGACCTCAACTGGTTTTGGGGATTTGTGACCACCCATGGGGCCCCTTCTGGGAGGGGGAGTGTCCCATGTGCCCAGGCAGGGGGTGACAGCCACCCCTGTGTCCCCCAGGTGATGGGCAGGTGGACTTTGAGGAGTTTGTGACATTGCTGGGGCCCAAGCTCTCCACCTCGGGCATCCCAGAGAAGTTCCATGGCACTGACTTCGACACTGTCTTCTGGAAGGTAGGGACACCCCCAGCCCCCACAGGAATGTAGGGACACCCCTAGCCCCCACAGGAATGTAGGGACACCCCTAGCCCCCACGGGAATGTAGGGACACCCCCAGCCCCCACGGGAATGTAGGGACAGGGACACTCCCCAGCCCCCTCCCAGGGGCAGCACCCCAGAACCTGCACTGAGAGCACCACGGAAGGCTCAGAATCAGGGCCAAGGTTGGGGATGAGATCAGGGACAGTGTGAGGGTCAAGGCTGGAATTGGGGTTGGGCTGAGGGTGAAAGTCAGGTTCTGGGTCAAGGATGAGGTTGGGGTTATGGTTAGGGTTGGTTTACGAGTCAGGATTAGGTTTAAGATTAGGGTTAGGGCCAAGTTCAGGGTCAAGCTCAGGCTCCAGTTTAGGGTTAGTATAAGCCTTGGTGTCAGGATCAGGTTCAGTTCTGGTTCAAGGTTTGGGGTTAGGGCTAGGTTTAGGATCAGGGTTTGTGTTGGAGTCAGGGTTACAATGAGGGTTGGGATCAGGTTTAACGGTGAGGCCAGGGTCAGGACTGGGGTCAGGAACAGGTTCAGGGTCAAGGTTGGGGTCAAGGTCAGGATCAGGATGAGGTTCAGGATCAGTGTCAGGGTGCACCCCCTGAGCTCCTGTGCCCCTGTCACGAATGGGCCACATTTGGTGCCAGCACCCTCTGGTGCCCCTCACTCTGCTGGGTGTCACCAGGCCTTTCCCAGACAATTCCAGGGTGTTCCACCCAAACCACCACATCCAAAGGTTCTGGGGGACCCCGGAGCCCCTTGTGCTGGCGGCCATGGGGTCACCCCAAGCCCCCGGTCCCCGGCAGTGTGACATGCAGAAGCTGACAGTGGACGAGCTGAAGCGGCTGCTGTACGACACCTTCTGCGAGCACCTGTCCATGAAGGACATCGAGAACATCATCATGACAGAGGAGGAGAGCCACATGGGCACGGCCGAGGAGTGCCCCGTCGACGTGGAGAGTGAGTGCAGGGCGCCGGGAACGCCAAAAGCCGTGGGGATGCCAAGCTCCCCGCGGGGATGCCAAACCACGGGGATGGCACTGCTTCCCTCTCTCCTCAGTACAAGGAGAGTGTGTTTGGGATTGGGGTAACGCGGTGTTTGTCCCACCCCAGCCTGCTCCAGCCAGCAGATCCGCCAGACCTGCGTGCGGAAGAGCCTCATCTGCGCCTTCGCCATCGCCTTCATCATCAGCGTGATGCTCATCGCCGCCAACCAGGTGCTGCGCAGCGGGATGAAGTAACGGGGGGCCCCCGCCGCCGGGGACCCGCAGCGACAGCGAGGAGGAGACACCTATAAATATCTATAAATATCTCTATGTACATCCATCCGTGGCCCAGAGACGTGACCCCCCCGGGAGGGGGGCAGCCGAGGGGACAGAGCCGCGCCGGGGCCCCGCCGTGCCGGGCGCTGCCGTCGCTGCTGTTTGCAGAGCACGGAGACTTTGGTACCGACACCGACACACCGAACCCCCCCTCGCCAGGCCAAAACCGACCCGTGAGTGCATGTGACGTGCATGGAGCCCCGTGAACCCCCTCCCGCGGCGGATCCCGTCGAATTCTCCGATCTAGCGTTAGAGCTCATATTTAGGATAAACCAAATCATCCCCTAAGCAATACACGCGCCTGAGATGGTTCCTAGAGCCGGGAGCGTTTGCATGGACTTGGCTGCCAAGGGCTGGATTTCCACCCCCCAAACCCCTCCCTGTCCCCCCGCCCCGGCCCCGTGCCGTGCCTCGGTTTCCCCACCTGCCCGGGGCGGGGACATTCCTGACCTGCTTGATGCACTTTGAGCCGACCCCCCTTGGGAAGAGCCGGAGCGACCGCGAGGCCGGGGAGCCCCGCACAGCCCGGAACCCCCCAGCTTGTATGTAGCACCCACCTGGGCACGGACTGGTTCGGATTCGGGGCCGTTTCTCATTCTTCGGAGTTTTTGGGGGTTTTGGGGTGGTGGTTTTGTTTTTGTTTTTTGTTTTTGTTTTTTTTCTTTTGTTCTTCCTGGTTGGTTGTTTCCGATCTGAAATAAAACTGGGATTTCTGAAGCGCTCTGGGCTGCGGAGGCTCCTGGAGATGCTGGGGTGGAGGGTGACGGGGTGGGGCCCTGGGAGCACCCGTGGGTGCTGCTGAGTCCTCCTGGCACAGGAGGTTGGCACTGGTCTGGGGGGCTGTGACCCTCAGGATTCCGGGGGCTGGAGCATCCCTAAAATTTGGGGCAGTGGGACTTGGCTCCTTCCCAGCAGCTCCCACAGTCCCCATCCTACTCCAGCTGTGGATCCTGCCAGAGGTCCTGCCTTTTCCCATGGATCCCAGTGGTTTTATCCCCCTCTCCACGTCTCGTGTCCTGATATTTTATGGTGGGTTTGGTGAACCCTCGATGGGGAGGAAGCCCAAGCCCCTTCCCAGAAGTGTTTTCACCTGGATTAACAGTAATTCCATCAGGAACCAGGATGTGTCTGGGGCACTCAGAGAGGCTCCACAGGATCACAACTCCTGGGCCAAGCTGGGGATCCTGCCCCAAGGCTAGTGGCAGGGAGCACCCTGTTAGTCCTGATTTACACCACTGGGGCCTGGCCCCGGTGTGAGCCCCCCAAGCTGAGGGACATCGGGAATCTCACCCCTCACATCTGTGAGCTGTAGGAGCCCATTCCCACCTAATGGATAGCCCTCCTCAAGCCCCCAGCAATGCATTTTTAATGGCAAAGAGATTAAAGGAATAAATAAAAACAGGGAAGTGCTTGGGGCTGAATCAGGCAAAGCTGCTGCTCCCCCATTATGGGGCACTTCCCACTGGGAACGGGGCTGGAGGAGCCCATCCCAGGACATTGGGGCTGGGACATGCCCACCTTCACCCCCCTGGCTGCTCCCATGGGGAAAACACATTTCCTTGCACGGGCATGGGAATTCCCACCCTGCAGCACCACGGGGCGGGGCGGGGGGGAGGACACCCCATTTTTGGGATGCCAGGAGGAACTGGTGATGCTTTATTGATTTGGGGTTTGGGTGGGGCCTTTTTCTGATCTTCTCTAATTTATCAAACAAATTGAAGCGAACGTCCAAATGAGAAATGGAAATGGGAAGTGCTCCACGGCAATGAAATAATTCCAGCTGCCTGGCAAAGTGCGGGAGGCTCCGCATCCGTAATGAAATTTCATCCATCTCCCCTGCAGAAAGTTTGGATTTTTTNTGAATAAACATAAGAGAAGGAAAAAAAAAAAGGACAATTTAATTTGCTAGAAAATACAATAACGTAAAAGAAAAAATTAGATAAAAGGAATAACGCCATCCCCCAAGCTCAGCGTTTCAAAGCTGCTCAATTAATTTTAATGGGAATTGGCAGAACGGATTTCTTGGGGCAGGTTTGGAATGGCAGCTCCCGATCCCGGAGCAGGCGGGATGCAGGAGCGGGGTCCCTGCTCTGCCGCAGCGGCGACGGATCACTGCGGCTGCTGCAACAGAGATGCTCCGGGATAATTCAATTAAGGGACCGCCAGGAAAGGGAAAAACAAAGGGAATGTGCCAGGAGGTGGGGGCTGCCGCGGGCGAGGGGAGCTGGGAGGGAGCAGGACCCTGCACAGGTTCCCTGGACATGGGGACAACGGAGCAGGACTGGCAGCAAACCCAGCGGGGGTTGCAGGGCTGCAATTCCATAGCTCTGGGAAGTGTTTGGGATAGGAAGGAAAGAAGTTGGTAACGGTTGTTTCTCTCTCTTATGCTGGAAGAAGTGTGGGATGGGCTCAGCTCCATCCCTCTCTCAGTCTCATTCCCATCCCTGTCCTGGTCCCAGTCTCTGTCTCCATCCCCAACCCCATCCTCAGTGTCATTCCCATCCTTATTTCCATTCCTCTCTCTGTCCCTTTCCCCTCTCCCCATCTCCTCCCCATCCTCATCCCAGGCCGCTCCCCATCCCCATTCCCATGATTATTTCCAACCCTGCCCCTCCCTCAATCCCCATCCTTGACCTATCTCTACCCTCATTCCAATCCTTTTTTCTATCCCTCTGTCCTGTCCTCACCCCAGTCCACATCCTGTCCCCATTCCCACTCCTGTTCCCGTCCCCCTCTCTCCCAGCAAGAGCTGCCAGAGGACACGGGCAGAGCCCAGCAGGGCTGTGCTTGGCAGGGGCCCAGCAGCCGCTCATTTCCCTAAAAGCTTCCCGATAAATTACTCTGGTTCTTGCTCCAGCAAAGGCACTTTGGCTTGGGCTTCACTATTGGGCAGCAGCTCCTCACCCCCACCACAGGGACAGTGAGTCCATCCCTGCAGCATCCCTTGGGATCAGGTACCAGCCATCCCTGTGGGAAGGAGCCAGAGCCCCATCCTGCTTTGGGGTCCTCCTCCCGCAGCCTTTTCCCATGGATGAGCCCAGACGGCTGTGTGCCACCCCGGTGATCCATAGCATTGTCACACCTCCTGCCACCTCCTGTGACACACACCCCTCAAACCCTGTAATTCCTAGCCTCCTCCACCCCCTAGGAGTTACAAGTCCATGAAGCCACGACATCCTGCAGGTGACGCTGGGCTCGGCCCATCGGCCACACATCCTGCAGCTTTTTAACCCCAATTTTAACGAGTCCCCCTTGCTCCTCTCACCTCCCCCTGGACAGGCTCGAGCTCAGCAGGGAATGCTCCTCCTCTTGCCTTTCAGCCTTTATTGGGAATTTCTGCTTCCAGAGCAGCTCAACTCCTTGGGAGCAAGGAAGAGCATGGAAAGGCTGCAGCTGTTGTGTTTTACACCAAATTTTCATTTACAGTTGGGTTCTAGAGTTTGCCCAGAGAACTCTATCTAATTTAAGCTGGATCTGGGGAGCCCTGAAACTTGGGAGTGGTGGGTAAAAGAACCCCTCCTGGATCAGCTGGAAAACCCACCAGGACTGGAGCACACAGAAGAGGGACAGGCCTGGGGACTGATCAAAGCACAGCTCCAATCAGTGTGTGGAACGGGGAAGGATTTTGATGTTGACTGGGCCCTTGCCCTGGGCAGAGACACTGGAGTGGGAGTTCCTTGATTTGTTGGTGCTGGTGGCCTCAGAAGGTGTCCAGGAGTGTGTCCTGGCTGCCACCAGTAGAGCAGCCACTGTCCCCCTCCACTCAGTGGAGCCCCTCAACATTCCCCAGGACTCTTCCTGTGTGACAGGCTGGGGCACAGGGATGCACATCCAAGCTTGGAGAGAGCAGGCCCAGCTCTCCCTCTGGAGCATCCCACAGCCCTTGGGGGGTCCCCATCTCCCATTTCCTTGGGGGTAGGGTTCCCTTGCTCCAGGGACTTCCATCCATTCCAAAGAGGAGCCACCTGGGTGTTCTTATTAATCCACCTGTCCTGCATGTGGAAGTGAGGATAGGACACAGGGCTGATCCTGTATCCTCCAAGCCCAAGCCTGGTGCTCCTGCTCTCCAGCAAGCCCAGGGCTCCTGCCTAGAAGGATAAAAACATTCTCTAGTTGGACCTGAAGCTCATCCAGGCTCCAGCCAAGGCTGGCTGCTGTCACATCCAGTCCCTGCTCCTGTCAGAGCCCATCTCAGGATGGGGGTGATGCTCCTGTGATAATTTGCCATCACATCCCGAGGTGGGAGCCCTGCCCTGCTGGAGCGATCCAGGCAGGATTTGGCCATAGGATTTGGCTCCTGCCTGTGCTCTTCATGAATCTGGACCCACCACCTCCCTGCCCAGCCAAACCTGGAATGCTCTGGCAGCAGGCACAGCCCTCCTGGACAAACCTGCTGCCTGAGCTGCCTCCAGGGATGCTGCTGGACACGATCCCCCTGCCCCTGGAGCTGCAGCACCCTGCTCCCTTCCTGAGACAGCCAAGGGCCTCCCTCACTCCACGCTTTACCAGCAAGGAGAGACGACTCAAACTCTCACTGTGGAGAAACTGTGGGATATTTTCCCTCTTTGCCCCTCGCCTCCAGCACAGCAGGAGCAGGGCTGAGGGGAGCTCGGCTCTCCATGGGGAGCTCCAGCACCTGGACCCAGGCAGGGTCACACCCTGAATTTATCAGGAACAAACACGGCAAAAACACCTGAGGAAATGAAACATCAGTTCTAAAAGTCTGGGTCGTTGTCCAGCCTGGATCACAGAGCCCGGCATGGAGCTGGACAGAGCAGGCAGCAGTGATCTGAGGGGATGGATCCCACCCAGGAAATGAGAATGTCAGCTCCAAGTGACAGACAGCCCCTGTGCAGGGCCGGAGCTCCCTTGAGCACACATCCCATTCCAGAGGCAGGGACAGAGCCAGGGGAGTGGCTCAGCCACGGGAGGCTGCTGGGCAAGCAGGAACACGACCCACAGAGGCTGCAACAGGCAGGAGAAGGGTTTATTGAAATAAAAGCGTGTATAAATAATGCTGTCCCTTTCCTGGAGCAGAGGCAGCCAGGCAGCCCCAGCCAGGCTCTGGGGGTGCCATTGCCTCAGCCCCACTGCAGGTTGGGGGGCACCAGCCACCCCCCAGGCGGGGGGGCCTGCAGGGACGGGGGCAGCTCCTGCACTGGTGGCCAGCCTGGAGGGTACTGGAATGGTGCTGGTTTCTCGGGAAGAGCACTGTGAGGGGAAGATGGAAAGGGATGAGGTGAGCAGCAGTGTGTCAGTCTGACACCAAGGCCATGCTGGGGGCTTGGCTTCCCTGTGCCCCCTCCAGTAGCCCCCAGAGAAAAGGGGCCAGCAGAGGAGGGTTTCGGTTATCACCAAATGGGTTCATTCACCCCTCCATCCCAAATCCAGCACCAGAACAANCTTGATTTGTTGGTGCTGGTGGCCTCAGAAGGTGTCCAGGAGTGTGTCCTGGCTGCCACCAGTAGAGCAGCCACTGTCCCCCTCCACTCAGTGGAGCCCCCCAACATTCCCCAGGACTCTTCCTGTGTGACAGGCTGGGGCACAGGGATGCACATCCAAGCTTGGAGAGAGCAGGCCCAGCTCTCCCTCTGGAGCATCCCACAGCCCTTGGGGGGTCCCCATCTCCCATTTCCTTGGGGGTAGGGTTCCCTTGCTCCAGGGACTTCCATCCATTCCAAAGAGGAGCCACCTGGGTGTTCTTATTAATCCACCTGTCCTGCATGTGGAAGTGAGGATAGGACACAGGGCTGATCCTGTATCCTCCAAGCCCAAGCCTGGTGCTCCTGCTCTCCAGCAAGCCCAGGGCTCCTGCCTAGAAGGATAAAAACATTCTCTAGTTGGACCTGAAGCTCATCCAGGCTCCAGCCAAGGCTGGCTGCTGTCACATCCAGTCCCTGCTCCTGTCAGAGCCCATCTCAGGATGGGGGTGATGCTCCTGTGATAATTTGCCATCACATCCCGAGGTGGGAGCCCTGCCCTGCTGGAGCGATCCAGGCAGGATTTGGCCATAGGATTTGGCTCCTGCCTGTGCTCTTCATGAATCTGGACCCACCACCTCCCTGCCCAGCCAAACCTGGAATGCTCTGGCAGCAGGCACAGCCCTCCTGGACAAACCTGCTGCCTGAGCTGCCTCCAGGGATGCTGCTGGACACGATCCCCCTGCCCCTGGAGCTGCAGCACCCTGCTCCCTTCCTGAGACAGCCAAGGGCCTCCCTCACTCCACGCTTTACCAGCAAGGAGAGACGACTCAAACTCTCACTGTGGAGAAACTGTGGGATATTTTCCCTCTTTGCCCCTCGCCTCCAGCACAGCAGGAGCAGGGCTGAGGGGAGCTCGGCTCTCCATGGGGAGCTCCAGCACCTGGACCCAGGCAGGGTCACACCCTGAATTTATCAGGAACAAACACGGCAAAAACACCTGAGGAAATGAAACATCAGTTCTAAAAGTCTGGGTCGTTGTCCAGCCTGGATCACAGAGCCCGGCATGGAGCTGGACAGAGCAGGCAGCAGTGATCTGAGGGGATGGATCCCACCCAGGAAATGAGAATGTCAGCTCCAAGTGACAGACAGCCCCTGTGCAGGGCCGGAGCTCCCTTGAGCACACATCCCATTCCAGAGGCAGGGACAGAGCCAGGGGAGTGGCTCAGCCACGGGAGGCTGCTGGGCAAGCAGGAACACGACACACAGAGGCTGCAACAGGCAGGAGAAGGGTTTATTGAAATAAAAGTGTGTATAAATAATGCTGTCCCTTTCCTGGAGCAGAGGCAGCCAGGCAGCCCCAGCCAGGCTCTGGGGGTGCCATTGCCTCAGCCCCACTGCAGGTTGGGGGGCACCAGCCACCCCCCAGGCGGGGGGGCCTGCAGGGACGGGGGCAGCTCCTGCACTGGTGGCCAGCCTGGAGGGTACTGGAATGGTGCTGGTTTCTCGGGAAGAGCACTGTGAGGGGAAGATGGAAAGGGATGAGGTGAGCAGCAGTGTGTCAGTCTGACACCAAGGCCATGCTGGGGGCTTGGCTTCCCTGTGCCCCCTCCAGTAGCCCCCAGAGAAAAGGGGCCAGCAGAGGAGGGTTTCGGTTATCACCAAATGGGTTCATTCACCCCTCCATCCCAAATCCAGCACCAGAACAATTGTGCAACCATTCCCAGAACATCCAAGCAGCCTAACACAGCGTGTGCCAGTGAAAACTCAGGTGGGAACACTGAGGTGAGGGGGGTCTGGGGTGGGCAGAGCAGCCCAGCCCCCTGAGAGGGGCACCAGCTGCCAGGTGCTGGGAGCAAGGCTGGTCCCAGCCCCTCCATCCCCACTCCTCACACAGCTGAGTTGGAAGAAGAACAAACAAAACCAGCAGATGTTTCTTTCTGAGCAGCCCAAATCCCAAGCCAGCTGTGCACTTCCCAAAGGACAAGGACCCCTCGGAAACGGAGGAGCTGCCAAACCAGCAGGGTGTGTGCACCAGAGGACCCTTCAGCAGAAGGAAGAGGCTTCTCCCCCACCCCACAGCCTGGGAATCACTCTGTCCCTGCCCCTCTCCTCAGCTTTACTGGTCCAGGCTGCTGCAACCACCACACTGGGATGAAGAAGTGTAGGAGAAAGAACCATCTCTATCTTGCCCCCAGCTTGACCGGGGCATGTTTAAATTCATGGGAAACATACCTTTCACATTAATTCCCAAGTACAGGAAGCTCATTTGTTCTCTCACACAAGCCCTGACAGCAGCCTTGCAGCTTCTCAGGCCTCTACCTCTGATCAGGATGAATCTTTTTAATTGTTATGCCAGAAGAAATCTAATCAAACTCCTTTACATAACCCCGGGGAGAAGCAGCACCCTCCTCTCCCTGCGGGGCCGTGGCCAAGAGCCAACTACAGGAGTAGTTTTCCAGGAGTGTTTTCCAGGCAACTGACACAGAGCAAAGTCACTTGGTTCAAGGTTTATCCCCTCAGTGAGGATTCTCAGAGCCCAAGATGAGGCAGGACCATGAGGACACACACCAGCCCCTCTGGGCAGGGATAGTTGGTGTCATTCCTCCAGCACTATGGCTCAGGAACACGGTGGATATGGAGCAGAGGGAATGCTGCAAGGTGGAGCCATCACCTAATGAGCTGTTTCCTGAGCAGCAGGACTGATCAATAGGCAGGATGCTGCCTGGGTACTCAATTCCCTGGGGTCTCATGAGCTACAAGTGCTCTATCAAAGGTTTACCTACAGCTGGAGCATTCTCAATGGCTGTCCCACTGGGATTCTCCAGTGACCAGCAAGGTCAAGAATATTTCCTTTCTGAAGGTGTAAATGTCATCCCTCTCCTCTACCCAGTTCCACACTCATGGAACTTGTGGCATTGCAGAAGCTTTGAGGCCTTGGACCCTTTTCTGATGGAAACCCACACTCTATGTTTCCTTTGGAAATCGGTGAAAATCAATCCCATAAAATGTGGGGCTGGAGGGTACAAGGGGAGCAGAGAGATGATCAGGAGAGGAGTTGGCAAGGCTGGAGAGAAAAAGGAAAGTTCCAATAGTTGGTGTTTAATTCCTGTAGCAGATGTTTTCTGAGCCTGCAGGGACAGGAAGGTTGGAAAAAGAGCAACAATCCTGGAAATTTGTTTTGTGCATCTATGGAGGCAGCAGAGACCAAGTTCAGAAGGTCTGAACATTCCTCTGGGTATGACCAAATAGTTCTGAAGGTCTGGAAATTCCTCTGGGAACAGTGATGGCTATCTTCTCTAAGAGCTGATCTACCCCAGGTTCCAGGGATTCACAGGCAGGACAAACAAAATGGGGCAAGTGAGGTGTGGGGGACAGGAACGTGGGCACCTCTGCAAGGCCAAGGGCAGCCGAGCTGAGGGACAGAACAATCCCAGAGCAACAAGCTCAGACAAGCAGCAGAAGGAAGATCCTGCCCAGTCCAAACACGGAGAGGACGTGAACAAACAGCGAAAGAACAGAAGAGAGATTTGGCACCTGCCCAAATGTCATCCCATTAAGCCTGCGGCACAGTCAGGTGAGCGAGGAAACAGCCGGCACCGAATCTGAATGGATACTGTGAGGAGCAGCCAATCCCACCCTCCCTGGCAGGCAGGGGATGGGGGAGCTGTCAACAGATGAAAGCAGGCTCCTGACACTGAACCCCGGGTGTTAATGAGCCAGCACAGCACCGGCTCTATCCTTCTAGGTGTGTCTGGTGCACTCTGCAGAGAGCAAGGGACACCCCTCTGCTGTGGCTTGTTCCCAAAGTGTGTCCTGGGCACGTGGGGACACCTGTGCACACATCCCTGCTGGGGCAGGCAGGGCTGCCTCCACACACGTGCCCTTCAGGAGTGCTGGCTGGGGGTGTTGGGATCCCAGATCCCCTGCACCCTCCCCCATCCCAGCCCTCCTGTGGGATCCCCCTCTGCATCCACACTGGATGATCCCCAGTACCCAGTACCTGCTACTCTGAGCTGCACTCAGCCTCTGGGCTCTCTTGTCCAGCCAGTCCTCGATGGTGCCAGGTGGGATATCTGCTCCTTCCCTCTGCAGCTCCTTCAGCCTCTTCTCCCCTGCTTGAGAAAAAGGTTTGAGATCAGAGAGGGCTGGATCAGAGGGAGGGCCATGAGAGAAAGGGCCACCAGATCCTTGTCCTTTCGCTCCATTAAACCTGCTGCTCATTACCCTGCACAGTTTCACAGGGTGGAGAGTGTGCACCATGCCTGTGGCAGCCCCTCCTCCTCCTCCTCTGCCCTCCTGGCATCTGATGCTTGGAGTAATCCCTGGTGACAGCTGCAGCCAGGCAGAGCAGGGGACAAGAGCTAAACCAGCACGGTGGCAGTTTGGGCACGGAGGGGAATCCGACATCTCCCCCCGAGGCAGATCACTGTCATCCTCGGCTGCAACAGCCTGGGCTGGCCCTGAGCCGTTCCCAGAGCCCTGTCCCTCCAACTGCCAGCAGCAACTGTGCCACCCCTGCCCTGTTAGGTGGGAATGACAGGGAAAGTGTCCAGATCGATGCAGCCTTGGCAGCCCGGAAGAGTCTGAACAGTTTTGGGTGCGTGTTCCAGCCGGCAGACAGATCCCAGAGCTGCTGTCAGGGCTGGTTAAAGAGCTCCCTGCCTGATGTGTCCCCAACCCCTGCACAGCCCAGGCACAGCTGTCACCAGCCTAGGGCAGAACCAGGGCACAGAGAACTAGGGGACAAGTTCTTGTATTTAGAACCATGGAATGGTTTGGTTGGAAGTCACTTCAAAGCCCATCCAGTCCCACCCTTGCCCTGGGCAGAGACACCTTCCACTGTCCCAGGGGGCTCCAAGCCCTGTCCAACCTGGCCTTGGACACTGCCAGGGATCCAGGGGCAGCCACAGGTTCTGTGGGGACCCTGTGCCAGGGCCTCACCCCATCAGAGGGAAGGATTTCTTCCATACATCTCAGAATTACAGAATCAATCAGGTTAAAGACAGGTCATGGAGTCCAACCTATACCTAACCTAAATGTCCCCTCTTTCAGTTTGAACCCATTACTCCTTGTTCTGTTTCTCATGGTAGTTAGGAACGAGGAAGAAAACCAGTAGGAAACCTCTGCTGTTTACTGAATCAAGATTTCAACCCCTCCAATCACTCTGAAAGGGCTGAGTGGGGCAGATACCCACAGGCACCCCCTGGGGAAAAGGGCATGGAGCCAGCATGGCACAAACCCGCAGCTGTGGGTTAGCAAAGCTCCCCAGTGCCCCAGCTGCAGGGAGGGAGCTGGTGCTGAACAGGTCTAGCAGGAGTTCTGACACAGCCACACTCAGGGATGAGGACATGCTCCCAGGGATCCCATCTCCAGCCTAGTGGAAACTTCCCAGCTAACAGAACAGGAAACTCAGAAAACCAAATACTGGTAACAATAAAAAGGAAGCAGAGGCAGCTGCATGTCATTCCCTTAACCCTGCTCATCCATCCTTCTGGGGGATCCCTGATCCCATTTAGGGATCAAGGCCCCTGCAGTCGTGCCCCTCAGGAGCCTGCTCCACACCCACCCACCATATGTCTCACGTTTTAAGGAAAATATTATACCTTTGCAGACAGGGTGTGAAATTAATAGTGCTTTGGCAGAGTGAAGGATCACTTCATCCTACTGGTGGCAACCAATTATTCATCTGCCTGTTGAATACTAAATCAGGATGGCAGGGATGTGCTACACAATGAGCAGCCAGATGGATAATTTGTCATCCAGCCTTTTCAGCTGCTGCTGCTGGGCGGGGTGACAATGTGCCCAGTGCCACCACACAAAGCCTGCTGGGGTCCTGATGTCCGGCTGCTGCTCTGAGCCCACCGACAAGGCAGGACACAGGAAAGTTCCAGTCTCCCACAGTTGTTCCCAAGAATCAAAGCCCAAGCAGAGCTACCTGGGGTCGACCAGGGTCCCTCTTATCCTTTCAACCTCATGGACATCCTGCAAACACTCACCAGCTGTGCCCTCCTCTGGCAGCCCTGGCTGGCTGGAGTCACCAGAGCCCAGCCAGGTCGATCCTGTCTGCACCAGGGACACGGATTAGCGGGGAGCCAATAACTCTGAGCAAGGAGATGGCAATTTGACAGTGACTTTTCGTGACATGACTGTACTTGAAATGACAGCCTGGAAGTGTCTGGCTGATGAATGATGCAGCAGATGCAGAAGGCTAATGCTTTGATGGGAGAACAGCTGGGAATACGAGCTCCCTCCCTTCTGAAGGTGTAAACTGTTGCTTCTTGATGAGGATATTCTACAAGGTGCAGAGATGCTGATGCCAAAGTAGGCCAGGCTCCAAGCTGTTCTAGAACATGGAATCATCTAGAAATTTTCCTACTTAACCCACAAAACTTACACAAACTACAGGGTGAACTCCCAGCATTAAAAAGGCCAAATGTTAAGGATAATGTCATGTTTCCTTTGGCTGTGATAAAAATGCTTCGTTATCAAGGTGAGTTCACAGACACAGAGCTACCAACACCAAACACTCACAGGGACTCAGGGACAGGTTCAATATTTACATGATTTAAAAGGTGCCATCATGGCTTAGCTGGGTTAAAAAAAAAGTCAGACAAGGCTTTGCCTGCACCAGAGCTGAAGAAAGGGGGGGTTAAGCAGCACTGTGGGCCCACCAGGAGAGCGTCCCCCACCATCCCCACCATCCCCAGCATGGTCACCCCAAGGGAAGGCTCTGGAGCTTCCAGCCTCTCAGCTCATCTCAAATCCCTGACAGCCCCTGGCTCCAAACCTGCCAAGATCTCCCAGCTAGGTCAGTGAGAGGCAACCTGGTCCAGACTGCTCCAATCCCTGTGGCTGTGGCTTGGGATGGCTCACGGCTCAGAGATCCTGAGACTGAATGGGAATGCAAGTGGGACATTACTGACAGAGGATCCTGCGTGAATTACACACCTGCCACACACGAGCTTGCCCTCAACTCTGCCTCAGCCCCAGCACCTGAGACACGGGTGCTTTGGCAGCTGAAGGAGTGCTGGAATGTCCCCATGACTCACCAGACAGTGTCTGATCCTTCCATGCTTTTACAGGCTGGGCATCTCTTCCACCAAATCCTGCTGAGCCTTTCCCTGCACCAAATCCCTCCAAACCCTCTGATCAGAGTTGGAGTCTGTGTGATGAACAAAGCCACACCATGAGAGAGGTGAGCAGGATTGAACTCTCCAACCAAGCACCCCCTGTCCCCTGGCCATTGCTCCTTCAGGGCTAATTGGTGAATGAATTGTTTGACTCCAGAACACAAATGCAAGGTTTCCCAGTAATCTCCCTGGAATTGGCTCTCACCAGCCAATGCTGCACTTACACCGACCCATTTGACACAAGTCAATACTCAATAACAAGTGTAATTGGCAAGGAAAGCTGCCTGAGCACAGAGGAGCTGCCAGCCTTCCCTGCTCTGCTCCAGAGAGCTCCCCTTCTCCTGCAGGAACAGCCAGTGCCTGGAAATGCTAGAGGCTCCTGTGCCTGTCACTCTGTGCCACCCCTGGGAGCCCAGCAGAGAGGGGTCAGGGAGAGGCTCTGGCTGGAAGGTGACTCTGGGAAGGGCTGGAATGCTCTGGCCCCACCGTGGCTTTATTGACTGAGCGGCACTCAGAGATTGATTCAGAACCACCTCGGGGGCTCTCACTGACTCAGCACGGCTGGAATAGCTCTGTGCTGCCTGCCTGCCTCCCCCTGAGCTCTTCCTCCCCAAATGGGATCCCTCTGAGGGCCAGGAGAGGCTCTACCCCTGCACACTCCCCGTCTCACATCCCACACTTCCAACACTTCAGCCTGGCTTTGCCAGACTCTTGGCAAAACAACAGCTGGCTCCAGCGAGGATGTGGGCATGGGAGCTGCTCCAAGCTGGGCTACACTGGGACACCAGGCTGGGGAAGGAATCCTTCCTCTCTGCTCCACACTGTGAGGCCATATCTGGGTGCTGCACCCAGTGCTGGGCTCCCCAGTACAGAGACAATGGGCACAACCCAAAATACAGGAATTTCCATCAGGAATTTTTATTTAAATATTTTTAAAATTACACCTTTTTATTATGAACCTAGTCAAACAGTGGATCAGGTCATCCATAGAGTCTCCAGCCTTGAGATATTCAAAATACAACTGGACATGGCACTGAGCACCCTGCTTGAGTTCACACTGCTTTCAGCATGGATCTCCAGTGGAGATTTCAACCATTCCACAAGTTCTCAGCAACACCTCACTCACGCTCCCTGGAAGTGTCCAACAGGCTGGACAGGGCTTGGAGTAACCTGGTCTAGTGGAAGGTGTCCCTACCCATGGCAGGGGTGGAGTGAGATGAGCTTCCCACCCAGCCCTGTTTATGATTCCGTGATTTTCTTTAACCACTACAGTAATGACTCCTATGGAGAAAACAGAGCTACCACCTCTTTTCCCGAAAAGAAAAGTAGTTCCAAGAATGAGAAAGTTCAAAAGTGCTCTGCAGACTCCCAGCAGGGAGCAGCTGCCATCCACCCCCTGCCCACACTTCACTTCCATCCAAAGCCACCCAAGCAGAGGCTGTTTCTGGATCCAGGACCCCTTTCACAGCCCGACAGCAGGACAGCTCTTCCCACCAGCTCTTCCCACGGGTGGAAGCAGCAGCTCCCTGGTAATAGCAGCAAGGTGGGGGAAATCAAATCCATAAATTTAAGGGGACATGATGTACCAGTGCCCTCTGCTGCTGACAGTTTTTATTCCCTGACTGAACAAAACCCCGAGGGCTCCCAAAGGCCACTCCAAACTCTTGCTGCCAAGTGGTAAGAGCACTGCTCAGCTCCAGGTTTGTGTTTGTGCCAGCAGCTTGAGAGCAGGAAGCAGATGACAAACTGCAGCATTTCCAGGCTCACACAGCACTGGGAAGCAGGAGGGAGGGATCCATGCTTGGCTGGCTCAGTGCAGGCAGCAGGGGATCATAGCCTGCACAACCCCTCACACCCCCCTGCAGCAACTCTCCCTCCAAGGAGATCCTCACACATTACCTTGTTGGAGGACTCACCTTGAACCTGGGCACTCAGTTTCTCCAGGTCCTGCTCTGTCATGTGAGAAAATCTGCAGTTGGACCCAAAATCACACTGTCCTGGAATGAAATAGTGAGATTTGAAAATTCAGTTTCAAGATTCTCTACATCAGATATTAGGAAATATTTCTTCACAGAAAGGGTTGTAAAGCATTGGAATGGGCTGCCCAGAGATGTGGTGCAGTCACCACCCCTGGAAATGCTCAATGAAGTGTGTGGATGTGGCATCTGGGGACATGGTTTAATGATGAACACGGTGGTGCTGTACTGACGTTTGGACCTGGTGATCTTAAGGTCTTTTCCAACTTTAATAATTCTGGAAAAAGCCAGAGTTCCATAAGAATCACCCAGAGGAAGTCCTTGTGCAAGCAAACCCAGGCTCCATCACACCTGGATGCCAGACTCCTTCCAGCCCTGGGCTGGCCCTGGAAGGAGCTGCTGGAGCCCAGGCACTTCTTTCCACCTCAGAACTCCTCACCTGTTTGCAGAAACTTCCGACAAGGTTTCTTGGTTTGCTCTTCCTGCAGGATAGCAGCAGCATCTGGGGAGACAAGGGATGAGCCCAGGTGAAGATCCTGGGCACAGTAAAATCCCATCATGTCCAGTCCCAAACTGGTCAGGGACCAGAAGGAAGCAGAGGGACACCTGTGCAATGGTTTCACAGCCAGTTTAACCCACTCCCACTGCACTCTTCAGGCTGGCACTAACACACCTGGAACTGTGTGCTGAGACAGGTCAGAGGGTTTTCACCTGTGAGACTGCCTGGTTCAGCAGCATCACATGCTCAATTCCCAGGCACACAGAGTGTATAAACCATCAGTGCTGATTTATCTTCTCTTCTCACTCCCCCCTGATCCATCACCTCCCCACATCCAGGAAGGGAGTGGCAGACAGCTGGGAGCACCCACCTCGGAATAAGTCATACCAGACTCTCTTAGCCCGGAGATGCTGCACTCCATTGAGGTGTTTCTTCCTGTTGTGCAGGTTGTCCTGGAAGGACCTGTCACAGTAGTCACAGAAGTACCTTTTCCCCATCTCTCTCCTGGCAGAACAGCATCAGCATGCCCTGGAATCATCAGGCAGCTCCTCAGCGCCCAGCCATGGGAATGGAGGATCCAGGATTTACAGCACCTGCTTCCAAAGGAGGAGAACTCAAATCACTTAGGGTTGGCAGACAGAGAATGAGGTGAGACCCAACAGTTTATATCCTTGTCCATCACAGACTGCTGGGGCAGGATCTGCTGCCTGTGTGTGGGAGAAAAGGCCTGATCTGCATTTATCTCTGTCATCCAAAGCAACAACAGCTCCGCTGCAAGGATTCTCCTTCCCTGAGTTCAGACCACAGAAAACAGAGCCACAGGCACCAGGGAAGGTGCAGCACAAACCATCCAAGATGCAAACAGGGGAGCTGGAGGTCCTTGGGGACCTTTGACCACAACCTCCATGAGCTGACACAAAAGAGGAAGGAAACTCCCCCGTGTCCATCTCTGCAAGGTAAGGAAGAAACTCAACAAAGCTCATTTTATCCTCAAAGATAAAACAAAAGCTGATCTCACCTGTCCTGCAGGTGGAAAGCTGCATTACAAATATTACAGAACATATTTCCTACAATTCACTGAGCCACCTGTTTTTTCCTGTATATCATGGGTTCCTCTCATAATCCTCCCCAGTCCACGGCACCAAGGTGTGTCTGCTCTGAGTACAGCACTAAGATCACAAGAGAATCTGGGAGCTCCCACCTGTGCTGGGCCTGGAGCCACTGTCAGTGCAGGTGAGATCAGCTTGTGTTTTATCCTTCAGGCATCTGTCCCTGCTGGAGGTGCAACAAACACCCTGAAGGAGCTGCAAGCTCTCTCCCAAGGGATATAAAGGTACCTGGTGAATGGCAAAGATGGATGGACTGGAAGATAAACTCCAAAAGCAATTCTCCAGGTTTTGACACTTTGACAGCAGAATGCATTTAAAAACTGGCACAGAGACCAAGAAATAAAGATTTTATAAATAAAACAGTCCAGAATCAGTGACAGTCCCCCAGCCCATCCCTCCAGCTCAGCACGGAGAGCAGAGCTCCAGGCAATCCCTCAGAGCCCAGCGTGCCCAGCTCAGGCAGGGCTGCCAAGCTCCCAGGAACTGCTGCTTCGAAATCAAGCCCCTGGAAATCTCCAAGGCCTCACACCACAAGTTAAAGCAAAGCTATATTCCATGGGAAGACCTGAGCTCTTTAAAATTGGATTGAAAACCTCCACACCAAAGGTAAAATGTTCAGATATTCCAAGTGAACTGAACATCTCGTGTTGAGGTTCTTTCCTGGGAGGCTGAGGGCTGCCCATGTGTGCTGGGACCCCAAATCCCCCATGCCCTGGGCTGATCCTGACTCAACTTTGCAGGGTTTGAGTCTGAAATCGTCCTCCTCCAGCCCAAGAATCTAAACCCAAGTGCTGCTTAATGAGCATGGAGTCATAAATTCCCTTATCCTTTACATCCCTGAGTTTTGCAGCCATGTTTGCAGCACTGTGGTGGGGCTGCTGGAATTCAGAGGGAACAAATCAGGCCCACTGGCAGGGTCTGCTTTTAAATACTGAAAAATCCCTGTTCCACATGTTATTCCACAGTCTCCCAAAGTTCCTGGTGACACAAAACACTCCCTGTCTCAGCTGTTGGCTCCTGCACTCCACGTCTGCAGAAAATAATGCTGCAAACAGGGAAAACAAATGAGATTCTGCAGTGGTCCCACACAAGTTTCCAGAGATCTCCCAGGGAATTCTGCCTGCAGAAGCCCAGCAGCAGCCAGCCTTTGAAATTGTATTTCAAACTTTCTCTTTCATCACCACGACAGCAATAATTGCAGAAGCTCCTTCCCCCTCCTTCCCCAACAACCAGGGCAGAAAGCTCCTACAGATTCCAGACAGCCAGATCCCACATGCCACAGCTGCCTGCTCCCAAATTCTCCAAGCAATTCCCATTGCAGGGGATGGACAGATTATAGAAAGCAATTAGAGGAGTATCAGATTCTCCCTGAGACTTCCTCCATCAGTGATTATATCCAACACTTATTCCCATCTTTTCAAGGATTCCACTGCATGGATACCTTGCTGGGTTCTGCCAACTCTCTGCAACACCAGCACTTCCCAGTGCTCTGTGAGTCCAGAGCAGTAAAAAGCTGCTTCTGAGCAGCACCAACCTATTTCCATCTCCCCAAACGGCTCCAGCAGTAAACAAAGAGCATTATTCAGCTGAAAACAGAGATGGTTCCTAATTAAATCCATCTTAGTCATTATGAAATAAAGTAAATGTAGCTGTTCTATAAAGAACTGCCTCAGCCTGGCCGTTTCCTTTCAGCATCTCCAGCCTCCGATTTGCAACTGAATCAGGGCGCTCAGACCCAAACCCACTGCAGCCATAAATGCTTCCAGCCAGGCTTTGTGCCAGCTTAAAAGTCTTCCTGAATAAATGCAAATTAAAAAAAAAAAACAAAACCACAACATAACAACAACCCAGGGCTTTGTGCTGTATGAAAGTCTACTAGCAATGCTGCACTGTGTCTCCCGGAGCCCTGTTGGGTGTGCAATACCGTGTTGTGAGGCACCTCAAAGGTGACAGCAAGGGGTTTGGGACAACTCCAGCCCAGATATGCTGGGCACCATCACACATTTTCCTTTCTCCAGCTGCTGCCAGAACACTCCACTGCTCTGTATCAGCTGCAGATTTTATCTCGGACTCTCAGGGGTGTTTCACCGGGCACAGGGAGGAAGGTGACCCGGGAAGGGGCACACACTCCTCTGTGCCTGGGGGGAGCTGCTGCTCTGCACACCGAGCCCCGGGAGGTGCTGCTGGGCCTTGACCTCAATTTCCTGCGTTCTCACAGCCCGGGCTCGGGGCCATTCCAGCCACTTTGGATACCCAGGCAGATGTGAATTAATTAAATCCAAGTGTCAGGCTTATGATACTCAGCTGCCAATTTAAATGGGCTCAGATCTGCAGGGAGGCTTGGAATGGCAGCAGAGTCTGCCAGCACCTTTCCAATGACAGAGGCACAGATCCTGCTTTCCATTACACCCAGAGGAAATCATGGAATCATGGAATGATTTGGGTTGGATGGGACATTAAAGCTCATCCAGTCCCACCCCTGCCATGGCCAGGGACACCTCCCACTATCCCAGGCTGCTCCAAGCCCCAATGTCCAGCCTGGCCTTGGACACTTCCAGGGATCCAGGGGCAGCCACAGCTGCTCTGGGCACCCTGTGCCAGGGCCTGCCCACCCTCCCAGGGAACAATTCCTTCCCAATATCCCATCCAGCCCTGCCCTCTGGCAGTGGAAAGCCATTCCCTGTGTCCTGTCATAGAATCATGGAATGGTTGGGTTGGAAGCGACCTTAAAGCTCATCTCATTCCAACCCCTGCCACTGGTGGGGACACCTTCTACTGGAAATCCAGAGCTTGATTCGGGATCAACACCAACCTGACCACACACAAACTATCCAAGGCTGCCAGAGCTCCAGGAGTGTTTGGACAGCGCTGCCAGGGATGGACAGGCTGGGATTGTTGGGGTGTCTGTGCAGGGACGGGGCATAGCTGGATGATCCCTGTGGGTCCCTTCCAATTCAGGCTGTTCTGGGGTTCCAAAGGGATAACACTGCACAGGAATGTGCCAAACACCTTCCGGGCATCCAGAACAAGCAGAGGTCTTGCCCTAATCTAGAAAAATCCCACGGATCCCCACAGTCTTGCATGAGGGAACAAATACAAATAAATCAGGAGAAATTTCTCTGCAGCCAGACCATGTGCTACTTCTGAGTGGCTGAGACAAACAAAACAACAGAGCAGCATCACTTGAGGGTCTGCTCTGGAATTTCACATAGATACTTGTTTAACAACAGCCCTGCGGGGTTGTTAAACAGCTTCAGTGTTAGGATTCCCCTGTCCCGTCTCTGTCTGTTCTGCCTTCCTAAATCCAAATTTACCCCTCTCCCATTCGTGCTAGAGTCACCCTGGGGCTGCTCTGCCCTCACTAAGGTTAAAAAGAGAGAAATATGAAGAGAGGGCAGCAAAGGAGAACGTTCCCACTTTTGTTCTGCCACATGGGGCCATTAGGAAGAAATTGTTCCCTGTGAGGGTGGGCAGGCCCTGGCACAGGGTGCCCAGAGAAGCTGTGGCTGCCCCTGGATCCTTGGAAATGTCCAAGGCCAGGCTGGATGGGGCTTGGAGCAGCCTGGGACAATGGAAGGTGTCCCTACCCATGGCAGGGGTTGGACTGGATGAGCGTAAAGGTCCCTTCCAAGCAAACCATTCCATGATCCATGAGCCCCACACCCCTCTCCCACTCCCCCGACATTGACACCAACCACCTTTTGCAACCCGAAACTGCAGAAAACCCCAAATCCCCTCCCCAAATCCCCCCACGTTCCGGGGGTGAGGTGAGGGCAGTGACCGCAGCCTCTTTCCTGTCCCTGTCACCCTTGTGCGGACACTCGGGCAGGGCAGGGCAGGGCAGGCCCGGTGTGTCTCTGCCCCCTCAGCCCTCCCGCACCGCTACCCCCTGGTCCCAGCCCCGTCTGGGTCGCGCCCCAGCCACGGCCGGGCCGGTGCCACCGCCCAAAGCCGGGCAGAGACGCCGGGGCTGCCCAGCGGAGGCCGCTGAGGACAAGGCTGGAGGGACGGAACGAGCGGAGCCTCACAAGAACCCCTCACGGAGACCCCCGGCCACGATCACCCACCTCTGGCCAGGCCCGCGCCGCGCCGCCTACAACTCCCACAATGCCCCGTGGCAAGGGCGCATGCGCAAGTCACAAAAGGCACAGAGCGCGGCCTACAACTTCCAGCATACCCCACGGGCGCTCGGCACGCCGTAAAAATCACAGAGCACCGCCTACATCCCCCAACAGCCCCTGCGTGCGGCGCAAGCGCGGAGCGCGCGGCCAAAATGGCGCTGCTGCGGCAATTGTACGGGTCTATCTTTCGCCGCAGTTCCACTTTCGCGCTGTCGATCGTGCTGGGCGCGGTGATCTTCGAGCGCGCCTTCGACCAGGGCGCGGACGCTCTCTTCGAGCAGCTCAACGAAGGGGTAAGGGCTGTGTAAGGCCCCGCTGGGGCCGCCCGGACGCGGGCCCAGCGCTGAAGGTCAGGCCGGCCCCGTTGGGCCCAGTGCGGGCCGCGCCCCGGCAGCCCCAGGCCCGCGGCTCGGCCCCGGGGCTCACTGAGGGTCAGTGCGGCTCGGCCGCGCCCGAGGCGGCTCCGCGGCAGTCGGGGCGCTCGGTGGTTGAGGCTTCGGGGATGTCCTTGGGCTTCTCTGGCCGCTTGGAACGGGCGTGCCAGGCAGGGGGGAGACGGAGGGGTAAAAGGAGCTTCTTTTGTGCTCTGTAGATCCCCGCTTGGCCGATTTGCCCTTGGCGGAGAAAGGGGATAAGGGCTGGTGGCCTTGAGTGTCCCCAGCGTGAACCTTGGGTGAAAGGGGTCAAGGTGTTCTTAGGTTCCTAAGTACGGCAGTGACGGGGTAATGACTGCAGGATACCGAGGCAGGCTTGGGGGAGACCTTCAGGGCCTACAGAGGCTTCAGGAGAGGACAGAAGGACTTTGGACAAGGGCCTGAAGTGACAAGACACAGGGAATGGCTTCCCACTGCCAGAAGGCAGGGTTAGATGGGATATTGGGAAGGAATTGTTCCCTGGGAGGGTGGGCAGGCCCTGGCACAGGGTGCCCAGAGAAGCTGTGGCTGCCCCTGGATCCCTGGAAGTGTCCAAGGCTAGGATGGACCGGGCTTGGAGCAGCCTGGGGTACTGGGAGGTGTCCCTTCCCATGGCTGGGGTGGAATGGGATGGGCTTTAAGGTCCCTGCCAACCCATTCCATGATTCCATGAATGGGATCGTTCTGTACATCCATTATGTGCAGAAGCAGAACTGCCCTTCTCCAGTCTGGGTGGGAATTCAAGTCAGTGTCTCTGGGCCACTAATCCAGGGGAATCTGCAGCTTCCTCCCTATCCAGTTAGAAGCCAGGAGCCTCCACGTGCATCCTTGTGTCCCCCAGATCCAGTACAGGACTCCATCACCACCTCTCCAGGCACGATAATTTGCATTTTGGAGTCCGTCATTCCAACCCCACTGAGAAACTGCCTATAATACCTTGATTCTTTTTCCCCTTCTTGTTTTGCATGCAGAAACTGTGGAAACACATCAAGCACAAGTATGAGAACTGAGCAGCTCAGCAGCAGGAGCCAGCCTGGGGTGGCAACAGGCACTGCAGGGATGGATTCAGCTTTCTGAA
This sequence comes from Rhabdornis inornatus, assembly GCA_013397075.1. Lineage (NCBI taxonomy): Eukaryota > Metazoa > Chordata > Aves > Passeriformes > Rhabdornithidae > Rhabdornis > Rhabdornis inornatus. The sequence continues at coordinate 170,540 of VWZS01003778.1, forward strand.
ACTGGGAATGGATTCCTGATGGAACAACTCCGAGCCAGATACTATCAGCCACCGACTGATACGATGTAAAGCCAGATGGACTCAAGGAGTTCTGCTGCTGTACTCAACTTACTGTGTTCAAATTAAACTCCTGGTCCTGTTCTGTGTCTGTGTGTTCACTCATCCTTTGGCCTCTCTGTGCCTCCTCCATATCTGGGAGGTGGAGAGTCTTTAAAATCAGCCTTGTTCCTTAGTTCCAAGGCACTGTTAGGAATCACAATGTCTTAAAATGGGTTTGAAAGCACTTGGGACAGTTGTAGTTCAGTGACAGCCCTTGGCTGCCTGGGAAGGGTGAGAAGCTGTCTGCTTCTTCTGGTCTGCCCACAGAAAAGGGGCTTAAAATCATTCACAGCCCCTTTTGTAGCTCAGATGTGATGGAAGTTCTGGGCCTGGTCCCTTTCAGAACTGCAGGTACTGCTGCAGCCTGCCCTGACAGAGGATCTGCACTGCAGGGCTGGGAATGGGGATCTCTTTCCTAATTATTCCTGTACCTTCTGGCTCCTCCCATGGCTTGAGGAGCAGAAGTGATGTCAGGTTTCTGTGTCACACTGACCCAAGGGAAGGTGCTGGGAAGGGAGAGGGATCACTCAGTTCCCCCCAAAGCTGGCTCAGAGGAGTCATGGAATTGTTTGGATGGGAAGGGACCTTAAAGATGGTCCAGTTCTTCCCCCCGAACCTTCTCCTACCCTGAGCAGTCATTCCCTTCTCCCTGAAGAGCCCAACCCTGCCTGGCCCTGTCAAACACTTCTTTCTACATGGGAAGGGATATTTGGGCACTTCCTGGGGTAATGACTCAGTTAATTCCTCAGCTCTCAGGTGGCTGTAGGGAGATCTGGCTGAGTGACTCCTCTTCCCACTTTCCCAGCCCAGCAACCCCATCTCTCCCTCCTCAGTCCATTTTCACTAATCAGGAGGAATTGCAGCACAGGCTGAGGCAGGGCCCATTAGAGCCAGTGCTCACAGCAGCTTTGTTGGGTTTGCAAACGAGTGCCAGGGGGGTAAAACATTTACTCTGAGAACACAACAGCACTTAAACACTTGTGCTTTTGTTTTTGGAGCCAAACCCAACTACAGCTGTCCCAGTCCCAGCTGTGCTTTACTGAGATGGTTAAGAGAAAGGTTTAAGCATTCCTGGGACAATCCCATCTGAGTGAGTGCCAGCTCCCTGTGCTCTGCTGCTGTTCCACACCAGGCTGAGCAGCTCAGAGAGTTGCAGGCTCTGAGCAGCAAGAACCAGTGCTGAATACAGGATGAGGGGACAGCACTGCAGTGGGCAGCAGGGAGGAGCTGAAGCCATCGATGCAGAGAGTGGGAGCTGCAGGAGAGCAGCGTTATCCCAGCAGGGGATTTCCCAGGGTACAGCATTTGGGGATGCTGCTAAATGTAATTCCTTTTTCCATGCATGTCAGTGGGAGGTTTGGGCAGCACTGACAGGCAAAGAAAAATCTCAGAGCACTCAGGGCTTCCCCTCATTTCAGGGCAGTGGCTGTTCTGCTGCATTTCTGCTTCTCTGCCAACAGCCCCAGAGCAGCTCAAGTCACATTCCTGCCCTCTGCACAACACCAGGCACCAAGGTGTGGACCTTACTACCACCACCACCCCACTGCTCCTGCAGCAGTGGGATTGCCCTGGAGCACAAGCCACTGCTGGTTTTCTCACTCTGGGGAGTGTCAGCCACAGGCACTGCTGCAGTGCAAGAAAACAGCGTGGTGGGGAGATGGCACTCAGGGCACATTAAACCAGTATATTAACCAAGCGAAGCCTAATTGGCTACCAGGAAGTTCATCAATACTGTCTGTAAGGGCCTAAAAAAACCAACTAAGACATCTACATCTTTTATTTGTACCATCTGTTTTCTCAGGCCTCACTCAAGGGACAGAAATCCATAAGGTCTTACTCACCTGAACCCCTGTGGGTCTGTTGGCAGTGGGAATAGCCTGAGCGTTTCCCTGCCAGCACAGAGCTGTGTCAGGAGGTTTAGGTGGAGATCAGGGAAAGGTTCTTCCCCCAGAAGGTGCTGGGCACTGCCCAGGCTCCCCAGGGAATGGGCACGGCCCCGAGGCTGCCAGAGCTCCAGGAGCGTTTGGACAGCGCTGCCAGGGATGGACAGGCTGGGATTGTTGGGGTGTCTGTGCAGAGACAGGAGTGGGACTCAGTGATCCCTTGGGTCCCTTCCAACTTGGGACAATCTATAACTCAAGTTCAGGATAAGGCATTTCCATGGAAGCCGTGCTCTTGGAGCTGCCCACTCCAGGGTGGGCAGGAGGGCACAAGGAGCCAGTATGAAAATAAAATTTTGCCAATTATAAATAGTACAAAAGGGCAGGAATGGCTGCTGCAGCCTGTCCCATGTATTTGGTGCAGCCACTGGCACACATAGTCAGGGCAGCTCCTTCCCAGGAACAGGCAGCACTCCCACAGGGAATGCAACTCCGTGTGAGCCCAGGTGCAGGTACTGCACACAACATCCATCCCCTGAGCAAAGGCAATGCTGAGGAAACAGAGCCTCCTCCTGGGCAGGGCTCAGGGATGGTGCAGCCCTGTCCTGGCAGCTGCTCAGGACGGGATCATGCCCTTGCTGCGCTTCCTGTCAGCCATGGCCCGGCGGTTGTGGTTGGCTCTTGTGCTTTTGTTCGCTTCCTTCCTCCTCCGCTCCTGCACTGTCTCCCGGTTCTGCCCATGGCCCTTGGCATTCCCAACAACAGCAGAGCTGTCGTGCTTGTGCCTGGAACACACAGAGAAAGGGCATCACAACAGGCTCACTGTACTCCTGGGGACAAAATCCCAGAACCCCACGAACAGCAGGATGTGAGCCTTGGCTCATCCCAGGGCTCCCACAGCAGCCCAGGAGTAGCACCAGCCACATCACCGTGTCCTTCCACACACTGAGCCCATCAGCTGAAAACAGCTATGAAACTGTCCCAAAATCCCTGTGGGAGCTGTTGGAACTCTAGAAGTTGTGCTCTCCAAGATCCTGTCTTGCACAGGGTACTGCTGCTTGGAGTGACAGAACAAGGGGGAATGGCTTTATGCAGAAAAAGGGAAGATTTAGATTGGCTATTCAGAAGAAATTGTTCCCTGTGAGGGTGGGGAGGTCCTGGCACAGGATGCCTAGAGAAGCCGTGGCTGCCCCTGGATCCCTGGAAGCGTCCAAGGCCAGGCTGGACAGGGCTTGGAGCAGCCTGGGGTGCTGGGAGGTGTCCCTGGCCATGGCAGGAGGTGGAACAAGATGGTCTTAAGGTCCCTTCCCACCCAAACCACTCCATGATTCCATGCCATGCCTACCCCTATTCAATGGGATAGCAGTGAAGTAAAGGGTGGGTGAGGAAGTTCAGCCCACTGCAGTAGGACCCTGACAAACAGGAATGTCAAGGAGCAGGAACACCCTCAACAATTGCAGTCAGTAGCAGAACAGCTGCAGAGGCAGAGGGAGATCCTTGCTTACCCCTTCCTGGCAAGGAATGCCTGGCGCCTGGCCTCAGCCCTCTCCCGCAGCACTGCTGGGTCCTGCACAAAGTGATCCTACAAGGAGGCAATGGGACAGGTCAGGAAACTCATCAGCACCGTGCAGAAGCCTGGAGAGGAGAGGATTCTGTTGGGAACAGAGTCAATTCCTGGTTCATTACCTCTGGACCAGTGGGATTGGTGTCAGGGACTCTAAATACAACACCTGGCACAAAAACTGCCTGAAAACCTTCCCACACCATGGCTGCTCCCAGCACATCCATGGAAACAGAGTGTCAGTGACCCTCAGAGTGCTCTGCTGGCACTGTCTGTCTCTGGGATAAAGGAGATTAAAGCTCCCCACGGAAGAAGTGTCACAGCTGCAGCACAGTTAGGCCAGGAAGCAGCAGAGAGCTGTCCTTGGGGACACATCACAGCCCAGCAGCCACTGAACAGCAGCTCAGTCCCCACTGCTCAAAGGTTCCCTTTCTGAAACAGGAAATCTGCTCCACATCACCTGCAGGTGAAGCAGGGAAGAAATATGGTAAATCTTAATGCAGCTCCAGCTGAATGTCACCTTTGTTCTTTCCTTTTCAGCTTCCTCCTCCTCCTCTTCATCCTCCTCTGTCTCCTGTCCCTCCTCCTGTCCTTTAGGTCTCAAGACCTGAGGAATTGTGAATGGCCTGGAATTAAGACACAAATAGTTAGAAAAGAAAACAGCACAGCCACAAACATTTCTCTGAACAGCACATCCTTTTTGGTTTGCATTATGTCTTTAAAAAGATGAGAAGCTACGAATTTCATGGACTTCATTTTCCTGAACAAAAAAACCCCCAGGAGACCCAGGAGTTAATGCCACACATTCCTATGGGCAATTAACAAACACACACTCTTCACTGGGGAATGTTCACTATGAAATTGTCACTGAAAATAATAATAATAGTTAAAAAAAACAACCCTGAAACCTCACAAGGAATTTCTCCACAGAAACAACTGCTTCCTTTGGGAAATGGGCATCCAGACACAGCCACAAAGCACTATTAAGGAGTATCCTTTGCTAGGCTTCAGCTCAGCAGACAGTGAGCATCTGTTGTACAAGATAAATTTGGACAGAACCATTAATGCTCAGCCAGTGCTGTGCTCCAAAGCCTCTGACTGCTCAGGGCTATCATCCAGAGAGCCCCAGTTCCATTGCTGTGCCCCAGTTTCCTACAGGGGGAAATCCCTGGAGAAATTATCAGGCTTTATGAGTCACTCTGGACATGCAGAGTAAAGGGCCTGGGGGAGAAGGAAGAATTTACCACATGCCTATAACTCTACTTTAACATAAATATGTGTCTGTGTTTAAAATCCATTGGAATTCAGACCCACCATTCCACTGCCAAGGAAATAAATGTAAAACCAGAAAAGCCTCTGCTATGTCAAACCAACAGATCCAGTTTTTAGCAGTGACATCCACTAATTGTTTCTAGGGGCAGTGAGACCTGAAAGAGGGGAAAACACCAGTGCCACATTCTTACAGGCAAAACACAAAAAGGATTTAAATTGAAGCTTCTCAACACTTTAGGAGGGAGAGAAAAGGGACAAAAGAGCCTCAAAGCTTCGATTTGGTTTGAGGTTAGGAATGGTGACATCTTCATAATACATCACAATTCAAAAGGCCACTTTCAGAAATGTTAAAGCAGCTTTTAGAACACATGTTTTCTAAAATAGATATTCTCTAGCCTCCATCCCCACTAATCATTTGCTTCCCAAAAGCTAATTGTGTGCAGCTGTCAGTCATAGTGCAGAGTGCTGTGCAGCCCATCAGAGACCCAATTCTAGCTGTCAGCACTCAGAGGGGATTGCAAGGGAAAAGTTTGGTTGTAAAATTTCCCAGATTCTGAAGATTTCCTTTGCTAACCACCATTTTAGGTCGCCCAGCTCCACTGATTTTCCAAGCCGTTTTTCCCTGCTACAGGGTAGTTTCTCCAAGGAGAAGCACTGCTGAGTACAAGTTTCCACACATGGCAAATTCCCCTCTTGGATTTGCTGATGAACTGAGGCAATGGCCGAGTGGAAGCTGGAGAACATCCTGGGCACACTCTGTTTTCCTTTGCAACACATTCTTGAAATTTAGGAATTGTTTGGCTAGGAATTTAGTTTGTAGTTATGTACAGTGACTTTTCATTGAGGTTCTTTGGCTAGAGGGTTCAATCACTTTGTGTTCAAGGAATTGTCTGCCACGGGAGAAGGGAGACCCAAACCTTCCTCCTTGCACACCACAGTGAAAACAGAGGAAGGGGTGGTTTGAAGCTCTGGTGGAGGAACAGAGCCCAAAGCAGGGTTTGTGGAAGCCAGGGAATTCTGTGGTGATTCTCCCATGGATCCCTCCCTCCCCCTCCCCTCAGCATTCACCTCCTGGAGATGAGCTCATCATCCGAGTCAGCATCGTTAGCACCCACTTGGTTCCCATCGTAGGTGTCATCGTACTCGTCCTCGTAGTCCTCGTAGTCCTGGGCTGCTCCAGGCTCCACGGGCAGCTCCTCCAGCACCACGCTGTACTGGCTGTAGCGCTGCCTCTGCTCCCTCACCAGCCGTTTGTCATTCACCAAGCTCCGGGTCGTGTCCTTCTCCCTCCTGCAAGGAACAGGGGAGGAAAAGGCAGAGGTCAAAACCTTCCCTTGAAGCTGCTTTTTCCCCTGGAAGTGGAATGTGAAGCAGTGCAAGTCTCATCCCCAATGCCACAGGCTCTCCTTACCCCACCCATTGGCCTGCTGGTTTATAGAATCATGGAATGGTTTGGGCAGGAAGGGATCTTAAAGCTCATCTTATTCCACCCTCACACATTCCACTGTCCCCGCCTGCTCCAAGCCCCAATGTCAAGCCTGGCCTTGGACACTGCCAGGGATCCAGAGGCAGCCACAGCTTCTCTGGGAATTCCATCCCAGCCCCTCCCCACCCTCCCAGGGAACAATTCCTTCCCAATATCCCACCCATCCCTGCCCTCTAGCAGTGGGAAGCCATTCACTGTGTCCTGTCCCTCCATCCCTTGTAAACAGTCTCTCTTCCATCTTTCTTGTCAGCCCCTTCAGGTCCTGGAAGGCCCCAATTAGGTCATCTCAGAGCTTTCTCTTTTTCTAGCTGGACAATCCTAATTCTCCCAGCCTTTCCACACAGCAGCACTGCTCCATCCCTCTGATCATCCTGGTGCCTCCTCTGCTCTCACTCCAGCAGCTCCAGGTCCTTCCTGTGCTGGGCCCCAGGGCTGGATGGAGTGATCCAGGGGGGTCATTTCTACCAGGGCTCTTTGGCCACTAAAAAAGAGCAGGAATTGGAGACCACCACTATCACTTCAAACAGAGAGGAAGCTTTCACAGGAGGCCAAATGCAATTCTATTCTAGATGAAACTTGGCCAAGGTGCATGAGGCACAAATGTGAGGGGAAAAGGACAAATGTTGATGGGGACATCCAAAAAATAACCAGTGCAGGCGAGGATGAGAATAAACACATCTCCCAAAGCAAAGAACAAAACAGTAGAGAGTCTTTGTGATTCAGCCTCTCAGAGCACTGCAAGTGCTCTTAAATTTAGAAGGCAAGTAAATTATCATCATTTTAAAGAAGGGAAGACCAAGAAACAAAAAGCAGCTGCCGAGTGTCTCAAGCTGCACAAGCATAAGCTTAGAATTCCCACTTTTCAGACCAGCCAAGTACATATTTACAGCAAAGCAACAGGGGATTCCACTGTCCAGCATTCCCAAAACAACTTGCAGCCCCCAGAGTCCAGGAGGACCCAGCATCAGTGGATTTTATCAGAGAAAGGACAAGTCCAAAGCAGTGGCAGTGACTCAGGAAGGGGCAGGCTGAGGGGATGTGATCCAGCAGCCCAGATTTTCATTGGAATCTCAGAACAAAGGGAGTTTAACGCTGGAGGTGGTTCCCTCTCTGCCATGACTCACTGCCTGCATTGGCTGCATAATGCCCTGCCAAGCACGTGGTGAGTTCAGCCATGCCAGGATCCCTGGGATAACACCTCCTTTGGGAATTCAGCCCAGGCTGAACCCAGCACCTGGTAATTGCTTCCTGTCGAGCTGGTCTGATGACTGCAGAGGAGCTGCATGAAATGGTCTGGGCACCAATCCCAGGAAAAACAGTGGGAGAACTCCTCTAGTGCCATGGAGCTCAGGACATGCTCTGGCTTCAGGAGACAGATTCAGCTGACAGCTAGGACTGGACAGGCACAGACAAGTGCCATCACTTTTCAGGATCAGCAGAGACTATGTTGGCACATTCATTTCCTTGTGTTTCATTCCCTCCTCATCCTGGCTGGATTTCTTTTTCTCAAGGACAGTCGCTGCCCCAAACTGCTGACGTTGAGAGTGGCCAGAACATCCTGCTCTGGCTCTTTAGGCACTATGGTGACACCAGGCTTAGCAACAACACCCAGAACATAAGAGAATTCGGTGAGCAAAAAGTATTTAGAAGGAGAAAAAAATAAATTTAAATATCTGATGCAATTCAAATCCAAAGCAGATCTCAGACAAAGCTTGGAGAGCCCTATTACCCCAACACTGGGGTGAACCATCAGTGCTGAATATTAAGTCCTGGAGACAATGTACTGCAGCTTTTCCTTGGATTCAGTTGGATATGGTCATCTTTGGGCATTGCTGATCTCCAGATTTTAAACTACTCAAACCACAGCTAGTATGTCTGGAGTCCTGCAGAGTTTTCCCAAATGTTCTGAAATCAAGGAAGGCAAAAAACATCAGGAAGAGCAGCAGCAAGAGGATAATCCCAACAGGTCACATAAGTACAGCAGGAGAGAGGAGAACTTCCCCAGGAGTGATGACACCCCTGGAGAGAAGGCACCCCTGGAGGGCAGAGCCATGGGAACAGATCCCAGAGCCCGGCTCAGGGATGATTTACAGCTCCCAAAGCTCTCCAAGTGATCTGCAGAGGGAGCTATGAGCGGGATATTCCTGCCACTGGATGCTCTGTGCTGAACTCGGTGCTCTCTGGCCTTGACCAGCTGCTGCAGCAAGGCTCTGGGAATCAGGGATAACCCAGCACCTCTGTGCAAGGCTCTGGGAATCAGGGATAACCCAGCACCTCTGTACAAGTCTTTGGGAAATGGGGATAACCCAGCACCTCTGTACAAGGCTCTGGGAATCAGGGATAACCAGCAAGGCTTTGGGAATCAGGGATAACCCAGCACCTCTGTACAAGGCTCTGGGAATCAGGGATAACCCAGCACCTCTGTGCAAGGCTCTGGGAATCAGGGATAACCCAGCACACCTATACAATGCACCTGTCTCACAGAGCAAGGCACCACCATGAGTAGAAAGGTTCTGTATGAATTCTCAGCTATGGACACAACAAAAGTCATGACCTTAGCCAGAGAGAAAAGAAATTCCTTTCTTGCTCAGCCTAGACAGGATCAGCACTGTGGCACCGCTCTGAGGAGCTGGGCCACTGACCTGGGGACAAAAGTGGTTCTCTCCTAGAGTTTGATGCAACTTTGCAACCAAAACATTAATTGGAAGCTCTCAGCCCACATGGCTCTAACTTCAGCCAGACTTTTAGTTAACTGCTGTGTAAATACATCCCAACATTAAGATCACACTTGGCTGTTTAGAGGAGGTGTTTAAAGTCTAGTGGAAGGTGTCCCTCCCCATGGCAGGGGGTGTAACAAGATGAGCTTTAAGGTTCCTTCCAACCCAAACCATTCCATGATTCTGTGATATGTTTTAAAAGAATCTGGAACAAGGGAACCACACTGTAGAGTTGACATCAGTATGAGCCAGCACCACACATCCAGCTAAGGAGAAAAAGTGAAAACTGATAGGGTTTTGTAGTAACCTCTGCCCATGGCAGAGGGATCCCTCCTCATTGCAGGCAGATTGACTAAATGACCTTTAAAGGTCCCTCCCACCCCACACTACTCTATGAGTCCAAGTGCCCTTCTGCAGGAAGTTTTACAGCAGCAGGAACAACAGAAGCAGTCTAAGGCACTGAATGTTATCAGATGTTGAAGTAGATGGATATTGAATCTTCCCTTGGCTCTAAATCAAATCATTAGTTATTCTCAGCTCTGAGTCACAATCCCAGGCTCGGGGATGGTGCTTTTCAAGGTCTGTTGTTCAGTGCAAGTTTAACATTAAGCCCAAGGAGCAAGAGCCTGACATTACAAATGAGCTTGGCAGAGCAATCTCCAGCAGCAGACACAGGAAAGCCAATTAGGAAAAACACTAAGTGAAACCAACCCCCTCATAATATTTCATTTTACTTTCCCAGACAAACAGGTGGGGAACATTTTTGATAAGCCTTCCTCCCTGCCAAACATTCCTGCAGGATGTTTTTAGGAGAGATAAATGTGCAGGTTCCCAGGTGTTTGTTCCTCCTGACAGGCAGAGTTAATGACTGGGTGCCAACACTCACCTCTTGCCTTTCTGGATCCGAGACACATCCACTGCATCCCTACTGAAAACATCAAACTCATCATTCTGGAAAACATTATAGCGAGAGCTGACCAGAGGGGTAGGGTCTGGCTTCAGCTGTCTGTTAAAAAACAAGGAGAGAGAAGAAAAACAAAAGTGAAGCAAGGAATAGAAATCCTCTCCCTTCCCCAAGCCCTTGTTTTATCCTTTGTTAGTCCCAGAATGATCCTGAGCACACCAAGAGGTGCTGGCTGAGTCACAGGGCACGACCCTTTCCCTTCCCAGCTCCTGGCACAAGCACAGCACTTCACAACACTTGGATTTGAGGGGAAACTAAAGTAACTCACAGAAAACCAAGAGAAAATTCTTCAGCTAATTTCAGAGTCTATCAAACCATGCAGGACAACAGAATATTCAACAGACTGCCTGGTCTCAGAACAGTGACTCAGTGAAGACAAACACTAAGTGTGATGAATTACAGGCTGGAAAAAAATTCCAATAATTTGTTGCTGCTGATTTCAAGATATTTATCTCTCTTGTTAAATCTTTCTCAGGGATCCAGGTTTATGTTTGTTCAACTTGTAAGTAAAAAGACTGTACTTTTGACATTCATTTTGGTGGAGCAGACAGCTCAGCTGGGCAGCTGCAAATGCTGCTGTGCTCCCCTATAAATCAGCAGGGGTCAGAATTCGACATTTCCTATCGAACCAGCAGCTTTGTTTCAAGATGCAAAAGGCAGGAAGGAAAAAAAATCCAGCTCTATCTTGTGGAACTGCTGGCTTTGCAGAAAACCCAATCCTTCCAAAAGCCTGTCCTGCACCAGTAGTGCCAAAGTCAGCAGATCTGACTGCGGGAACATAAAGATTGTTGCAAAATTGGGATTTTTTTTACATCATTTTTCTGATAAAGATGCTTTCCTTTAATGCAACAGTGAGACAGTCTGCTCATAACTCCATGAAATGTGAACAAACAGCACATTCACATCCTGATGCTCTGCCAAGAACTGCTGGTGCAGCACAAACACACACTCACAGCTGCAGACAAACTCCAACAACTCAATCCTGCCACCAGCTATAAACCCTCCATCCCTTGGCCAATCCAGGAAAGCAGGAAAATCCTGGCAAGTTTGTCAGAGGGAACATAAAAATGGATCTGAACTGTCATATCTTCACTCACTAAACAGCAGCCTGTTAAAGAATCATATTTGACCCTCTGGGTTGAATTGGCTCCTCTGAAGATGCCCTTTCCTCCTGCAGGACAGCTGGGATTTTCACACTTGTGACAACAAACACTGCAGCAAAATAACTTTTGAAGGCAACCTATTCTATTCTATTCTAATTCCATTCCATTCCATTCTATCCTATCCTATCATATCACGTACAAGTGGTTTTGTCCCCTGCCACAAAACACATCTCAGCACCTGCTCTACTCCAACACCGAGCAGCAAAGGTCCCACTCCTCTGCAGGGACACAAGGAGGGCAGAGAACTGGTGACGGGTGACAATGAGAAACTCTCACCGCAGTTCTCTACCCCAAATATGCAAATTCTTAGAGCTCTACAACTGTTGAGCCTTCAGTGAGGACAATTAAGCGAGACAGAAACAACCAGAGGTTGTCCCACACCTTTGCATCCTCCGGTCCAGCTTATCCAGGTGTGGCACCAGCTTATCTTCCAGGATGTTGTTGATCACCTGCTCTGTGTCGTATCCATACTCCTCCAGGCAGGCCAGGATGAATCCCTCTCCAAGGTCTGGCAGCAGATCCTTCACTTGGGAGATCAGGGAGTCCAGCTCCACGCCAGACACACGGGCAATGGGTGCGGCCGCAGCGCCGGCACACTACGGACACCAAACACAACTGGTGGGCACTGGGGAGGGACAGAGCTGAGGGCAGGCAGTGTGCACAGAAATACAGAGAAAACAGCACTCTGGGCTGTCAGGGTTTAAACACACACAAGTACAAGACTGGAGCCAAAAGAGGAATCAGCTGTTTAAACTACACAAGGTTTGTGACACAGATTTGGGCACACAGCTACTTTTGCCAGTCCCTGAGTCAGCAAGGACACCCTGCAGAATCCCTTCCTCAAATAAGAGGTGAGCTCTGCATTTCAAAAATATGTACATGAACTGCAGGGATGAAAGAGAGTATTTGAATAATCCCCAGCAAGGGAAAACCCAAGCCATGAGAGCTGGAAGCAATTTGCTCAGAGATAACTCAGGATTCAGGTGTAGCTTCAGTTCTCATTTCCCAAGGCTGCATGGAGATCCAGTAAAGGTCACAAATGACACCAAATCTCATGTTGTCCCCAGAGCTGAGCAAATCAAGCCTGTCCTCACAGACAGAGGAAGGCCAGGAAGAGCAGAGCCCAGTCCCATCACAGAGCTGTACCCACCTCATCCTCCAGGGCACACGCAGCCCCCAGATCCTCCCCGTTCTCAGGGGCGCTCTCCACTATTGCTGAAGCTCCTTTCGATGCTGCTGGATCTTTAACAGTTTGTCCTTTTTTCCTGTCTACCCCTTCCCAGGCACTTTCCACTGCCTGGAGGATATAGGCTGTCCTGGTCTCATCCCTAAGAGCACAGCATTAAGGACATTCCTGGATACACATGTTCAGGGATCACCTTGAAGTAACTATGGGATTGTCACTGACATCCAAACTTGTGTCTATATCAACACTAACAAAACCACAGAATGGTTTGGGTGGGAAGGGACCTTAAAGCTCATCTTGTCCCACCCCCTGTCATGGGCAAGGACAGTTTCCATTAGATCAGGTTGCTTCAAGCCCTGTCCAGCCTGGCCTTGGACACTTCTGGAGATGGGGCAGCCTCAGATTCTCTGGGCAACAACTCCCCCCTCTCCTTTTCGTTTTCTGTTAAGGGAAAACTTTCCAGTACTCCTTGCCAGCCGTGCAGTTTAACCAGAGGCAGAAATGTCACTGGTGTGAAGGAATCCAAGAGCAGCCAGGTTGTGCAAAGCCCAAGGATACAGTGCAGAGGATGCCTGCTGGAGCAGACTCACATCATCCTCAACAGGGAACAGCTCATCGTAGTCACGGAGAAATCTGAAAACACAGGAGCAAGTTTAATCAGTGAAGCTCAATTAATTACCACTACTGTGCCTCTCTGACTGCCTCAGTGCTCAGGTAGGAACAGAGAACCTCTCACCCAATGCTGGATTCCAGCCATCCCTGATTTTGGTCCCACTACACCACAGCAACACTCCTCAGGTGCGAGGGCTGGAACCCAGTGCTGCATTACAGGGAAAATCTGCTTTACCATGTGAAAGTGCTCAGAATGCCAACATGGGCAGGAGGACAAGATGGAATACCCAGTTCTGCCAATTCCTTTGTATCTCCAGCATTAGTGTTTAATATTTTTCTGGTCTGGTCAGCCCAGCTGGAAAGCACAGATCAGTAATAACAGCCTAACTTGTCAAGGCAGCTAATGGCTAAACTGCTCTTCTCCTCTGAAAGGCTGGATTAAAGGGAGTGAAGAATTGCATTTCTCAGTGCCAGGGTCTATGCTGCAGGCTGAAATCCTCTCACTGCACTTCTCCCAACTACTTACAACGATTTTTGACTCCCAAATGCCTCATAATGCTGCTTCAGGCAATTCTGCTGTAAAGAATGGCAGAGGAGGGAGCTGAGCCTCCCTCGGGCCTCTTGCTAGCCAGACTCACCTCCTTTCCTGAAGCACTGATGTGAAGATCTGCAGAAATTCCTCAATAAATGGCTGAATATTCTCACAGCTGCAGGAAACACAGCACAGTGAACACTCAGAGGTAAGCCTGCCAAGGTTTGGCCCCACCAGCCAAACTGCTCACATTTACACACCAAGGGAAAGCCCCATTTTTAAAGAGATTTCAGGCCACATTTGGCTTTCACAGGAGCAAAGAGTCAAATGGAAGCAGGTGGTTTTTAAGGCTTCAGCAAACATTTCAGCACTTAGATCTAAAGCTGTATCACACCTAGAATACAAGTTTTCAGGCAGACTTTACAAACAGTTTGATGCCTCAGACTTGCAGTGAGCAGAAAAGGGTGTGTAGAGCATTTGTAACTCTGCCTTTATGATGTCTTTGGATTACACCAGTGAACCTTCCAGAAAGTTTGCACTCACTGTGCAAGAACACCTGCCAGGCAAACTCCCACTGCAGCCTCAGTGCCCAAACCCCTGGGAGCTGCTGAGGCTCCAAGCCTTGTTCCAAGGCACCTTTGGGTGGGAAGAAACCTCAAAGCCCATCCAGTCCCACCCATGTCCATGGCAGGGACACCTTCCACAATCCCAGGATGCTCCAAGCACCATCCAACTTGGCCTTGGACACTTCCAGGGATGCCCAGCTTCTCTGGGCACCCTGTGCCAGGGCCTCGCCACCCTCTCAGGGGAAGATTCCTTCCCAATATCCCTGCCCTCTGTCTATGGGAAGCCATTCCCCCTTGTCCTGTCACTCCAAGCCCCTGTAAACAGTCTCTCTCCATCTGTATTGTTGGGCCCTCCAGGTCCTGGAAGGTGACAATCAGGTCTCAAGGTGTTACACATGACCAAAGTTTGCACGAGCCACACACTGGGGTCAGAAAGCTCACTGGACCCAGCTCAGCACAGAGTTTCTGGACCAAACAGCTCCATCTGGAACATTCCTGATACACAGGACAACAGAATTTGACCTTAGCCAAGTCTTTGGCTACAATCCCAACACAAAAAGCAGTTTCTGTTCATTTTCTCCAGTAAATTTGAACATGAGAAAAAATTTCTCCCACACAGCAATCAAGTAATTGGCGAGTAGCACAGAGCCAAGTGCCAATACCTGCTCTCTAGGATAGGCTGCAGACAGACTTGGTTTATTAGGATGTGAAAAACTTCTAGCATCTTCTTTCTGGAGTGCGAAATCCTCCTCCACAAATCAGCAAAAACACTTCAGAGAGAGCAAAAGACACTGTTGGTGTCAGCACAAGAATCTGTAACCCACCTTTATGCCAGAGTTAATCCTCTAGAAGAAGAATTTCATTAGGAGAATCATTTCCTTGCTGAACAGACCAGATATTAGACACATTTCATGGTCATTACAGAAAATTCATGCTCTAAATAAAGCTGGTTTCAATCCCAATTGTGCTGGCAGCTCCCCACACAAGACCCCCCACTGTACCAGCACAGACTTACAGTGAGACTCGAGCTACACAGAGGTATCATTCATGTTCTCACACTTTGTTACAATTTTAATGCATCTCCCATCAAATTCCTTCTTACACAGCACTAAAAACAATTCGTCATCCCACTGCCCAGGAAAATTTGGAATTATAGAAGTCATCTCTTCAGAACTCTTTGAAGCAGCATAAAAAAAGCCAAGTTCCTCAGGGATGGGTAAAGCAGCATGAAGTGAATTTTTAACTAAGCCCTAGGAAGTCTTCCTGAAGATCCAAATGAAGCCTTTGCAAGAATTCTCACCTGTTATCTTCATAATGTCTCTTCTTGATTGCAGATTCCAGCTCAGGAATTGCCAGTTCATAAAATGCAGCTAATCTGTACAAATGGGGAACAAACCTGTACCTGTCAGCTGAGGTTCCAGAAATCATTTGCTAAAAGGCAGAACAAATGGCTGATTTCATTAAACCCTCCTCACCAGCAGCACCCATGAGTATCACCTCATTTTGGTATTTTTGCCCCAAAACACAAGCAAGCAAATAAACACACCACAGACAAAGAGCAGCACTCTAAGGAAATCACAGAGAGGTCTTTGAAGAGGTAGGAAAGAAAAGCATTTGAGAAGCATCCTGGTGCTAATCAGAACCATCTGCTCAACCCAGAAAAACCCCAGCACAGATCTGCAGACTGCAAAGACCCAACACTCACAGAATCACAGAAATCTTGTTGGAAAAGCCATCCGAGAGCATCGAGTCCAGCCACTCCCCAGCACTGCCAAGGCCACCACAGACCATGTCCCCAAGTGCCACATCCACATGGCTGTTAAATCCCTCCAGAAATGGGGACTCCACTGCCCTGAACAGCTGTGCCAGGGCTGGACAGCTCTTTCCATGAAGAAATGTTCCCTAATACCCAACCTGAACCTCCCCTGGCACAGCCTGAGCCATTCCCTCTCATGCCTTGTCACCCTCTTCCAGCCACTCAGCTTTTGCCAAACCTCATTGATATTCTCTAGCATAAAAAACTTGGGCATAACATCAAAGACATTTGTTTTCAGAGCTTGAAGAACTATTTCTCCAAAACACTTTCTGCTTCCCTTGCTTTGGGTCCTACAGCAGGAAGTTCTTTTTGTCCATAACTCATCCCTCTCCACCCTTCCCAGAGCACAGCAAGTACTGTTCAGCTGACTTTGGAAATTGTCGTGAATGCCTGGCTCTAGGATCCCTCCTACATAATGACACACATAGAACAGAAAATCCACACATCCCTATATCCATGTATTTATTATGCTGCATTCCTGGCAGAGAGACCCCAGCAGCCTTTGCATTAAATCTGTCTCCTCATTTAACAATGGGACAGGACACAGTAGCACATTCAGTATTTTTACATGGCCAGGCCAAGCTCTGTCTGCACTCCAGGACATACCTGTAACAAAACTCATGTTTTTGGAAGGTCTGGCAAGCCAAGGGAAAGACATCAAGAAAGGCCCAGAGAGTTGTGCAGGTATCACATAAATACAGCACAATGTCTTTCAGCTCCTGAGAGGGAAAGAGCAGTTACTGAGGGAAGAGCCAGGCAAGTTTTCCCAGCAGGGACACAGAATACTGGGGTCCTGGGGTATCCTGACTGCACAGAGTTGGTATCAACCACAAACCTGTTACAGGGTCTGGGGCCAGAGACAATATTTCTCCTAAAACTTTCATCCTTTAAAGAGCTATAATGCAGCGCCAACTGTCTGCTTTCATTATATATCCTGTGAAATTATAAGAATCCTCATCAGATCCTGTTCTGGACAGTGGCTTTGCCCTCCATACAGCCTCCACATATGGAATTCTTTCCCGTGCAGCACTTTTCAGGAAGCACTGCACAGTAGAAACATGGGAATCAAAGGGATGTTTTCAGCAGCCTGGTCCAGTGCAAGGTGCATTTCTGAGGCAACTGAAACAAACTGAATGACACACTAAATGATAGTTTCAAACAATCATTTGTCAATAAATCAGAGTTTGAATTGATAGTTTGCTCCCACACACAAACTGAACAACTAGGGTTTTGTAGAGGACCATATTCACTGTCTTTGCACAGCCTCCAACACATAAATCCCTCTTAACTAACTACAGTAAAATGACATTGTTGTTAAAACACACATTTCTGAAGAAAAAAAAATCAGCTCTTATCACTGCAAGGGTTAGATGGAAACTTCTGTCAGATATTATGTTACATTATTTATAAGCTGGATAAGCAAAAACGTTGCCAGGTTTAAAACTATCCACATTCCAAAGGATATGGTTGAAATGAATCAGCTCAAGGTGGAGAGGTTTTATCATCATGTCCCAGGACAAAGAGTGCAACAATGGCACAGAACCATGAGCCGTGGGAGCTTTTGGGAACAGAATGATCCTCTGTGGTCTGTTCAGTGTGCAGAACAGACAGCTCAGTCCTACCTGGAGGGGCATGTTCCCTGCAGTCACACTGACTTTCTCTTCCAGTTTCTGGGGCTCAGCAGAAGCCCCCTCACACTGCAAACCACACTTGTGCAAAATATTGTTGAACACCTAAACCAGGAGAACAAGGCAGTGTTAACAGACAGGAGCCAGCAGTGGGACACAGCAGAAAAGGCCAGAAGCTGAAGGAAGGTGGGAGGGAAGAGTCATCAAGTAATAATTTTAGATAAAGGTTCAAAACCTCCCTGACACACATTAACAAACTAGGGAAAGGGAGAAACAGCAAAGTCAGGGGAGGTTTAGGCTGGATATCAGGGAAAGTTCTTCCCCCAGAGGGTGGTCAGAGCTCAAGGAGTGTTTGGACAATAAGTGGGATTGTTGGGGTGTCTTTGCAGGGCCAGGGGCTGTGCTTGATGATCCTTGTGGGTCCCTTCCAGCTCAGGATATTCCATAATTTCATGAAATACATTCTGCCTGCCTACCATGTTCCCTTTCCACTCTCCAAGCTATGCCACATTTCCAGATGAAATCCCAGCAGGAAAGCAGTACCTGGAGGACAGTGGGCAGAGTTTCATCAAGGTCACTGAAGTAACTGGGCTGCTGAGTGAAGATATTTCCTGAAAAGGGAAAGCAAAGCATTTCCATCAGTTCAGACATTCATCAACGAGCAAATTTGTACCAGAAAATGGTACTTGTGTTATTGCTGACACCCCCCAGACACACCTACTGACCATGTGGGACACAGCCCACCCTTACTCCTCAGCTCATGCACAGGCCCTGCTCCCAAAAAGCTGATCCATCAGCTCTCCAACGCAACTGGAGATCCAGCAATGGGAATACGTTCATCAGAGCAGGGCAAATGAGATGTCAGCTGATTCACGCTCCAGGGGCTGAATCAATGAATAATGCAAATACTATCATTGAACAACCCCAGTTCCTTTATTTGACAACTGGAGTTGACTTTTAATTACTGATAACAGTTCAGCACACACCAGGAGATGTGCTGCCGAATATTTCTCAAAGGTAATGAGGCTTTAGTAACACCTGCTATTATATTACTAGGACTCCATTATCTTTACAAAATACTCCACTGAGTAATGCCATACCATAAATCCTCACCAAGTAAGCATTGAGGTTCCTATTTTCCTGGGAATTACCATTCAGATTATGAAAGTTAAGAGTTCCCAGCAAGGACAGAGTTATGAGACAAGTTTCAGATAAATTTATACCCTGAGTAGAACCTCAAGTTTATGAAGTTATGAATTACACCAGAACTGCTCACGCCGCTATTGTCATGACATAATGAAATAATCAGTGAGCAAATCCTTGGTCACCTGCATGCAGCATGATTGTGTGGCACTCCAGAGTGTAATTCAAAGGAGGTTTCATTACTTAGGTCTTTTCTGGAATATTTTAAGACCTTGATAATCTAAGCTTTGCATCTGAAAGGGAAGTATCTATCTTGCTATGCCTGCTTTCCATCTCTGAGGCTCAACAGAGGAATTTAGAGTAGAAGCTACTGAAAAAGGATAAAAAGATTAAAAATGCAAAGGTTTATCTAAGATTTTCTGGCTGGAAATCTGCCTGCACCACATGATCTCTAACACTTCTCATGTTAGTGAACTTGGAAATGAGACAAAAATAACTAGCAAAGAAATGGAAACCTTCATCCCATGAGCTGCAGACAAAGTGGGTTGGAGTTCAGGAAGAACTCACTTAATCCAAGAGTAGATATTCTTCCACTCAGGTGCTCAGGTGATGTTAAAGACCACAGGATTGAGAAGGGAGCACAGGATAAACAGAGAAGCTAAATCAATACGCTCCACCTTCACTCCTCAGCATCCATGGCTGGATGTTCCTCCCTGTGTACTCACCACTAAGGCCTTGTGTACAGACACAGAAATCCAGGGGTAAGCAAAGCTTGAGCAAGGCTCTGAAGTGTTTGTGGTTTGGAAACTCTGGACACATCAATGTCTGCATTGAAGCTTCAGGTTCTGCCACTTCCCATGGCAGTGATTACCTCACACTGAATGTTTCACTTGGCTCCCAGCTCTGGGAACAACAGCACTCAGGGCTGGACTGTGCCCATCTCCCAACCCTCCTCACCCTTCACCATCTCCACCAGGGTTTTACAGAGCCCCATATTCCTCCTACAAGGGCCAAGGACACATTCAATTGGCACAGGAAATAGCTGAGCCTGGGTTTATGTCTAACAGCCTGAGCCTAGCTCAGGGCAGCAAAGCAGGACATGAAGCTTTCCTTGGAACAAGCAAAGTGCACATGGAAAAACAAAAGCACAATCTGATCCAGAAATTACAGATCTTAATTGCTACTGAACAATTAATTTTCAGAGCAGTTCCACTGGTATAAACCCCAGTAAGTCACTTGTCATCCAAGCAAAAGCCTAAACGTAGCAAATTGTTCCTTGGCTTTTACTGACCAATCATCTTCTGGAGCAGGAGGCCATTTCCTTTCCCGAAAAGGACACAGAGATCCAGAATCTTGGGGATATCGAACAGGAAGTTATTGTAAATAATTTTTCCAAAGACAGAGGGAGTGATAAAATGATCCTACAAAGACAGAAAAAAAAAAGGAATTTAAAGGGTAATCCATATTTTGCTCTGCAGTAACTCCAGCATTATAATGACACCCATAAAAACATCTCTCAAAGGTGTGTTAAGGAATTGATTTCATAGAAGACAGCAACTCTGCTAGAAACAGCCTCTGCAGACCCATCTACTCCCACATTCCTGTCCCTGCCACACCAGGCACCCCACTGATCCCTTCACCAGCAGGTGAATTAATCTACCTTAAAGTTTTACAAAAAAGTCTCCCTACAGGTCCCCAGCTCCCACAGAACACCAGAACAACTCAGCTCAGGAGCAGGAATGAGTAACCAGGCACAGGGACAGCCTGAGGTTCTTTTACCCTGGGAGAGCAAAACAGAGACCATAGGATCAGGGACAGGCAGGGAGAAACCCCAGAACTGCAGCTCTACATGCTGACTGCTGAACACCGTGCTAAAAGCATCACACTGAAGGCATTTCTCACAAAATTCTAGATGAGAAAAATTCCATTGTCTGACACTGAGACACAAGCAGCTGAAATGTGATTTTTGGATTTTCAGAAGGCCAGTTTGCCTGTGACAGCAGATGTTTTCAATCCCAGTGAAAGGCAGGGTACATTGTCCTTGCTGAAGCAGAGGGATGGGGCTCAGTGCTGGCCAGGTTCCCTTTCCAGAACTCCTGCTGACTCCTGCATGACAACAGACTATTCATTCCCTGCAGATCACTCAATTAGAAAATGGTTTCAAATGCTCGCCTCCCTCTCGGAGCGGTGAGGTTTAATCAGATCCTGCAATGAAAGACACCACAGAGGTGTCAGATATTTCTGCTGAAGTGCTGCCAGCTGTAGGCTCCAGCATTCCTTCATCCTGCTCCTGTCCCAATCCTCCACTCCCAGGCCTTTCCGTCAAAACATCCTGAATGTCACCACCGTGATAAACAAGAGAATCAACACAGCCCTAACACATCATGAACCAAAGAGGGAGTGATTGCTGAAACACAAGGTGCCTCACTCATCCTACCCAAAGCCTGGTGAAAATCCCATAGCTCCAGATGGGAGCTGCACTCACACAATCAGTGCTGAGGATGTCTGTTAATTATAGAATGTCAGAATGGTTTTGGTGGGAAGGGACCTTAAAGCTCATACAGTGCCACTCCTGCCATGGGCAGGGACACCTTCCACTATCCCAGGCTGCTCCAAGCCCTGTCCAGCCTGGCCTTGGACACTGCCAGGGATCCAGGGGCAGCCACAGCTGCTCTGGGCACCCTGTGCCAGGGCCTGCCCACCCTCCCAATATCCCATCTAACCCTGCCCTCTGGCAGTGGGAAGCCATTCCCTGTGTCCTGTCCCTCCATCCCTTGTCCCCAGTCCCTCTCCAGCTCTCCTGGAGCCCTTTGAGGCACTGGAAGGGGCTCTGAGCTCTCCCTGGATCCTTCTCTTCTCCAGGCTGAATGCCTGATGATGCCAAGGAAACAGTAATTTAGAACAATTTCACTGTATGTCCAAAACTTGGGGCAGGTTCAGGGAGAGACAAGCATTAGCAGGGCTTTTGTGGCACCACGTGGCCCTGAGGGAGTGGTGGCCTGAAGAGCCTGCTCCATGTGGCCACACAAAAGCCAATGTGCTCTCTCTCCTCTTAGCACTACACATGGATAACCTGCTATTACTCAAGAAGGAGATCCAGGCAATCAACCAAGGAATCACTGCACAGTTCAGATACTTCAGCTCTGAGTGTTATCATCTCCACACGGAGGATCCAGCTGATAAAATCATCAGGGAGAGAGAGGAATGTCGTGCGAGAAGGAAAATTACTCATTTCTCTAATTCTCTTTTTTCTTAAGTAGCACAGCCTGGAGCAGACACACAAGGCACAGGAATATTTACCTTGGACTCCTTGTGGGTGGACATCCTGAGGAATGTGAGGAAGACACTCCTATGGAGGCATTTCTGCAGCTCATTCACCTCCGGGTGGCAATCCCACAGCGCATCGAACTTGCGAGGGGCAGAGCGCAGGTAGGAATCCAAACACTTCTGCAGGGTCTCATCAAAAATCACCTGGCACAAGAAAAGGCAGCAAAATGGGAAGGAGGGAATGCCACACCTTCATAGGTGTGCTCCTCAGCTGCCCAGTTAAATTTAAAGCAATCTAAAACTGTCAGGTATATGAAAAGGACTCCCATATCCATCAAATACAAGCAAACCCTTAAAATTCACAATGGAAAATCCTTAGGGAAATACTTTCTTTGCATTCTAAGGTGCAGTAATGGAAATTAAAATGTTTCCTGCATGACATAATAAGCATAAACAAATCTTTATCGAAATGATGTAAGGCTCATGGCCTTTACAAGCACCTTGATGTTTATGTTGTATCTTCAGACAACAAGCAATGATTACCTGGCACCAGAATTTGTCATGAGGCAAAGCCAGAAGCCAGTTCAGGTCATCTGCAATGAATTTTGCTCTCTCCAGGAATTCCTCCACCAGAGCAGGGTCTCTGATGGCAGGAGGGGGTTTGTACAGCACGAATGACCGATCTGCTTTAATTTCTGGGTGCTGCAGAAAGCCAAAAAACCACTGTATTAAACTCCAGACCAAGTGACAGGAATGCCTGGGTACCATCTGCTCACTGAGTTCCAGGAAACACAAAGTTACCTTTTAATACAACTTGACATTATAGAACCACAGAATGATTTGGGTGGGAACAGACCTTACAGCTCATCCAGTTCCACCCCTGCCTTCCACTATCCCCAAGCTCCATCCAGCCTGGCCTTGGACACTTCCAGGGATCCAGGGGCAGCCACAGCTTCACTGGGCACCCCGGGCCAGGGCCTCTGGAACAGGAAGGGAACAATTTCTAAGGGGAACAATTTCTCCTCAATACCTAACCTAAATTTCAGTTTGAACCAGTTACTCCTTGTCCTGTCATTATAGTCCTGATGACAGGAACATTCTCTTCCCTGGTAACTTCCCATTTTCTACCCTTTCAAGACAGCGGGTTTGTATCTTTCTTTAAGAGCAATATTTTCAGACCTTGGTAACTTGGCAGATGTTGCTCCTTGCTTTCTCTTAACCAAAGCCTGACAAAGCAATCCTCCCACACCTTCAAAACAAAGAGCAGGAGCTTCCTGGCATGCCTTTGAACTCTTTTTCCTCTGAACTGCTTCTTGCACAACATTCCATGAACTCAAACTGACACAACCATCAAAGACAGAAAGAAACACTTCACTACCTTTCCCAGGGGTTACTGAGCTGGCTTTGCCCAAATACACCCACCCTAAAAGGAGAATTCCAATGAGCAGCAGGTTTGGGCTCTGCCTCATCCCACACGTGTGCTTAGGGTAAAGTTCCTCAATAGTGAGCAGCATTGAGAGTCCCACTCCTGCAACACACCCAAAAGGGTCTCTCCAGGCCTATTTCTGGGAGAAAGGGTTTCTGTGGGTTGAATTTTCTGGTTTCATCAAGCTGAAGGCACAAGGGACGGACCCCAGTGCCACAGCTCAGAGCTAAACTTGAGGCAGAGCTTGCAAAAACTCCCTGAGCATCTCTCCATTGCAGCAGAGGTTACAGATTCAAGAGAGGGAGTTGTGCTAGGAAAACACAATTTATTCTAGATGTTGAACACAGTCAGTTTAGTTCTTGTGTTTTGGGGTTTTTTTATGGTTGGTAAATGAAAACTATCTGAACACGTAAAAAAAAAAAACTTCTTTAACAAGCAGGCTGAACAAATTTCACAGAATCACAGAATGTCCTGAGCTGGAAGGGATCCACAGGGATCATGGATGCAGCCCCTGTCCCTGCACAGACACCCCAACAATCCCAGCCTGTCCATCCCTGGCAGCGCTGTCCAAACGCTCCTGGAGCTCTGGCAGCCTCGGGGCCGTGCCCATTCCCTGGGGAGCCTGGGCAGTGCCCAGCACCCTCCGGGGGAAGAACCTTTCCCTGAGCTCCACCTAAACCTCCCTGACACAGCTCGAGCCATTCCTGTCACATATCCCAGACCAAGCCTCAGTATAAGATAATTATTTATTGAAGGTCTGTTTGGCTTTCAGGAAAAACAGAGCTCACCAGTGCTGGTAAGGTTCTCAGCTTGCCTGTCTTGGGATCCCTTTCTGTCAGCTGGAGCTCATCCAGAGGCAATGCTGGCATCCTGGTGGCTTCTTCCTGTTCTCAGCAAACAAAAGCAGCACAGGATGCACTTTACAAGGTTGGTCAGGCATAAGCTGAACAAAAGAGGCTGCAGCCCTGCTGTAACACACACACACTGGCTGGGAATACATTTATGCCAAGCAATTTATACCCAGCAATTTATACCCCACCAAAATGCCAAATCCTGAGGGAGCCACCTGGACATGTCTCAGACGAAATTTAAATGTGGTGCTAAACTCTCATCCCTGTTCCTTACTGAAAGGCCACAGATACCTTCCAGGACAACAAAACACATTTGGGGACACTATTTAATATGGAAATTAGATATTTAAATATGGTTGCTGAAGAGCTGTGTTGAACTCTGGCCTTTGCAGCCTCTTTCAACACTTGCAGTGTCTCTCCTGACAGCACAAGCTACAGGGACAACCCAAACACAGCCTTGCCTGTGCTTTAAAAGAGTATTTTTGGTGTCTGTGTGTAGAATGTCACAGCACACAGCCAGGCAAGGGACACAGGCTGAGCCTACAAAAGCCTTCCCCGCTCCTGCCAATTCCCACGTGCTCACAGAACCACAGCTTCATCTTCAACAGCATTTGTGGGCTCAGAAATGTTTCAATGAACTTTCTGAAATTAACTCTAAGTCAAATATCAGAGTAAACCAATAGAAAGTATGTTATGGGTGCTGTTAAAAAAGTTCAGACCTAGAAAAATTTAAAGGTCCAGGTAAACAGAGCTTTTAAATTCTTTAAGGGGTTATGGGTTCTGCAAAATGGTACTAAAAAGTGTGAAGGTCACACATCTCCTCAGATACACTTTAATTGAAGTCACATTGCCTGGGCTGAATAACAATTAAAACAAGAGCAGTGTCTCTAAAGCTGAACAACTGACTTGGGAATGGGGTCGTGTTTTAGACAGCAAGTGAAAAAATATCATTTTTCATTCCATAAATTTGTCATCTATGGATTTAGGCAAAAATTCCATAATCTAACATTTTAGAGCTCAATTAAAATACTACAGCAAAGTAACAGCAATACCCACAGCTTAGAAAACTAAATATAATTCTGTTTTTCCAGAGGAGTTTAAAAATTAGAATGTTGACATGAGCAACTATTACTTTATGATAAACAATTTCTTTAGGGAAAAAAAAAAAAGAAACCACCAAAACTTTTCAGCAGAATAAGCCAAGCTGGCTTTCAGTTCAGTTTCATCATACATTTAATTTGGCTCTTAAAATTTTTAGAGTCATTCTGAAAGCTGCACATAGAACTTTGGTCTAAATCACAAGCCCACGATTAATCTGCTGTGTCCTGTGATTTCAGGTACAGTGGAAGAGCCAGGCAAAGAATACAATGAATTAGGGAAACTGATTTTCCCAGCACCAGAAACGATCCCTGCCTCTCCCACTGATGTGCACATCCACGGGGACATCCAGGGTGAGGTGACATTGCTGGGGATGAGGCAGCCACCACAGCACAGCTGGCACAGGGAATACTGCAGCATGGATTCATGGAATGCTTTATGTTGGAAGGAACCCTAAAGCTTATCCCATTCCAACCCTCACCATGGGCAGAGACTGTCTCGGGCTGCTCCAAGCCCCAACGTCCAGCTTGGCCTTGGACACTGCCAGGGATCCAGGGGCAGCCACAGCTGCTCTGGGAATCTGTGCCAGGGCCTCCCAGGGAACAATTCCTTCCCAATATCCCATCCATCCCTGTCCTCTGGCAGTGGAAGCCATTCCCTGTGTCCTGTCCCTCCATCCCTTGTCCCCAGTCCCTCTCCAGCTCTCCTGGGACCCTTTCAGGCCCTGGCAGGGGCTCTGAGCTCTCCCTGGATCTTCTCCTCTCCAGGTGAGCACCCCCAGCTCTGTCACCTCAGCCCTACCCCGCGGCCAGACCCCCTCAGTTAACCCAAACCCCGCCGGATAACCCGGGCCCTGCCGTGCCCCCCGCCCCCGCGGCCACGTCCCCTGACCGGTCCCGGTCCCTGTCGCACCGGGCCTTGCCCAGCCGCTGCCGCCCACCCCAACCCAACGCCGGCACAGCCGCCCGAGCCCCGGTACCGGCACTCGCGTCCCGCCGGCCCCGCGCCGCTTCCGTGGCCAGGCGCTGCTTCCGGCCCCGAGCGGAACTACCGGGATGGGCGGGGCCCGGTGCAGCTCCGCCCCGGCGGCGGGACAGGCCCGGCTGCGGGCCGGCTGCGTATCTGAGGGGCAGGACCGGGGCTGGGCCCGGCTGTGGATCCGAGGGGCAGGACCGGTCCCAGTCCGGCTGTGGATCTGACGGGCAGGACCGGGGCTGGGCCTGGCTCCGGTCCGGCTGTGGATCCGAGGGGCAGGACCCGCGCTCGGGCCGTGCTGCAGTGTCCGAACGGGCGGGTTTAGCCACAAACCCCCGCCTCCCTCCGGATCCGCTGGAGCCACGGGGCTGGGGCAGCCACAGTCAGTGGGTTGTCTTGGGAGGGGAAGGAGCTTCTCGCTGTTCTTCCTTTGAAGGAAAACCAGCTGGTTCAATAAATCACCTTTTTGGAGGAGACTTTTTAACTTAACTGCGCTGCCGCTTCCAGTGTCACAGGCGAGGAGAGGCCGGGCAGGGAAAGGGTTCCGCGGGGACAGGGACCTGTCACAGCCGGCGACCCTCAAACCCCCACGCTGCTTCCCTCGGCTGGGACTGCTCCTTGCTCCCCGGGGAGGTGTCTGTGCATTATCGGACAGCACACGAAAATGGCAATTCCTGTCAATTCATACGAGCACCGATAGTGAGAACAGGTTACATCAGTCACATTTACACCGCACCGAAACTCCGGGAACCGGGCGCTTCCCAGCCTGCAGGGTGACACAGACGCATCCAGCCGTCACCAATCTCTGCTCCGAGGGGTCTCGGTTCTCCTCTTTGACCACAGGGAACTCCTCCTAAACTTAGCCCAGAGTCCAGCTTTAGATGGTAAAGTGGCCTAAAATAGAAACCACGCCATGCACTGTGTCGTGTGGCTCGTTAGGGATGGGCTGGAGCGAGTCCCGCTGGCAGTGCCCTCCATGCCCCGCACACTCCGGACAGTTCTCAGTGCCCAGCTGGCTGTGCTGGCACCGGGGTGCCCCTGATCCTATGGGAGGACTGAGCGGAGGGCCGCACACCCCAAGGGCTCCCTCTGCGCCAGCAGCACACCCGGGCTCTGTTCCTGTCATGCAGAGCTGCGTGTTAGGGATTCACACTGCAAATGTCACGACGGGCTGTCTGGAACCTGCCATCTCCCCCATCCTCTTGAATTAGTAATTTTTAAATGAAATATTCATTGTTTCTATTTCTCAAACATCACTGCACCAGTCAGACCTTAGGACTGGAGCCCCAGCACCAACACACTGTGCAGAACAGCCTACCAGAACCAAACCCCAGCGATGTCGATCCAAGGTTTGCTCCAATTCTCTTTCCTGGAGGAGAACACTTGGCAACTGAAATATGATTCCCTCGCAAAGGCATCTGTTTATCTCCCCTCCTGTGCCAGCCTCCTCAGAGCAGTGCTAGTGAGATGCCAGGTGACTCAGTGGGCTTTGAATGTGTCATCGAGCTGTTTTGAGTCACTATTCCTCTTTTTGGGGTGTTTTTTGTAACCTTACCGACTGTGTATTCCCTATTTAATTTCTTAAAGCACTGTGGGCTGTTAGAGCCTCTGCCCAAAATTTGGGATATTAGCTCCGTATGTATAACCCAGTTAGATAATTATATGTAGACACACTATTCGTACAAATTTATCTGGCAAAAAAACCCCTGCATCTGTTCACCTGTGACAACGTGCCAGAGACCTTCAAGACTCCACAATGGTAGAAGTTAAGTCTGAAATCTTAATGGAAATCACAGCTTTCTGATCTCAGTGTGCAGGGAAACTGCCGACCTGTCTTGCACAGATAAGGCAAAACATTAAAATCAGCTTGCTGGCTGCTGCTTCTGCTGAAAATCCATTTCTCAAGGTTCAATCCAGAGCCGTCTAAAGGTACAGGGCAAGCAGGCTTCAGATCAGATGTGGAAGAGCAGAATTTCTCCCTGAAAAAAGCTTTGGAAAATGAGCTTTTATTGAAAGGATCCTTCCCCGGTGTGATTCATGGCCGGGAGGAAGTTGTTCAGCACTGAATGTAAGGGTGAGGATGATCAGATGTCACAAGTCAAGGCCTGGGACGAGTGCCCTGTTCCGGCAGCGCTGTCCCGGTGCTGTGACAGATATTCAGGGGTCACCTCCTGACTCCGTCTGTGTGGGGAGGCCGCTCCCTGCTCAGATGGTGACAAGACACAAAAGCTTTTTCATTTTGAGCTGCACAAAAAGCACCAAGAGAAGAACTGAAAGGCTGGAGCGACCCCAGGAATGTGCTGCTGGAGGTCAGTGTGTTTTCACTGCCGGGCTGTCATGGATGCTGCAGTCCAGCACCCTGCTTCCCGAACAGCACCAAGGCTTCCACGGCTTCTGGCTTTGCTCGAATTCCACCTCAGAGTCCCAAATGACAGCCTGCGGCTGGGTAGAGGATCTGCTTTGCTGTTGTGCAGCTCCAAAAGGATCTGTTCTCCTATCACACAGGAGTCTCAGTGGTTTCTGGGCCCCATGCCCAAACCAGGTGAGGCCCCTGTTGTCCCCCCTTGCTTCTCCAAGGGACATCAAAGAGGGTTTAATGCTGCTCAGGCACAGGTCAGAGGGGCCAGGGAACCCTGAAGGACCAGCACTCTTAAATATATTTTAAAAATAGAATAAAATGAAAGAGTAAAAAAATGGCTGAGGAAAATGTCAGTGTAATCTAAAATAAAAGAGACTTGCAGTATTAAATTGCAAAGTTGTAGAAATTGGCCATTAAATGTTCAAAGCAGCTGAAATGCAATTACAGTAATAGGCATGAATCAGGATAACCATGGGCTTTGCAATATTTCAATCCAGCTCTACTTTTCCTTTTTTTTTCCCATTTTATCTTAATGATATATACATTAACTTACCAAGGACTAATGGAAGTTACAAACCTTGAAATCACAAAACCACAGAATCATGTTGATTGGAAAAGCTCTCCAAGTCTGTCCAATTACCACCTTGGCAACTAGACCAGCCACTAAGTGCACATCCATGCATTTTTTGGACACTTCCAGAGATGGGAACCCCGCCACTGCCCTGGGCAGCCTGGTCCAGGGCTTTACAACCCTTTAATGAAGAAATGTTCCCAATATCCACCCCGAGCCTCTCCTGGCCCAGCCTGAGGCCGTTCCCTCTCCTCCTGTCTGTGTTCCCCGGGAGCAGAGCTCGACTGCCCCGGCTGTCCCCTCCTGTCAGGGAGTTGTGCAGAGCCACAAGGGCCCCCCTGAGCCTCCTTTTCTCCAGGCTGAGCCCCTTTCCCAGCTCCCTCAGCCTCTCCTGGGGCTCCAGCCCCTTCCCCAGCTCCGTTCCCTTCCCTGGACACACTGGAGTCCCTCAATGACAATGATACCTTTCACAGCAGGTCCTTGACAGCCACAGAGCCAAAGGTCTCAGTGTTAAACTACTGACCTGATGGATCCAACAATAATTTATTAACTATGTTTTCAATTTTCCATCATTCTCCAATTAACCTCCTCTACATTTATTCTTAGTCTAAAGTCTTATTGTAGGATATTTTTTATTCTGGTCACTAATGAAAGTCACCAGGTGACCCAAAATGCTTCTCAATTGACCCCCTACCTGGCACTGCAGCGGTGCAGGGGCAGGAACATCAGTTTCCATGGCTCCAGGAGGCTGCAGGTACAATGCCCACCTGGCCAAGGGAACCAAGAACTGCTCAGCTTTGAAGTTTTAATGGTGCAAGCTCCCGTGGATGGGAATTCCCAGCAGGCACAGCTCTGAGCAGGTTACCAGGCTGTGTCTACAGGAAAGAATTATCACTGAAGATATTCGGCTAAAATAATATCATCTTCTGATGATACTTCAAGCAACTCCTCCGACCCAACAGCTTATTGCCCTCTCTTTGCCTGCTGTTTCTCTAATTATCCAACGTCAGGAGGAAGGTGATTAAGTGCTTATTAAGGAAAATAGATATGGTTTATTATGAAAAGCATTTTTTTCAGGCAGCTTTGTTGTAGCAACACACCACATGACACAGGTTAGAATTGTGCCAGTTTGCTTTTCCAGAGAAAAGACAGGATCAGCAGAAAATGCTTTCAATCTTTTACTTTTAAGCTCATGAGGCAAACAATGTCATGGAATGGTTTGAGTGGGAAGAGATCTTAAAATTCACCCCATTCCTACCCCCTGCCATGGGCAGGGACACCTCCCACTGTCCCAGGCTGCTCTAAGCCCCAATGTCCAACCCAGCCTTGGACACTGCCAGGGATCCAGGGGCAGCCACAGCTTCTCTGGGCATCCTGTGCCAGGGCCTCAGTACCCTCCCAGGGAAAAATTCCTTTCCAAAATCCCATCTAACCATGTCCTCTGGCAGTGGGAAGCCATTCCCTGTGTCCTGTCTCTCTATCTCTTGCCCCCAGTCCCTCTCCAGCTTTCCTGGAGTCCCTTTGGACACTGGAAGGGGCTCTGAGCTCTCCCTGGAGCCTTCTTCTCTCCCAGCTGAACAGACCCAACTCTCCCAGCCTGGATCCATAGGTGAAAATGATGCGTCTAACATGAAGCTATATTAATCTAATAATAATCTAATATGGATTATTAGTCTATTAGAGGAAATAGTATAAGCATCCATAAACCAAGATTTCTGGACATTCTGCCCACTCTGAGCTCCTGGCACATTCTCAATACCGATGGCTTCAGCTTTGACTTTCAGGTGGCATCCTCGCAGAGCCAGGCTCAGCCAGCTGTGCTCCTACCTGGAAACATGGTCTCCAAAGCCATTTCCAGTGTTTGCTCAAAAATGTTGTCTCTGTTCCACTGAATCTGAAGTTCTGAGTTCCCCAAGTCTTCCTATTTGAGTAGTCCTGTGATAATCATCTTGATGGGCAGCCAAGGCAGCGTCCTTGTGCTGCTTCCCTGCAGCAAAGCGTCGCTAATGGCACATCTTGTTGTAATATGGGGTTATTACAAGACAAAAAAATCCTAAAATGAGGCACTTGCAAAATGTTCTGACCAAAATGATATGCATGTAATAAAAATCTCATTATTTTCAAATTATTCATCTACTTTGCAAGGGAATGAGTCAGAGCATCTCTTTTGGGGCCCCATCACGATGACTGGCAGTGCCTCTCTCCTGGCACATTTGAATCAGGGGTGGCCCTCAAGCTGTGCTGACCCCAATGTCACCTGCCGCGACTTGGATTGAAAGAACAATGAAATAGCCCTTGTTGGATGGGAGCAGGAAGAATGGAAACACCTACACATTGAGGAACACAGTGTAAATACTGTGGTCAGGGTCAGCATTCTTTTCGGGCATTCATTGAAAACCCAGGAGAGTAAAATGAGTGAAACATTTAAATGGGATAAAAGATGAAAACCCAAACAAAATAGGAGAGATGAGATGAGATGAAGAGTGCTAGTTTTGGGTAAAAAACTGGTCAAGGGAGCCAGTTTGGAGCCCTGGGAAAGCAGACTGCCCTGTGTTCTGACTGTTCTTACTGAACCAGAACTTGGTGTGCTGACTGGTTTTTTTTAAGACATATCTAACCCTGCCATCAGTTTTTCCTCATAACAGAAACAGCCTGCCAATGCCAAGGTGGCTGCTGGGGCCACAGGAGGGAAGTGTATGAAAGGGCACTGGGTGGTACCAGGGGCAGGAAAGGACCTGGCACACCTTTGGTTTTGCTGTTTCTGCCTGTTCCAGGTGGGCATAGCTCTGGGACTGCAGCTCCTGTGCAGGATGGGCATGACAGCAGCCTCTGGAAAGGTGATCTGAGGGACCAGGGCGGGGTGACCCAGGACAGGATGCTCTCACCTCACCAGCACCATGTGCAGATTTGAACACAGCTAATAACTCAAGTGACATTTGGCTTGCAACTGCAGCCCAAGGAATATCTTTCCACACCAGGCACCTCTTTTCTTTCCGTAAGAAGCCAATTGGTAACTCAGTGGCTGTACCTCAGATGGTGAGAGTGGTTTGGAAAAGACTCTTTGGGCTTTTAGGGTCAGCTGTTGGTGGCAATGGCATCAGGGGACAGCAGCTCTGGGAAGGATGACCCAGAGCCTCGGGACTTGAGCTGTTGGAAGCTCTGGTGTTCTCATATTTCAGCCCAGACTTCTCATGGCCATCGGATACTTGTTTTCTTGTACAAGAACATCACCCTTGCTCTTAAGGGAGATGTGTTTACTGCTGTGTTTACTCTTTAAGTTTCACAAAGAACAACTGTATCTTTTCCCAGCATTCAGGTTTTCTGGCTAAACAAATAATCTCAAGACCCTTGTATAAGGAAAAAAAATCACGATTAGCCTATAATTACTTTCCAGTCACATTTTAAGTTTGTGTCCCCTGATTAAAAGTGACCAGAGCTGCATGCATAATTCCAGAAAAGGTTGCAGCAGAGGCTTCTATAATGGCATTAACATTTCCTTTCTCCTGGAAATACCTCCATGGATATGTGCTTTTTGTCAGATCTGCTTCAGACTGGGAGTTTGTCGTCATCTCGAGATCAACAAATACACCCAGATTTTTCCCTTCTTCTGTCATTTCCAGCTGATGAGCTCCCAGCTTGCGGCAGAGATTCTTGTTAGCAATTCCCAAGGGCATGACCTTGTACTTTCCACTATTAAATTTCATCCTATTTCCAGTGTGCCAGCACTCCATGTTATCCAGTGCTTCCAGCAATACAGCTATTCCTGCTGCACTCCCAGCTTTGTGCCATCAGCAAATGCCATCAGCTCCCTCCTACCTTTTGTTCCAAGGCCTGTCTGAAAAATATTGTTCAAGAGCAAAAGCACACAGGGGCCAGGCTGCGGTCCTGGGATCCAGGGAAGTGAGGCTATAAGGAACATGGGACTCCAGGCACTTTCTGCCCACTCTTCCTTTTTTAATCCCACAAATTCCCTTGGTACATCCACAGCTGGTGTATGTTTGAGGTGATTTCCCTACCTTTTCCACCTAACTATCTTTTTTTATGGACTTGCTTTCCATTAATTTACTGAATAAGTTAATACATCTCTTATATATCCACGTCTAGGAAACAATTATCAAGGGTATAATCTTACTTAATCTTAGTTAAAAGCAATAAATTTTTATGTATGTGCAAAGACACATCACATTTTTATTTTACATTTTTAAACATACTTGTCTGTCCCCAACTTTTTCCTTTTTATTTTATATTTTAAGCTTTTAATGCTCTTGAGGTCACTAACAGGTGTCAAAATGGCTGAATTACTTTACTTCCTCCTGCTTCAAACCAGCCAGTGCTTCAGGAGTTCCTCCATAATTCATTACCACCCTCCACCTCCCAAATTAAAACCCCTGTACTGGATGAGTGAGGATACACTCCAGGTCCTTCAGGACTCTGGGTTTGGGAACACCTTTTTTCCTAAGCTGTGTGTCAGGTTCTCACAGGCCTTGCTCTCCCTTTGGGTCCAGTAATTTTCATTTCCATAAAGTAATTCTCATCCTTTGCCCTGATCATCATGGAAAATAGAAGCAAAAGTCATTTAACACGGGGCCATGTATTAAAAAATAGACTGGAACACAAAATACTGAGAGGTTTGGGACACAAGACATGGAATGTCTCCATGCACTGTGTGTGATCAGATTGGTAAAGATAAAATGTATAAATATAACAAGCAGCTGGAAGTGCCAGCTTTTCCTGTCACAGGGATGGCACTGCAGGATTTCCCCCTCTTTAAGGACCAGAAGGAGCACCCAGCAGGTTCTGCTGTACAGGAGCCCCAGGTCTCCAGGATCCAGCTTCCCAAAGTAGGTCACATTTGATCTCCCTCCCAGCACACTGCAAAAAGCAACATTTAACAGGGGCTTCTCAAAATTCATATTTTGCTTGCCGATGCTGTCAACACATATCCGTTTCAGCTACAGCTGCACTGGCTCTACATATTTTCATTCCTTTTGGGTGCAAACAGGCCAGGAATCTTGTTTTTCCCTTCAGTTACCTGCATTTCTTCCAAAGTTCCTCTGAAAGTACATATTGACATTCGGATCACATTTGCATTCAGATGATAGCTTGTTGTTGGAAAAAATCCCTTCAGAGGGGCTGGTTAACTTCCTCTCCAGTGTTTGCTGTCCCTGACCAAAGGAGCCAAACCAGAACACAACTCACTGCGTGGCTCATATCTGAGTGTGAAGACACAGGCTTCTGTATTTCGCATTGTTCCCTCTGAACGCTTATGTTCCTTCCAGCTTAGACATGACCTAATGACAGACTGAAGTCCATCTGTTACAATGACTAGCCTTGGACTCAGAGGGAGAGTCCTGTGGATAATTTAGGAGTGCATTTTATAGCTACTTGCAAGCATTTCATTTCAGATCAAGGCGAACACGAGGAGCAGGTGGAAATCTCCCGCAAAAGTACAACCTGACCTACATACAGTATTGTAAATTAAAGATATGTATAAAAATAAAACATTAATGATCCATCACGGTTGCAACAAAACCCAGATATAAATCTCGCTGCTGGAAAGGAGCTCCATTGCACAAGGCTTAGCTAGAGCTTCATTTTGGAACCAGTAATGTTCCTGCCACCTCCATCACTGCTGCCACTCTCCAGCTTTCCTGTGTTTTCTGTAGCTTAACACTCACAGGCCTTTTGCTTTATCACTTGTCTCTCAGTTTGCATGTGTTTTTTGGCAGTCCTGCCTCGTGCTGGCTCCCAGCTCCCCATTACCTCACGCTTTAGGAGCCATGGACTGCGCAGGGTGGCTTGGACAGCGTGTGGCCTGGTGGCATGGGGCCACACATGCTCCTACAGTTGAACTGAATGTCACCAAAGCAACACAGGAAACATCAGCCAGAAGACCTTGTGCACCAGAATGGCTTCTGTAGATCACAGGATATTCTGAGTTCAAAGGGACCCATGAGGATCACCAAGTCCAAACCCTAAATGAACGGTCCTTACAGGGATTGATTGAACCCACAGCCTTGGTGTTATCAGCACCATGCTCTTACCAACTCAGCTAATCTCAGGTTATAATGGAATAGGATGCTTCTCCAGGGGTTTTTGAGGATCCTGAGGAGGATGGGTGGCAGTGGATGCTGTGAGGTGTGGGAACACACACTTCAGCCCCGCTCAGCACACACTTCCACTGTTACCCAACTCACAGATTGGCCGAGGTGGCTGCCTCTGCTGAGATCCTGCTTATTCCACAGCCTCGCTCAGCCACTGCCAGGCTTATGGACCTTACAGGGGGATCAGGGGGAAGGGGGGAGTTGGCTTCACAGAACCACAGAATGGCTGGGGCTGGGAGGGACCTCTGGAGATCACCCACTTCTACCCCCTGAAGATGGTTTCCTGGTGCAGGTGACACAGGAACACGTCCAGGGTTTGGATTATTCCAGAGGGGGAGTCTCCATGCCCTCCCTAGGTAACTGGTCCAGTGCTCTGCTCAATGGCTAGCTCTTCCTCATGTTGAGGTAGAACTTCGTGTGTTTTAGTTTACGGCCATTGCTCCTCCTTCTGTCTCTGGCCACCACTGAAAAGATTCTGGTTCTGTCCTCTGACACCTCTTGGAGATATTTGCATGGACTGATGAGATCCCCTCTGAGTTTTTCCCTTCTCCAGACCAGCCAGGCCCGGCTCCTGCAGTGTCTCCTCCTCAGGGAGATGCTCAGTCCCTTACTCATCCCTGTTGACCCTGCCTTTCATCCTCTGAGGGGCCGAGGGACGGCATCCGCCTCCTGAGGGCACGGCAAGCGCTGAGGCGAGCGGGGCCGCGACCTTACAGATTAGAAAAAAACCTTAAAAACTTTTCACCGTCCAGACCGTCAGACCTTGGAAGGGGCTGCCCAGGGAGGTGGTGGAGTCCCCCTCCCTCGGGGCATTCAAGAGGCGTCTGCATCTGTCTGGGTGATGTGGTGTGGTGCTTCAGGGGTTACGGTGGCGGTGCTGGGCTGACGGTTGGAGGAGACGATCTTAAACCGGTAGATGATCTGAAACCGGTAGATGACTGTCCAGCCTTGATGACCAGCCATGATTCCCCGACTCCCTGACTCCAAGATCCCACGGTCCCCTCAGCGCCGGCCGGGGCCGCCCCCCCCTTTCCTCTCCTCCCCTCCCCTCAGGGGGGAGGGCGGGAGCGGCGCGCGCCCGGCCCCGCCCCCCGGGGGGCGGCGCCCCCCCGGCCCCGCCCGGGGGGGGGAGGAGGGAGGAAGCCGCACGGCCGCCATGTTGTTGTGTCCGTGAGGCGGCGACGGCGGCCCCGAGCCCGCAGCGACCCCGGTCCCGGCAGGACGCCGCGCCCCGGCACGGGCGGGGGCTCCGCGCCATGCCCTGCCCAGCGGTAAGGACTTGCCGGGGTGTCCCTTGTCCCGCTGGCGGGGAGGGCCGGCCCGCCGCGCCGGGGCCTGGCGGAGCGCGGCCGCGCTGTCACTGAGGGCCGCACACGCCCCCTCGGCTGCGGGTGAGGGGCGGCAGCGGGGCCGGCACGGCGCCCTCGGAAGGAGGAGGAGAAGCCGGCCCGGCTCCGCGGCCGCGGTNTCCCCGGGACAGGGGCGCTCCTGCTGCCCCTGGCCTATGGGCCTCGCCCGGCGCTGCCGCCCCCCTGCCCGGCCCGCGGGGGTGGCCGCTCCCCGCCGAGCCCGGCCGGGGATCGTCCCGTGCCGCTGGCAGGCGCCGGCCCCTGCTCGGCTGCTCCGGCCGCTGGGGCTGTGGTGTCAGCACAGTTCAGCTGCCCTTGCGGTGCGTGCGGCCGAAATTCCCGTTTTTATAAGTGGGACTTGTTAAGGCTTTTTATTTTTATGGTTTTGGGGCTTTAATTGAGCCTCTTCCCCGTGTTCCTTTTAACAGTCCTGTTCTTTCGCTGGGATGAGCAGATGTTGCCCTTCCCTGGTAAGTACTTTGTCCCCCAAGATGGAGTTGAAGTTTGTGCATTGAAGCTGTTCCTGCTCTTGCTCTTTTTAGAGAGCGTTTTTAGATCAGCAGACGAGACCTGATGTTTCTTCACAACTTTATACAGGAAACTGATTTCTTTCCTTTCTGTGCACACTTCCCTTGCTGTGGGAAGGTTGGGTGTGAGCTTGTAACTCTTGCAGACTTGAGATCTTACAGGCACTTTTCTGTGTGCTTCACGTGTTTGTTTTTTTGCGTGATGTAGCCATGTGCAATAAGGCTTTCTTTTAGAAGAAAAGAACTTGGCTAGTGAATCATGTCAGGTAGTGCTGAGTGGAAGCGCAGCTTGGCTTTCTGGTGAATATAAAGGCATATTTATATTATTTATATTACGAAGCTGAGTCTACTGGGAAGGGGTGGCAGCGTGACGGAAGGAGCTATGACAGGTTTGTTGTAGTACCTGTCATGCTTTGAGCTTCAGATAAAGAACTGAGATGCCTTTTGTCTGCTACTAAAGCACGTGGTATTTGGAAATGAACTTTTTTGGTGGAGATGAAGGAGGTTTTATGAAGGAGTACTTGTAAACTGGAGGGGAGGAGGCTGATATCTGATACCTGCTTTGCTTCAGCTGTTACTGATTACAGTGGGTTTAGGAGATAGAAGTGGTGCTTTCTTTCCTAGCAAAGGAAATACTAGGCTGTAAGGGTTGAAACTTTGTGCAGATAAGTGAAGGTGGGGCATGAGGTTCTAAAATGCTTCAGTGACAAGTGGTTCTGTGCCTGCTTTGGAACTTGGGGAAGGGCAAAGGTGCGCTGACAGTGATTTTTTTCTGGGTGTTTGCACTGAAAGGTGCTCTTGTCCCACTTCAGGTTATAGGAATGATAAATTGACAGCCAAGCTGAGTTCTCTCATTGGCAGTGCTATAGGTGCCTGCCTGGGGTATTGTTAATCTCTATTGCATGAACTGTCTGCACTAGCAGTTATTAAAATATCAATGCTAACCTGCTCAAGGAACAAGCCATGCAACCCACAAATGGTACCACAAAAGTGGAATAGGTCAGCTTGATAAGCTCTCATTTTATTTTATTTATTTTCCATAAAAATGGCCATCTGCAGCTGGAGGAGACAGAAATGGAGCCTGCCCAGGCTTCTGAAATAGAGGATACAATATTTTATCTCAGATCTCAGTCCACCTACGTGCAAGCCAGGATGATGGAGAGAAGTATGTTGTCAGCTTGCAGGAGTAGGAGGAACGTGGCTGTGCAGTGCTTTACTGGCAAGTAACCTGGAAAAAAGGAGTAACTTAAGGAGAAGGGGATCTTTGGGCTGCTGGAGTAACGGGAAGGAGCCTGGCAAGGCTGATGAGAAGAGGAATTGTCTCTGTGGAGCAACTGGGTTGGCATCCAGCATGGAGTGATATCTTTTCACCTGCACAGCTCAAAGGGCTGTGAAGGCTGTTACTGCTCTGGTGGCTTCCTACTGGGAATTGTAACTGGATACAACAGGACAGGACTCTTCCAGTTGGTATCAGTGGTGTCTTCAGAGCAGGTGACTCCAAATAGCCAATTCAGTGCTTATCAAATCCTGTGAACCAGAGTGAAACATCCAGACACTTAAACACGCATGTGTTTCATGGTAGCTTTCACTGGCTGAATCAAAGTAATGGCATGTTTCTCTCAAAACAACCTGTTAGATAGTGAATAGTCCCAGAAATAATGTGCAACTGTTATGCATTTGTCTCCAGCCTGAGTAGCTGGTGGTGTAAAGATCTGCCTGTGAGATGCTATGTGGGTTTTAAACTGAGAAATGAGCTTCATGTCTTATAACTTCAGCCCTCTTCTAGATATTAGTGCCATAACTTCCCAGTGCTGTCAGGAAAACTTTAGGGATATGCTTAGGACTCAGTTTATGCTGTAATTCTTGTGAATAACTGGATTGTTAAAAGGCAAATATTTCTTTCTTTGTGGTGCTTCAAACTTTCAGGGTGAAATTTCAGGATAACTGAGTGGTTTGCATGAAAGACCTCAAAGTGAAGTTAGTGACAAAGTGAAGAACTCGAAGTGAATTCAGTGGCAATTCAGGAATTTGAAATACTGTCATTTTACTGGGTCTGTTTACTGTGCCCAGTAAAGAGCTGGAGCCCTCAGCTCCTGCTGCTTTCCGGCTTCTACCTTGGATGCATTAGCCCTGAATGGTGCGGGATTGCTGTGTGCATTGACTTGGAAACGTGTCAGCTGCTTGTGGGATGGGCAGAGGTCACAAACCACAGCCTCCTTTGGTGTCAACTGGCCTTATTTGGAGGGTAGCTTTAGCAAAACAGCCCAAACTTTGTCCCTTTGCTTTGAGCAGTTGAGAAGCACTGACAGAATGGGCTTGATACCCCAGAAATCTAAGGGTAAACTGGAGTGTGAGTAGCCCTGACCTGTTCTTCCCCTCACCTGCTTCATAGTTTCTGGTAGTGGTGTCAAGAAGGCGACCCCCAGCTGGCTGTAGGTTTTCCAGGGATAATGTGTCATCCCTTAAGGAAGGCCTCAAGTCCATCCCTGATGCTCAGAGCTACAGGGAGGAACCAGCTTGTAGTAGAAGGGAAGAAATGCAGCATGATCTTGTTGCAAGCAGGGGTATCTCTGACGTTCAGTCTGTTACGAGGTGTCAGGTTGTGCTGTTCTGAGCCACAGGTGCTCTGTTCTCCTTCAGGAAATACCAGTGTGCACCTGGAAGTGAGGCCTGGGCCTGCAGAGCCGTGCAAAGTGAGCTAGGGAGGAAGGATGGGAGGGCAAACAGGTGGCTTTCTGGAATTTTGGTTGAAATGGGAAATCTGTTTCTGGAGTCATGGATATCCAGCAGGAAGCACTGTTTGTAAAGGCTTCACTTAAGACACAGTTGCTGATTCCTGGCTTTGGTTTGTCTTCTGAAACTCCTCAGACTTGGAATCTCCATGTGAAGTCTGGAAAGCAGCAGCTGTTTCCACATGTGAGTGTGGCTGCGGGTAAAGCTGGTAACCGGATGTGTGCTCTGTAGGGCTTCCTGGGGGCAGCTGGATACTTCAGAGGTGCTGTTCTTCCTCAGGGCTATTAATGCTGAAAATAGTTGCAACAAGGTAACCATGGTAAGATCCATGTGGAAGTTTTTTTGGAATTTGTGTGTATATATGCATGAGTGAGGCAGCTAATGACATTGTAATAGCTGTCATGGTGGTGGTGGAACTCTTCCAAACTCTCATAAAAAGGGGGCTCTGCAAAAGACTCCCTAAATAGGGTGTTCTTGGCCTTCTTGGGGGAACTGGATTTCAGAAGACTTGAAGCTGGATGTTCCTTGTTCAATGATATTGTAACTAAACTTATCCAAGCTGCTGTATTGAATTATTGCCATTTCTGAAAAATGAATACCTTGAGCAAGACTCCGGTGGAAGTTGATTTTGGAGTGATAAATGCATTATTTTTCCTCTTGAGTAGGAATGCAGTGAAGAGCTGTAAAGCAGCATTGGTGAGCTGGCTTGGGGGCAGGCAGTTGTACATAACCACTCATGCCAGCAATGAAATGTGTCCTCAGTAACACAAACAGATAGACACTAAGTAGTATTAACCCCCTTTTTAAAGAAATTGAACCAAAATTCTGAACTGTAAATACTTCAAAATGCAACTTTGCAGTTGGGTGTTAGTTGAAGGAGGGCAGAACATCAAAGAAACGGAGCCCTGGGAGGTGACAAGCACAGCAAGTTGTCCTTTGCCTTGCTCAGCACATCTCACTGTTTTTTGCAGCATTCATTGTGATGGGCTGACACATCCCGATGGAAGTGAGGCTGGGGTTGCTGTAGGGAGCTTCACCCGAGGTGCTGATGGAGCTGATGCTGCCCCTACTTGTGTGGCATTGGTTGTTCACCAAATGATTCTGCAGTGTGCAAACCACATGGTGGGGGTCAGCTTCAGAGCTGATTCTGTATCTGGTGAAGCATTAGAACTAGTGCTGGATGAGCTTGGCTTGGACAATTATCCTGTCACCTGTGGAATTAGCTTGAAGCTGGAATGAAATCAGAAACTTGGTGTTAGTCCCTGGCTACTTGGGAAGGGCTGGGCTTTCCGAAGGGCAGCCAGAACAGACCATCCCCCTGCCTGGGGTATGTTCTTCAGAGGGAGAGCCATAACAGGGAATGTTCAAATGTTTGGGCTTCTGGGACTGGACAGCAGG
This sequence comes from Rhabdornis inornatus, assembly GCA_013397075.1. Lineage (NCBI taxonomy): Eukaryota > Metazoa > Chordata > Aves > Passeriformes > Rhabdornithidae > Rhabdornis > Rhabdornis inornatus. Next base: position 211,823 of record VWZS01003778.1, read on the forward strand.
GAGGGCTGCCATGGGGCTCAGAGCTTCCAGAATGTGGCCTAGAAGGCAGTGGATATCCATGTGGGAAAGACTTGTATTCTGTTACTTTGAAATGCAACTGTCTTCTTCCATCCTGTGTGTGTGTTGATCTCAAGCTGTGTGTTCTGTGCTCCCCTCTGTTTGATTTTATTCCAAAAGCTCCTGCATCGTCTGTAGCGACCTCATCTTGGGTTAATTTCAGAACTGAAGTTACTCTTTACTGTGCTGATATCTAGCAGATACACCAGACTGAACCTCTCAGGTCCTGCTTGGTTTAACCCTTACTAGGATAAGAATTGGAAAAGACTTTTCCCCCTGTAATCTCTGCTTCGTACTTTTCAAGGGAATATCATTGGCCAAGTAACTTTGCTTCCTGGATGTGTTTCTCCCTTGCTGTGAGCACACCAGGCCCATCGCTAAGCCTTTGGCTTCTACCAAAGGCTCTTGTACCCTATTTTTAGAAAAGATTTTCGTCAGGGAAAACCAGCGAAAATGGTATAAATCTTTCTTTAACTGAGATTTCTGAAAAGAAAATAGCATGAAATAAATCTCTAGGGTGCCTGTCTGTATGATGAAGTCTTTTGTATATACAAGTCTAATAGTCTCTAAGTATTTTGGATTGTTCTGGTACTCTGAGGTTTAGTTTCTGGAACATGTAATCAGTATGGGGGGAAGTAATACACTTCAGGTTGAATTTGTGGAGGAAGGCTGCTGTATTGCCATAATTAAGTCTTTGTAGTTTTTCTTTCGAATACCAGAGATTTGTGCACTGGTACGGACATTATTTATAGAAACACTGGTAGAACAGTTTTGTGTTGCCCTTTTGTGGGCCTCATTTGCTTCTCCAAGTTTGGGACTGCAAACTAGGGCTGTAATCAAAGCATTAATTCTGTGGTGTTACCTGAAAGGACAGAGAAATAAAAATAGTTTCTTTTTCCCTGTACCTTTAAAGGAGGGTTTTGACTTCTCTATCAACTGGGAAAGGGCAGACTCCTGACAAAATGAGACTTGTTTTCTCCAATGCTGCTTTTTCTGCTTGTGGAAGTGCCTGGGGGAAGCTGCTGCCAGGCACCTGAGGGAGGAGAGGACAGAAATCCTGTCTGCGTAGGTTGACATGGTGTCTGTGAAGACAAGATGCACTTGGCTGGTTTCCTGAGTGCCCTTGGAGAGCAGAGCAAAGGCAGGACTCACTGCAGGGCATCTCCCCAGCTCACCCTGAGAGCAGCCTTTCATGTAGGGCTCATGTGCATCATGAGACTCCCAGGCCCTGTGAGTCTGACTCTTCAGTTTCCTCTGAGGTTTGACTGTTCTGGGCAAGTAGGATTCTTATTTTTTGGGGTTTCTGTACAGCTGGTGGCAGGATTCCAGAAAACAGATGGAAAATCAGATGTTCCCTTGAGTATCTTCCCTGTCAGGTAGAGTTTAGCACTGTCTAGGTGAAGGGTAGACTACCAGAATACTGATTTTGATTTTTCAGTTGCTAGGAGTAATAGTTGAAAGTTTTGAAGAGTTGAGTGAAACTGAAGTGTGGATTAAAGAAACTGTAACAAAAAGACTGAGGACACAGCGATTAAGAAGAATTAAGAGCAATCGTATTATTTAAGAACAGTAACTGTACTGGTGGAACTATGGCTGTGGAGTCTTGATACCTTCCACATCCTACACAAGATGCTACCTGAGTAAAGTAACTTCAGATACTTTTGGAGTGAGGCATCAGTTTTGTGTAGGAGATGTCAGAAGGATCCAGTCTAGCAGCTGATCTGCCATTAAGCTCTATCCTGTCACTCTTATGATATCCCTGTGTCCATTCAAAATGAGTTTAAGTACGAAACTGTGGCTGCCATTAGGTCTGGAATTGGTGGAAAGTTTCCTTGGTATTTCTAGGATTGGAATTGGTGAAAAGCATTTCCCTGGAATATCCTATCCAGTAGTTAGGAGGGACCCAGCAGCCTGACTGTCCCTGTTCTCCTTGCAAGTGGATGAGGACAGGGAGAAGCCAAGGGCTGTGGCTGTCTGATCTCATCTCTCGGAGCCGTAATTGACCTAAATGTGTACCTGGGAAGGCTTTGCTTGTTCCATTGCTATCATGGAAACTTAAAGCAGAGAGACATGAGCTGCTGGGAAGTTGTGCTGGTTGCTGCATCTTTGTTGGGCTGGAGACTTTTACTTGGTCCTTTTCAGACCTAGTGCTGGATGTGTTGCAGCTGGAATTTGTCCTCAGTTTTACCTGCATCCAGCCTTTGGTGTCTTCTCCAACTAAAATTACTGTTGTCAAAGCTGACTTCTGCTGTTCTGTGGGTCTCTAAGTTCAGGTTTTTCAAATGCTTGTCTGTCTCCTGACAAAGAACAGATGAGCCAGAATTAGAGGCAGTGAGAAGAAAGCTCACCTGCCATAGCACAGAGCAGCTTGGCTTGAAATTTAGTGTGAGCACATTTCTCTAAACTCTCTGCAGTCAGGCTGCTGTGGTCTGACCGGAGTAGAAACGCCTTTCTTTTAAGTGTTTTGACCTGATAGCTTTGATTTCTTTTTTATTGTTGTATTTGTTTTTTTTTAAATTTCCTTTTTATTTGCCTCTGAGAACAAATACTTAGTGTAGTGCAGGCATGGTTGAACTTTTGATCCAAGAAACCTGACCAAAATGTCTAAGCAGATTGCATTTCTAAATTGTTTTGATTATTTTCCTTTAATAAATGGAAGCTTGAGAGCAAGTGAAGTGTACTTAATGTAAACTTGCAAATTTTCTGCCATTGCCTGCAGAATTTTTCTTTCCATCTAAACACTGTGCATGGTTTTTTTAAGACTGGATAAGCTTTTCATCAAATTAATGACTAATCCTTATCAAACAAGTGTTCATCTTTACAATTAGAGAACAGGAATGCTTAATTGTGTGCTGATTGGTGAACATACTAGTCATGAGTACATTTGAGAATTCAGTTTCTTAATTTTCTCTCACTGCTGGTAGCAGGAATTTGCTGTGAACAGGGCATTATATTCTGGTTGGATACCCATTATAATTAAATTATCATCTTTGTCTATGTTCAGTGAACCTTTCTTTGAGTAACTTCCAAAAGAATGTACCTTTTTGCACTTTGGGAAAATCTGAACTCTCTGAGGAGAAAGGAGGAAGATGGAACGAGGTAAATATTTTGAGGTCTGCTCAGCTTTCCATGTAGGTTTGGTGGGTGGATTATGGTCAAGGCACAGTTGTGTTCTAATGCAGAATACAATAGCTTGCTTGTTTTCTTTTACTTTGGGCTGGAATCTCTTAATCCCTTCGGACTCAAGCATGAGTATCACATGATTTGGAGGTGTTTGGTTAGTGTACTTCACTGCTGCAGAGCATCCCTGGATGTAACAGATGAGTAAATTGGGGCTGCACAGAGAAGCCACATGGAAATTTTCAGTTTTGGAGCTCCATGGCCAAGTGTTTAATTTTGTGCTAGGTTGTGTTCTGGCAAAGCCATGTGGTCAGTTAGACTTGTCAGTATGGAAGGATCAGATACCTGCTGTAAAATTCCAGATTCATTATAAAAAGGATTCCAGCTTCAATACTGACACTATACCTGTGTGTTCAGAATCCTACAGTGTTCAGATCATTACAAGGGGATTTGGAGGGAAACCTCCTTGCAGGAAAATGCTGGTACAACTAATTGTAGGTCCTTCTTTTAGAGTCTGTGACCACATGGGACATCAGTGGATATAGAGCTGTATAAGTAATACACATAAACCCTTGTTAAAGTAAACAAATAATAAATATTCATTTACAGTGAGTTTCAAAAAGCAGTAGCTCCCTGTATAGCTGTCTAATGTACCAATGTGCCTGGTCACTGTCATGCTGCTTTTCCCCCCTTCAGTTCTGCAGGCTTTAGAAGCTGGAACCAAAATGCCTTGCACTTGTCAAACTGGAATTTTGGCTTTTGAATGGCAGGCTGAATGCTGACACTTGATGAGGGTGGATGCTAAACACTGACCTGGGGAGAGCACTGGGCAAGGGGTTTTCTAAAATAGAATAGGATTCCCAAAAGTGCTGAAATGTGGGTGTGAACTGAGGATGGCAAAAAGACTCCAGTGAGTCAGAAAATGTTGTCTTGACTCTTGGTGCTGCTTTTGCAGAATTTGGTGTGTAAGCACAAGGTGAGGGCAGCAGCTTCAGTCGCTGGTTCTGCCTGCAGCTGGAGGCAGCTGCTTCCCAAGGTGTTCACTTGCATCAGAAGAATTGCAGAGGTAATTGGGCCACTGGAATCGTGGTGCCTCTATACTTAGCTCATTACTCCAGGCAAATTATTCTTTCCTTCTCCAGTGCTGACTGGCAGGCTGGAGAGCTGTCTAGCTTTCCATTGCTGGGGCATTCCAACTCCTCTGCAGTGTTTTCATTGCACAGGGACTTCTTCCTGTGAACTCTTGAAGGGCTGGAGATAACTGAGCAGCACAAAGGTCTAAGGGTGGGAGTTGTAGAGTAATTCACTGAGGAGACAGCAGTGCCAGACCTGCTGTTGTAATCAGCCTGGAGTAGGAAGCAGTCTGGAAACCTGCTGGGTGCTCTGCTCACCTGTGCAGGGTAGTTGGATTCATCACTGCTGATGCCTGAGCTGGGTGGGTCTGGTGGAGGAGTCATTCTGGGGAGCTGTGGGTGAAGGATTTTGCTTCGTTTGACAAGTGTGAGACTGGTATAGCAAAGACAATAAGAGCTATTTCTTGCTGTCTTTGTGAAGGCTGGTTTTTTACTAAGCTGTTTGTGTAAGGTCCCAGTCGTGCTCCCCTCCTTGCAGGGTCACACCCAGAGAGCAGCCCCATTAAAACTAATGGCGCTGTTGCATCATGCCCCAGCCCGCCGTGGTCCCATTCAGCACTCAGGTATGAAGACTTTTCCTCTTGCATAAGGCACCTTGATTTGCTCGGGTCGGGGAGGAAGCACTTGGCAGCTCCCTAAAGAGTAAGTTACAAGCTGCTGTGCCCTGTAGCTTATTTTTCTAAACATGAGGATTTCAAGTTATTGTCCAGCTTTCTAAACTGTATGAGTGCCTGAGGCTGGACCACTGCTCACAGAGGCAGGGATTACCTGAGCAGCTTTTGCTGGATGCAGATCCTTTCCTGCTTCTAGCATGCTCCTCTCTCTGCTTTGAATACCAAATTATTCAGTATTCAAAGCAGAGATCTAGTAGGGCTAAGCCTCCCGTACTTGAACATATTTCAAGATCCCCAGGACTGCAATATGGCTTAATCTACTTTGTCTCCTTTTGATTTCGAAGTATTTCTAACTACTGTTAGTTTTTTGGGGTTTTCTCATGGTTCTTCAAGCAAAATTCAGCTTTTAGTCTCATCATCAACCCTTAGTGCCGTGTGTCAATCCCAGCAGACCAAGCTGTGTAGTAGTTAAAAAATGATTTTTCTATAAGTATGCTGAGGGTCTAGTAATGTATACTGAGATAGTGACTTCACAGAGTCAAGGAATGGTCAATTACAACATGCATTGGCCAGAGAAATTGGTCTGAAGTGACTTGGATCCTGAAAAGGACAAGAAAAGACTGAAGGTTTTTGTGCAAGAAGCGAGCAGGTGGGCTAGGGAGAATCTAGTTTAGCTTACAGCTTAAAGAAAGGCCTAATGCCAAAACACCCTCAAAACCTAATTTATGTACTTCAATTCCACAATTTTTATGCTGCCTCTTGCCAAGACAATTAAGGAATTCCTAGAGCTAGTCTGAATTTCCAGGCTGGGTTTGGAAGGCGACAGCCACTTCTGCAGATGCAGAGAACACTCCAGTCTCTTCAGGTCGGCTGATGAGTCTTGATGGTTTCATTGCTGATATGTTTGATTTTCAGGAGGCTGGACATGTGGCTTTGGAGTACATTTGTGGTGCACTTTAGGTGTACCCAGCTGGGGTTTTGCTGGTTGTGAAAGGTCAGCTTTTAAGCTTCGGTGGATTGATTAACAGTAAACTTCAAACTGGTGTTGCAGCACCTGTTTTCTGGAGCTTCAAACCTGTTTGACTCTGGAAAACTTAGGAGGAAGAATTTAGGTCCCTGTGTGGGATTGCTGTTCTTAAGATCTGCTTAACTATTTGTAAATAATTAAAATGTGGAAGGTGAAGGAAAACCTTGGGGTCAGTTCAGAGAGGGTTTGTGTAACTATGTGAAGATAATTTTGGTAGGACAACCCCGTGCATCCATCATGCTTGTAAAAGAAAACACAACCAGCACCTTGACTGAATAGCTATTAGTCAGGTTGTGCCATTGTATTCTCCCCTGGGTCACCCTTTGAGTGCTGTTGAAAGACTTGACTTAGCAGGGTTTCTACATGTTGAAACAAATTTGATGGCTTGAAACTTGTCTGAAGAATCTGCTGCTTGTGAGGTGACTCTTGAAGGGCTGTGACCCCTAAAAATCATGACTTGGTAACTTTGATTATATTTAAAATAACATTTTAACCAGATCTCGGAGATTAAACAACAAACTGAGAGTTTTTTGCATATAAGAATGTGGAAGGGAAAGTGTGAACCTTCCTGTGGAGCTGGGACTCCATAGATCATGCTGGGTGAGTGACAGCTCAGGCTCTATATGGAATTCAGAGCATCTTTGCCATGTTATAAAAAGCTTGTTGCCTGGTGCTGGTCTGTTCCTCCAACACTGAGCTTTTTGTAACCTTTAAACTCTAAGTATAGGGTAAGAATTTATCCTGTTAAAACCTGCATTTGTTTGAAGAGTTAACTCCTGCTTGTTCACCTCTGTCCTACATCTCTAGATCTCAGTTATTTAAATACCAAGGTGTGTGTCACTCAAAACCTACCTACCTACCCAGTGAGTTCTTCCTTAGCAGAAAAGTAAATGTAACCTGGAGAGAACAAGCAGCTGAGCCTGTCTTGCTACACTTTTCTCATTCTTCAGTTTTGCTTATGGAACTCCTAAATCAGAATTTAGGAGTTGGTCTGCTGGTGAGTTTTTGTGGAATCCTGGAAATTTCTTGAAATATTTGAGATGAGTGTCTATCAGTTATCTTGAAGTGATATATTTTACTTTGTATCTGATGGCAGTTTTACAGGTGTGCTTTTTGGGGAGTAATGAGGAAAAGTATTAATGTCTCATCTGCATAAAATAGGCTGGGTGAATGCTCTGCCATATGCTGGATATATGGAATATCTTCAAAATGAAGTAGGTTGCATGGAAGAGTCAGAATGCTTCAACTCTGAAGTAAGGAACTAGTCTTCTAGTTTGTCTAGTTATGTGTGTCCTGCTTTGAAGCATCACTGAATTTTCAAGTGGAGAAGTAGCACGTTTGTTTGGTGTTACACAGTGGGCTTAAATTATGTCCTTTTTTAGTACTTTGAGATAGCTTGGTGCAAACCTTTCACAGAACCGCTGCTCTTACTGAGCTGCTGGAGGGGAGTTAAGTTCATCGCAATTCCAGCCTTGTTCTTTCTCTTCCTTCCAGTGCTTTAACTCCTTGTCACAAGTGACAGAGTGACAATGCTCCTTGCAGACCCATTTGAGGTAGAAATCTGCAGCTCCACCTGTGTTGTGTCAGCCCATTGCCTGTTCAAAGTTTAATACAAAGTCTTAGTGCTGTGCTCAGCATGGCTACACTGATACTCTGAAGGGGATTTAACCCTTCTAGAGCAGGCTTGCTGCAAGTGAAGCATTTCACAAGTATTTTTGCAGTGCTTTGCTGTGGTAAAAGGGTACCTGTGCTGATGGTGCTGGCTTTGGGCAGCCTTCACTGGGCACAGAGCTGTACCCTGGGATAGGAGCAGGGTAGCAGGGCTGCTCTGTGCATCCTGTGCCTCTAGGGGCTTGGGCTGACCTTCAGGCACAGGAGGGCCTCAATACTGAAAGGATATCCATTACTGGTGATTTCAAATTATCCAATTATCCTTCAAAAACTCACAGACTGAAACTGTTTTGTATTGGAGGTTTGCTTCAGATGTACTTGAGATTTGTGTAGGAAGTGGAAGCAGATGCATTCCTTTTCCTCAGAGCTTTTATTAATTTTATTAACTGAAGCAGTTGAATTGCTGGGTTTTGTTTAGTATTTGTGGCAAGATTTGATATGTTGCTTGATAAACGTTCATGTGTTTTGCACAGATAAAATGTGCTTAGTCCTTGTGGGTTCTGGAGTGGTGGGCTGTTGGATTTGTGGATGTTAAGATGCTTATGTATTTAATTCAGCAATGAGAACAAATGCACTGAAACTTCATCCTGTAGAGTTACTTAGTAACGCTGTTTGTCCCTGAGCTGCAAAAAATAATGCTGAGGAAATGAGCAAGGTTAAATGGAAATTGTACAAAACAAAATGTATTTATTTCAGAGTCTCTGCTAGAGATAATAAAACCTTCAGTGGTTGCTGTGCTCGAGCACAGACTTGTCTTTACCTATAGAATCAGGACTTGCAGTTCTTATCTCTGAGTTATCCTTGATCTTGGCTGTAAGCAGAGTGATTCCTCTGAGCTTCCCATCAAGCTCCAAGGTGTGATTCCCTGCAAAGCTCTTCCAGGGAGGGCAGAGCATGGCTGGGTGTGAGTTTCTGCAGAGCTCTGGCAGCCCTCTGCCATGGGATCACGTATCGGGCTGGGAGGTAAGGCCGCTCTGCCAGCACACTTAATCTATTTCTGATTTGTCGGGATCTCAAAGACACAAACAAAAAGCACTTTGTCTTGGCCTGGCCGGAAGGCTGACACTTGAATGGCTCTTTGCATTGTCTATTCAGTGGTGTTGGAGCACTGCTCTGCAGTGAGCACATTGTTGTGTGGCACTCACTCCTCTGGGCAGTTCCCAGCTTTCCTGAGCATCTCAGAGCAGCAGCTTCACACGAGTCACTTGTTTGAGCAGCTCCAAGGTCAGCCTCGCAGCGGAACTCGGGGACACTTCCATGGCAACTGGTGGCCCTTCAGCACAATGAGTGTGTGCCAGGGCTGACTCTGCTGCCATCATCACCCCCTGGCTGCTGGGGCTCCTGCCCCTCAGTGAATGAGAGCACAGTACCACTGCAGGCACTTTTTCATGGTGCTGAAGAAGCTCCACAGGATCTCTGGAGGTGTGGTGGTCTCTCCAGAGAATCATTTATGCTTATTTATGCTTTATTGCTGGGATAATCTGACAGAATATTCTGGAAATATTGCAATCTGTGGTCTAGTTTTTTTTTTTTAAATATTAAATCTTTCTTCTGACCTTATTCCAAGTGTCAAGATACAGGAAAAAAGCCTGAGTCTTTGCCTCACTGTATAGTTTTCCTGTGGCCATTTTCTGAAGCTGTGGTTGCCAGGGCTTTTAATTTCTCATACATATGAGAGCTGTGTGAGAATTTTCCTAATACTTGCAGGTGATCATGAAGTGTTTAGTTTATCTTTACATAGTTGAGCTTGGTTTCCTACTATTTATTCCATGCTGTTTAGGTTTCTGTTTGCATTTGCCTCAGTTTAACAATAATAATTAACTCAAAGCACTGAACTGATGCAGTTATCATATTGGGAGAACAAACCAATAAGCATAATGCAATAAGCATTACTGCAACTTCCTGGTAATGAACATTCCAATGGCAGAGTACTTGATTTAATTTTTAAGCTTTGAGAACTAGTGGTCATGATAAAATGACTTTATAGCTGACTTTCACTTAGGCAGCTGCTTAAAGCTAGGAAAAAGCTTGGGATGTGAGGAAGAGCTGTAGTGGCTTTGTTGTTAATAGAGGGAATGTCTGAGCTCCTGTTCACATTTGAAGCTTCAAGGTGCAGTGTGCAGCCATATTTTTAAATGATTGATGCTTCCCCAGACAGTCTGCATGACACTGTTTACTCCCTTCTAGTGAGTCTTAAGTGTTTTTAAGCTGGAAACTGTGGAGTTAAAGACTCTTGGATATTACTGCCCTGTTCTCCCACCAGACCACACAGGTGAATCAAGTGTGTATCTGTCTCCTGAAGTGTGTGGCCAAATAGGTAAGAGCTGCTCACTGTGGGATGGAATGTGGGACTGCTGAAAAGAGACACAAAATCTGGCTGTTGGTGAGGACAATCTGCCTTAGGGTCCCAGGGGCAGTTTTTGTATGCAGTTGCTGTGGATGTGGCACTGAGGATGCTTCCAGGAGAGACCAATCTCCCTTGGCTGTGCATGGCTTTGGCAGTTTCCTTGGCAGGAGAGCCTGGTTAACCAGCACAGCTGTAGAAGGAGCCCAGCTGCAGCCTCTGAAGGGCCTGCTGAGCAGCCCTGAGCGACTTGGATGTGTTGTGTAAGGACAGCTCTGAGTCAGCGGGGAATGTAAGCACGTGGTTCAACTTCAGCAGTATCAGTGTACAGGCCAGAATGAGAGCTGCCAGCCTCAGCAGTGAGGGCATCACTTCAGTCCCATTGCCCTCTTAATGGCATCACACCTCCAAAGGTTCCTACCTTGTTCTGTGTTGTTGTGCATTGGTTGTTGGGTATTGAGGCACCGTTAGCTCTGCTGATAGCTGAGGGGTGAGTGGGCACTCACTGCTGGCTGAGCACCTCAGGGTGACTCAAAGGCTCCTCACAGGGCAATGCTGCTCCATACCAGTTCAGAAGCTTCTCACATGACACAAAGTTGCTCCAAAGTCAGCTTTTCATAGTTTCTTGCTGAATTTTCCATCAGCTGTGCAGATACTGCCGTGAGATTTATATTTTAAGTATTGGTATTTTGAGCAGTTATTGAAGAATTGAGGTTGAATGCTTGTGGAACAGTAGTGAGTTTGCAGGCTGGGATATATTAACAGCATCATGGAATTGAACCATAGTATTAACAGAGCCATTCTAAATATACTGCAGCATTGTAATCCCAACAGTGATTGTGATGCCAGGCCTGGACTATGAATACATCCTCCATGTGCACACTCATGTGAGAGTGACAGGAGAGCACGTGCTAGGCTTGAAGATAGTGTTTCTTTCCATTTGATAAGGAGTGTGCAGCACAATTGTCCTTTGCTTCTGACACATCACATAGACTCAGTGCTCTGGGGCTGTCCAGGAGTGAGTGCAAACAGCAGGGTATGGGGAAATCTTTCCCTTGAGTGAGAATTTCTGCAGTCCATGCAGAGAAATCTGCTTCTGTTGGGCCTTTCATTGGCTATGACATGTCAGGGAGATGGTTCTGGTTTCCATCTGTGTGAGAAGTCCATCTTCTAGCTTTGGTCTCTCAGGCCTTCCAGTTTTTCTTCTTGCTTAGGTTTTTAGCTTGCTTGTTTATTCTCATTGGGCAGGTTGTTAGAGGGGCACACCTGGTAAATAATACCTATAGGCTCTCTAAAGGATTGGTGTGAGCTGTTCAAATGTCTGCTGCTTTCTTACTCCTGGCTGCTCTTCCCAATGTGAAGGGAGTATGGGGGTGTTCTGGACAGGACATGTGTCCTGAGAGCCGAACTATGGGAAGGGCTCTGCCCGGCATAGCTGTCCTGATACCAGTGAGGAAATCAATAAAATTCCAGCTCTGAACGCCACCTGAAGCTGCCTGGCCATTTAAACATACAAACTCTTCAGGCAATGTAGAGCTGGTTTGTTTTTGCCGGCAAATGATGACCTGAAGGACACTTTGATCTTCCTTAGAGCTGTCTTCCTCACTACCTGCACTGGCAGGAGATGTTTGTTTTTCACAGAGGAGTGAAGATTTACTTGTAGCCACAATGCATCAAGTTCTGTAGTGAAAAGCATTAGTTGAACTAAAAGTGAAAGTGAGGCAGCCTGGAATGCCAAAAGATGGGATTGACAGTGACTGCTGAAGGATCTATGCCTTGCTCCAGACTTCCCTTTCAGTAGGTGTCCTGGGTTTCTGATGGAGTTTAATAGACAGGTTGACTTAGTAGCAGAGACAAATGCTGACTTGCAGTGGGGTTGACACTGTAAAAGAGGAAAATGTGAAGAGCTGACATGCTCTTACTGCCTTGATTCCCATACCTGTGCAAGGCCTGTACATTAAATGTGGGCTGCTGGGAACCTCTCCCTTCTGTGGGAGCAGAGTGACAGGCTCCAGTTCCTCAGTCCTGTTGCTTGAATTCCTGATTTCTTCTGGAGCAGCTTTGCTCCTGAGCTATCAGAGCAGCCTGCAGCCTTGCTCTGGGAACAGCACTGCTGTAGCAGTTGAGTGAGCAGTGGAAGCCTGAGTACCACTGGCTGTTTCTCAAGTCTGACATCATATCCAAGAATTAGATGGCTCTCTCTCACCATGGGGATAATGAAATAATTCCTACTGTGTTATTCATTAACTCACATTTCATTCAGTGGCCCCTAAGAGGATAAAGAGTACGTTAGAGGTGAACTTGCATAAGACTTCTGACATCCTTTTGATAAGTTAAGTAAGAGTTAAAGCTGTGGCAGACAAAGCATGGCAGTGGGGCCTTACTGAGGCAGGTGGCCTGTGCTGTGTTACACAAACTGACTTGTGAGCTAATTTAGTGGCTTTTTCTGTCAATGGTTTCAAGAAGATAGCCTGCTCTGAAGTTGCTGCAGAAATAGCTGGTGACCAGAGGCAGATGAATTGGTACCAATGGCTGTGGCTGTTGCTGAAGCTCCCATGCCAGCTGGGAGTGCTGATCTGTTCTGAAGGCTTGCCAGGGGCTTGCCTCCCTCCCAAAGAGGTTTGTCCATGCTGTGCAATTGAGGTAATAAACTAATATAAATAAAGATTAGGCTGTTCGTGGGAGGCATGATGATTGGATATTCAGGTGTCTTCACAATCTGTCTGATCTTTTGAGTATTGCTGTGAGTGTGCTGACATCAGTAGTTCATCCCCACAGGTAATAACTGAGGTAATTCTAAACAGAGGCTGCAGTAGGATGGGATACCTGAAGAAATCCAGAATTTCCAGGTGGCCCAATAAGATTTTAAATTACCTGGTATTTGTAGAAGCACTGGGTGAGGTGGCTTTATCTGGGGAGAAGTTGTAGGTGGTGGTCTGGTGAGTCAGGCCAGTGCCATCCTGGAGAGGCAGGTGTGTCCCTGCCTGGCTGTGGGTTGTGGTCCTGGCTAGGAAGTTGCTGGGAACCTTTCCAGGTGTGTGTAGAGCTATAGTTTGGGTGCTGAGTACACAACTCCAGGCCTGAGTGCCCAACTCTGCTGCTCAGACCCCTGGTGGTGGAGCTGTATTTCCCAAATGGAGAGCAGGAATACTGTAAAAATTGGGAGTATTCAAAAAACTGAACTCTGGACACCTGTTCTGGGCACAGAAGATGTTTCTGATGGCTTGAACTCTCACAATCCTTAGTTTTCCAGCCTTTTAAAAGTCCATTAACGTACAGAACAGTGTGGGAGCTCTTGGGAGCGCTGTGGATCCTCAGCAGAAGAGATGCCATAAAAGGAGCAGTGCAAGAAGGACTGAGCTGCTTCAGGGCTCCACACTGACTTCAGGGTTTAAGGAAAAGGACTGTATGAAAAATTCTGGGTTCAGGGAGTTTTGTCACCTCCAGCTCACTGGGTGGGGCTTTATGGGAAGAAGAGGATGGAGAAGGGAATTAAGGGTTATACATATTCCAAGAGAAACTTAGCAGAAGCTTCACAGGTGATCATAGTGCTTGCATTTCCTAATGTGTAACCCTTCACTCCGTGGTTTTTTTGTAGGGATGCTTTAGGCTGCAATTGCAAGTTGATTTCCATGGCGTGTATGAGCAGTGAAAATACCTGCTGGGTCATTAATGCAGGGCTTAGGTTGTCAGCTTTGCCTCCCTTGTTTACTCATTGTGCAGTTCTATGTAACAGCTTAGGCCAAAAATCCAGCACTGAGCCGTGCCAGCCTGTCAAAGTTCCCTTCCCTTACAGCAGCGCTTCCACACCAATGCTCTGCCTTCCAGAAATATGGGAAATAGTAAAATACCAGAACAGGCCATTCTGTCCTACCTGTTCTTGCAAGATCTGTTTTTCAGCACCCAACCCAGTGGCAACTGGAAAAGAGAAATCTTTAGTTCGAGCTTCAAGTTGTTCAGGCTGAAGATGGAAGTTTGGCTGTAAGTGCTGGTTCATGGTGACATTTTTATTTTGGAGGCGTCTCCCATTAGGGGAATTCTTGTGGAACAGTTCTGTCAGCTGGACCTGGGGCTGATACAGAGATCACAACTCCAAGCTAATGACACTGAAGTGGCACTTCTAATAAACATACATACCTTGGATCCTTGTCCTTCCTTGACAGACTCAGCTAAGCTGCTTTCCTGCATAAAGATGTAATCTTCCATCCAGGAGAGGAGTTGGGCTTTTTTTTTTGCATTTGAATCTAAATGAGCAAAACTATGCAGGCTCTGAAATACAAGATCTGAATGCTGAGGTTGTTCCTGCAGTGAGCTGTTATTTATCTAAATTACAGATGCTTTTTCATCTCAGCTCTGAGCATTTGCTTCTAGATTTGTCTTCACATGTAGATTTGTGTTACACCAGCTGCATAACCTTCTGAAATAAAGGCTTACAGTGAAAGCAAGGCACACTTAAGTGCTCTGAGCATTGTTCTTACCCTTGTTCTGTTTTTGCTCAGAGCATGAAGGTTTCCTTTGCCTTCGAGTATTTCTCCGAAGTTGGGATCAGATTCCAGCTTTAATATTGGAATTGGTTGTTGAGAAAGGATACGCCTCGTGATCCTCAAACCTTGGCTGGGTAAGTCCAAAGAACAACTTGATGGTATGGAACTGTGCCAGTGGGGCTTGCACTCCCTGGTGTGCTGTTCTCCACTTATTCCAGATTGCTCTGGATTTTTTTTGCATATTTATTGATCTTGGTTCTTTGTAGGTCCCCATTGGCACTCGAAGGAGCAGAAGTGACTTCTGTTTGTTTTGTAATTGGATATTCAGCCTTGGTTCTGTGACAGAAGTCTGGTGGGGAATTGGCATTTCTCTGAAGGAAAGCTTTCTGGGAAGTTCAGTCCCCCTGATCTGATGGCAAATGTTACTGCAGGCAGCCTGGAGAGTTACAGGAAGGGGTGAAATTCCTGCCCTCTCTTGGTTTGGATTTCGACCAGAGGTTGCACCTCATAAGATGTTTAAGGAGGTCCTTGAGTACCTGAGCAAATGGAGGCTCAGAATTGTGTTTGTTCATTTCCAGCAGCTCCATCCTGTGTGTGCAGCAAACCCAGGGTGTCAGCTGAGGTCAGGGGCTTTTGCCATTTAATTTCAGCAGAGGAAAGGCAGTAAGGCAGCACCCAAACCCCAACGTTTATTGCCTCTTATCTATGTTGTAGCTACTTTTTTAAACCAAAATTTTGCCAGATTTACTTTTTCACTCCAAGCAAATGCAGCTTGATTATTTTGCCCTCATGGATTTAATGCAGATTTCTCCTAGTTCATGTTCAGTAAGTACAGGCTTGGTTTTGCTACTCAGGTGGTTACCAGAGTGTGCTTCAAATGCAATGACAGAGACCAAAAATAGATTGATTTAGTTGATCTTAATTTTTACTGTGGAGTGCCACTTCTGTGTATTTAATTGAAGCTTGAGATCTGCGAGTCAGAGGTAAGAACTGCAGTGTAACAAATGTGACTTGTGTTATTTTCACATCTTTAGGAAAGCTGTGGATTAATACAAACATGTTCTTGTATGTTTTTCTAAGTGTAATTTAAAGGGGACATGATAAATTTACTGTAAGGATGGTTATAAATCTTTCTGTTCTTTAAAGGAAGGTTAAGTCCTGCTGGCTGATAATGATTTAAATGCAAAAATTGAAATGGATAACTGCAGTCTCCTGGCATGCATATTTTTAAAAATCTGGAATTAAATGAAAATTACCTTTCCTCATGCATCAGTAACAGAGTGAACTGTGAACTGCTCTGACTTCTGCAATGCCTGTGGGAGAGATGTGGATGTGTTGTGTTTGGGTAATGTGCTGAAGGGCCCAAACCTTTGTTTCTTTAAAATGATGATTTCTCTTAATTGCAAGCAAGTCTTTCTTAGTAAATTAGATTTGTTTTGAGTCACATAGGGAAGGAGTGAATGTTCTCTAAAGGATAAAACACTTAAATTATTACTGACATTCTCTGTACTATTATTCTTCCTTCTCAGGGTTTGTTGTATTTACCAAAAGAAATTATTTTCTTTAGGGAAAATAAGTGAGAGAAGTTTTAAGTAAGTGTCTGTATATACTAATTAGTTGTGCTTTTGCAAAGGC
This sequence comes from Rhabdornis inornatus, assembly GCA_013397075.1. NCBI lineage: Eukaryota > Metazoa > Chordata > Aves > Passeriformes > Rhabdornithidae > Rhabdornis > Rhabdornis inornatus. The sequence continues at coordinate 227,908 of VWZS01003778.1, forward strand.
CATCTAGTATAAAATAGGATACTGGAGGAATATCTCTTTTAGGTAAAAACTGATCTGCTGTAGAGAACTTGGTGTGGTCTGATTTAAGCGAGCAGGTAGGAAGGGAAATCTTCCTGTTCCCCAGGAAGCGATTCCTGTTGGAATCGTTGTTTGGATGGCAGGATTGACCAAAGGAGAAACAGGTACCCTATGGAATTAATTCCATTTTCCACATCAGCCAAGTATCTGCTGGTATCCTTCTATGGAAGCTTGAACTTCAATGGATTTTCACTTTAAATAAGAGAAGGATGAGACTGTGGTTGTTAACAGGAGCTCTGTCAAACCTTGTTTCACTAGCAGAGCTGCAGTCTGTTGCAGAACTCAATTTCAGTTCTAGCTGAAGCTCTGTGTTTTGATACACATCTATGCCTCAAGCAACCACAAATCTTTCTTAGGTGTCTCTGAAATGCCTAAATATATTTAACTTTGGCTTCGTGCTGTTTAGTTTTTTAGAATAAGCATATTCTGTTAATCCAAGCAAATTCCTTCCTGGCACTGAAGGGCTGTGCGACTTCAATGTAAGGGAACAAGCTTGTGTACTTTCAATGTTATGGAAGTTGTGGAGAAAGTATTTTGGGGACTTGTCCTGACTGAACTCAGCCTCCCTGGGCAGTCTGGAGGCATGACTTCAGAAATTGTAGTCATTCTTGCCTTTGACGCATTCGAGATTTGAACGTTGCAGAGCATCTACCATGATTTAGTTGATAGCTGGAGGACTATTGGGCTTAAAGATACATAAAAGTAGAAAAATATGCCTTAGAGTCAGCTGGTTCTGAAGCAGCACTGTTGTGTCTCTAGAGGAATGCACAGTGTAGTGTGACAAAATTAACTGCTCTATTAAAGACCTCTGTACTTCACACCAGATACTGCTAATGTGTGTAATTGATCTTCCAAACCAGCTACGGGAATTGAAGCCCATTAAAACATTTCTTGAGGCGATCACTAGAGTTGCAAGACTCCTCCATGGGCTTCTGCCTCCCACATCAAAGGGCTGTGCTGCTTCAGTCCCTGGTGGCTGCTCTGCTGAGGCTCTTGGGGAGATGCAGTTTCACTGCTCCTCACTAAAGCTGGATACTCAGACAGCTCTGTGTCTCTTTCCCATGTGCCTTCATGGGCAGGACCCTCTTTAAGATTCTTTTTCTTTGCCTGCTGTTTGAGTTCGGGTCCATCTCCAGCTCTTATTTAAGTGCAGCTTGTGAACGGAAAGTAGTATTTTGCCGTTATGTTTCCTGCTTCTGAAATTAACTGTGACTTTCCACAAGTGGAAGAAGATAGGAATAAACAACTGTCTTAATACTTGGAAGATACTGAGGTGATTTAACTGTAGCAGGGAAAGTATTTGCTTCTCCTGCTTTTTCTTTTTGCTTTAGTGGACTGAGGAGTTCTAAGGCCAGGTTGGATGGGGCTTGGAGCACCCTGGGATAGTGGCAGGTGTCTCTGCCCATGGCAGGGGGTGGAACTGGATGAGCTTTAAGGGCCTTTCCAACCCAAACCATTCCATGGTTCTGTGAATCAGCCGAGCAGGGAAAGGCCAAGGAGCAGCAGATTTGCTGGAGGCATGTGCTGGTACATTATCCAAACCAGTTTGTCCCTTGTGATCTAAATGCAGGCATTAACAGGAGAAGGAGTCAGAGTCCTGAGTGTGTCTTAATTCCTGTGGAGAGCCAGAGCTCTTTCCTGCTGTGCCTTGCTGAGGGCAGTCTCTGGGAATCTTCTCCTTCTGTAGGTAACTTGACTGGAAGCTGCTGAAAGTTTGGAGAAGCTGGAACAGGCAGTGGGCTGATTGGAAATGCCTGGTTGTTCTCCCTGGAAGGAGTTGCTGCTCAAGTGCAGGGAGGGCAGGACCCTGCTGTGGTAAACCCTGGGTGTGCCCAGAACTGGGTACATAGGGCCCAGCAGAAACTGCTGTGCAGTCCCTTGAGCTGCTGGGGTTTCCTGACCCAGCTCTTGCTGGTCCCCTTATCATGGACAAGCACACTTGGCTTTATCTGCTCCAAATTTGACTCTTGCAGTATTTGCACACGCTGTGGAGCCTGTGGTGAACGGTGAGTGCTCTTGGTGTGTTGGCAGCCTCATGGGTGATGCCCAAAGAAGTGTGTGGACTGCTCTCTAGGAAGCAGCCTTTTATGAGCCTAGAAAAGCTACTCTGATCCTTGATTAGCTCCTGAAATATGCAATTTATGGGGTCACTTTGTCAAAAGGGGTCTCTTGTAGCTGAATAAAGCTGTCTCTCAGCTTAGGTCAGCTCTTTCATTATGGCTGTTTTGTTCTGCTCAGGATTGTTTTGCATGGACTAATAAGGGAATACCTGAACTCAAGGCTTGCCTTGGATTGAATCAATTACTATTTTGTACTGTAAATAATGCTGTGATCAAACATAGTTGTCCCCTGCCGTGGTAATTGAAGAGACTTTGAAGGGAAGGGCTCTTTATCCTCAGGTTCACAGATTCTGGCAGAAATACATGAATTACTCCTAAAAGCTCCTTCAATTCCCTTCAGTACAGCATATGTGCTTGACAGCTCTGAAGTGGATCAGGGCTTTGGGAGGGTGCTTGGTGTCTGAACTGTAAACTCTGCCATTCAAACTGACACAACTTGAATATTTTGCAAAGAAGTGAGCAGGCTAAGAGATGAGCGAGTTAATTGATTAGTTCTATAAAGAAATGTCATTTCTGCAGAAGCCGAAGTGATTCTTAAGCTGCCTCCAATTCTCTAAATCTGAAATGTCTTGCAGTTTTCAGGCTGTGCTGCCCTGGGAGCAAACAACACCCACAGCACTGTAGAGTGGTCGTTCCATGAGCTGCTCTCTGGGTTAGTTTTGTCCTGTATCAGGGAGTTGGAATGTGCCATGATGGGTCTGAAGTGCCAGAGTTGTGTAAAATAAGGAAGGGGGGTGTTTTATTTGGGAGGAGTATGAGAGCAGTACCTTTTCTGCTGGCTCACCATGCTTCAGGGAATAGCAGCAGAGTATGTTTTAAAGCAAAACCACCTTAATACCACATCAAAAAGGCATTTTTGGAGTGTGCCAAAATTTTACCAAGTGCTGGGTTAGTTTGAAATATTAACTTTCCCAGTTGTGTGAGGTGATGCAGTGTGAGTCCTGGAACACAGAGCCTCCACATGGCTTCTGTTCCTCGATGGAGGCAGGGAGGGTGGATGTGTGGATCTTCCATGACCTCCTTGACAGGACAGGTCTTTTCAATGCAATTGAAGAACTAATGGATTAAAGCTTTACCCATAATTACATTGTGCAAGGTGTGCAAGCAGACAAAGGAATGTCTTGTTCTAGGCCTTGATAAGAGCAAACAAACTTTTGTGTCCTGCCTGTCCTGGTTGTGCAGCACAGCAGTGCTGGAAAGAGGTTTTTGTCAGAGTGTGGAGGGACAGGACACAGGGCAGGGCTGGATGGGATATTGGGAAGGAATTGTTCCCTGGCAGGGTGGGCAGGCCCTGGCACAGGGTGCCCAGAGCAGCTGTGGCTGCCCCTGGATCCCTGGAAGTGTCCAAGGCCAGGCTGGACATTGGGGCTTGGAGCAGGCAGGGGCAGTGGAAGATGTCCCTGCCCATGGGACACAAGGGGTGGGACTGGATGAGCTTTAAGATCCCTTCCCACCTAAACCATTCCATGATTCCATGATTGCCAGGCCTCTGTGGGGACCAAGGTCCCCATTAGGAACACCTTGTAATAACTTAGGCATTTATTTCTCAGAGCATTAATAGATTATTAATAACAGGTATTTGCTATTTCAAAAAGGTTGTCTTATGACAAAAGCATCCAGTGATGTTTTGTTAAAGAGATTTTTGAAGTTTTATGCCAGAAAAAGTGTGAAAATGAGATCAACTGAGGAGCTGAGAGCTGTGACTGTATTGTCCTGAGGAAGTTCAGGATGGCAGAAAAGTCTCGTGGGAGTGTATCTTGAAACTCCAGAGGAACCTTCAAATCACATTTGCTTCTTGATTCTTCCTATTTTTAAACATTTCTTTCTCCTTTTTATTCCTTGTCAGTGTCTGTAGTGTTGCTGTCAGGAAATGCCAGCAGGTGAGGAGCTGCTGTCCTGGGCAGTGTGGGATGCTCCTCTGGGAATGGCTGCTGCCCCTTCCTGCTGCTGGGACATTTACAGGAAGGTCTGAGCTACAGCAAGATGTGACTGGAGGAGGGAAGGGGGATGAAGAAGTGTTTTGAGAGGATGAGTAAAATCTTGGAGACTTTGATTAACAGCCACTTCTCCTTGTTTGCTGCCTTCATTCTAGAAAGGCAGAAAGAGGGAAGGGAGTGTGACTCATGGCAAATGGGCTGTGAGGACATTAATGGAAAAAATGGGAACTGTGAGGAGCAAATTATTCCCTTTTCTCCATTATGTCTTTTGAAATGGAAGTTTCTGCTGCCTGGTCTAACGTTGCTCTTTGTTTCATAACTCCAGTGTGATATTGCCCTGTGTTTCATGGCTCTTTGGTTACCTGTTGGCATAAATCCCCTTCCCAGCACACCTGGTCACCTTTCCAGCTTACAGCCTCCACAAATCCACTGGGACTGTTCTGTCAGCTTCCATACTAAAATCCAGATTCAATTCCTTCCCTTCCAGGTTTCTCCAGAGTTAGCTCAGACTGATTCCTGTAGCTATTGATCCTTGGGACCTGTTGTTCCTCCTCTGCCATGCACATAAAACAGAGGAATATGGAGTAATTGAAATAAAAGGAAAATTACAGACATGGTACAGAAGATCTCTGATCAGTAAATTGTGTCCTGGCTTATGTATGAATAATTGCAGCCTTTGGATCCCAGGGTTTTATTCAAATGAAAAAGGAATTAAAAGAGAGCCTGAAATTTTGTAAGAAAAAGTGACATTTTGTTGTGGATTTTGGTTTCAAGCTTGCTGTGGTCTTTTGACCTGGGTTGTTTTGAGATCAGTGAAGGAAAATACTGATGTAGAGTCTTTTATTCGGGAGCACTTTCCTAAAAAGCCTCATTTTTTTTGACTAATTAATGCTGTTACCCCAGCTAAATATTGATTTTTATTCTTGACATCAATTATGGAAACAATGGACCTTTCTTAATGCAAAATCAAATTTTTCACTACTATCCATTGCTGTCAGAACCCCAGAAGTGTTTCTCTTGCCTTCCTCTGCCATTCCAAGCTCTGCTTTCCTTTCAAGATGTTTTTTTTTGCTTTAACTTTGAACTGTTACTTCTGCATTTAATTTCTGATGAGTGCAAGAAGTGATTTTTAACAAATATGCAAAGATAATCAGCTTAATCAAACTGCTTTAAAAGCAGATTAATGCCACTTCTGAGTGGGAAGATGAAGGAAGCCCAAATGTTGACCTGCCATTAGTATATGAGTCAGTGCAGTGACAGATGTTGACAAAACTTGTTTGATGCTTTGGACTCTTATAATTAATTTTATTCTTCGCTTATAAAAGCAGAGAGAACAGAAAGTAGAATGAGATCTTTTCCAAATGCTGTGATGCTGGATGGTTCCATCTGTGCTGTGGGAACATGGCATGCTCCATGTAGCTGTTCTGCTCTCCCTGTCAGGTATTTGAGTGTTGCTGTGTGCACACCTTCATATCCAGCTGGAATGATGTCACTTCATCCAGGAGATTGGATGATAGACAAGATGGAGAGAGCTGGGGCTGTTCAGCCTGGAGAAAAGGAGGCTCAGGGGGACCCTTGTGGCTCTGCACAACTCCCTGACAGGAGGGGACAGCCGGGGGGGTCGGGCTCTGCTCCCAGGGAACAGGGACAGGAGGAGAGGGAACGGCCTCAGGCTGGGAAAGGGGAGGCTCAGGGTGGATATTAGGGAAGATTTCCTCATGGAAATGATTGTCCAGTCCTGGCACAGCTGCCCAGGGCAGTGTCAGAGTCCCCATCCCTGGAGGGATTTAACAGCTCTGCGAATGTGGCCCTTGGGACGTGGGTCAGTGATGAACACAGTGGTGCCAGATCAGTGGCCTTAAAGGTCTTTTTCAACCTTAAAAGTTCTGTGACACATGGCACTAAAACCAGAAAATGCCTGCCTGAGGGTCAGCATTCCTTTTTCTCCCTGAGCACGGTTTAGAACTCTCTATTAAGGAGCAGCCTTGCCCCATCCCGCCTCAGGAGCAGCTGCATTCCCAGTGCTCCCATCCCTCTGTGTTTTCCAGATCAGCCATGAGCTGACCACATCCCCCAGCTGGTGGGCAGCTGATAGCAGCACTGTGTTCCTGCTCCTGAGCACGCTAAGTATTGTGTAAAAATAGCAGGGAAAGGAAACTCACCAGGAAGAACAGAAAAAGGAGAGAGGAGAAGAATAACCTGTGAGCTAAAGTGAGCAGGGAGCAGCCAAACCCAGAGGTGATGAAATAAATGGGGGGTGTGTGGTAACCCCGTGCAAGAGAAGGTTCCCCTCATGGCAGAGCTTGGGTGTGTGGGGACAGTGATATTGCGAAGTTCAAAATGTAAACAGGAATGCAGAACTTCTCATCAAAAACCACACTTGCATAATGTAAGGTTGGGACATAGTGTGGCACAACCGCTGTGGAAATGCCGTATTTCGGCAAGAGGAGGGGAAAATACATCTTCAAAATAGTCAATTAGGAGGAAAAAAGCTTCATTTGGTTGTGTTTGTTTACATCTTTATGAGGATAACTGGCAGCTAGAGAAAATCTGGTTTTGTTTTTCTCCCCAGTTATTTTTCCCTTGTGCCATTTCCATGCTTATCAAATCATGGCTCTCCTGCTTTGGCTGATAGTCTTTCAGCAGAGAAACTGTAGAGACAACTTTCCAATCACCTAATTAAACAAACATGTTGATTGAAACTTCTCCAGAGTGCTTTTCCTAGCTATTTGCCAATGTTTTATTAAAACAAATGTCAAGAAAAGCACTGTCACAGGCTCGAATGATTTAGATTTTGGAGTTCCTGTAGTCCATCACTGCTCAGCATAGGGCTGACTTTGATGGGGTAGTCCTTGGAATTCCAGGGATTGGGGTATGGCCAAGGATGAAAGTTTTACAATTTGGAAACCATTGTTTGGAATTTTCCCCCCTGGCTGTGTTATTACTTGTGTTTCACTGTATGATTGATATACAATGCAACTACTCTTCTTCTCCATAAAATCTTCCAAGAAAAAAATCCCGTCAGGAACTGCTGTTTTGGAGACCAGCAGAACTCACTGCAACGTTTCTTCTTACAGGCAACTTTCCCTCCTTATTTTGGCAGAAGTTGTTGACTTAGGAAGTGATAACATTGGAGGTTCTTATCAGAGCCCAGCAGCCTTGCAGCAGGAATGCTGATGAGCGTGTCAGGGGGGTTTGCTGAACTCTGGCAGCAAGAAAGCGGAATTATTAATGCTTATATTGGAACATTTTTCTCCTGTTTTTGAACTTCTTGACAAAACTCTTGAGATCTGGTGGCTTCTTCCAAGCCTCGTTAAAATCAATAAAAAGCTTGTTGCAGATTTTGTGAAGGGTTTTTTTTTTTTCCCTCGTTTGGACTGAAACCACACCAAATCAGTCCAGCTCCTGCACCCCAAATGTGTATCTTGCCTTTTGAAAAGCAAATACATGGCCAGAACACTGTCTCTGAGGAGTCATTCTAGAATTGTATAGTCTGCCTTCAGAGCTTTTTTTTGTGTGTTTAATAAACTTGCTCCATATTCCCCTCAAAGGTGACTTTGTATCAACAGGCAGCTGTGAAGTTGAACTTGTTGCATGCACAAGCTGGAACCTCACAGTCACACTGTGCCCTTTCCCATCTGGGTGCTGGGCTTGATTATCAACCCATAAAGTTACTGGGATTGGTGCTTGGCTTGTTGGCTGAGAGAGATTTTTTAAAAATAAAAACAAAGTTGACCTCTGTTGCAGGTAATGAAATGTTGCTTTTAGAAACTCTTTTATGAAATGGTAAATGGAAGTTTAGCTGAGGTTTTGGACAGCTGGCATTGACACAGGGCTTTTCTGTTAGAGCACATCCTCAGCTCCCTGTTTGTGTAAATACTGAGATTCCATGAGATTCCCTAAAGTGTCCATCATGTGAGATGGTAGAATTCCTTCTGGTGCATCTCAGTTTGTGTTAGAATCGTGAAAACCCTGCATGGGAAGGGACCCACAGGGATCATGGCTGCAGCCCCTGTCCCTGCACAGACAGCCCAACAATCCCAGCCTGTCCATCCCTGGCAGCGCTGTCCAAACGCTCCTGGAGCTCTGGCAGCCTCGGGGCCGTGCCCATTCCCTGGGGAGCCTGGGCAGTGCCCAGCACCCTCTGGGGGAAGAACCTTTCCCTGAGCTCCAGCCTGAGCCTGCCCTGGCCCAGCTCCAGCCCTTCCCTGCTCCTGTCCCTGTCCCTGGGAGCTGAGATGGGAACTGCCCCTCAGGAGGAGCTGCAGCCCCTGAGGAGTTTCCCCTCAGGCTCCTCTGCTCCAGCTGAACATTCCAAGTGCCCTCAGCCCCTCCAAACCCTTCCCCATCCTCATGTCCCTCCTTTAGTCCATCTCCACCAGCTTTACATCCTTCTGACATTGTGGTGCCCAAAGCTGTCCCCAGCAATGTCACCCCAGAGCAGAGCTGGACAATCCCCTCCCTCACCCAGCTGACAATGCTGGGCCTGGGGCACAACTCTGAAATGCACCATTTTTGATGCACAGCTTCGTCAACTTTTTCTTTCATCTCCGTCAGTCCTAAAATTATATCTCCTTTTTCTGTGTATTACTTATTTTCCCTGTCCTAAGTCATAAACTAAAGGACACAATGAACGCAAAACACAGAAGTGTTTTATTTCATCTACCAGAATGTGAAAATTATCAGTAGTTGTGGCACATCAAAATACAGGCAAACTATTTCCAGCAGCAGGATTATATAGTGGAGAAATTAGACTTTCCAGGCACATCCAGATGCAGTGTGCTACTGGGAGAGTATCCAAGTTTCTGTGAAGAGCAAATCTTTGGATACAAGGGAGTGATGTCCCATCAGTTTGGCTGCCTGTGTGCTTTAGGAACAATTGGGTTAGTCTGGAACTTTTAATTTTCAGGTTTGGGTATTTTAGCATTAAACCTTATGTCCTTCTGCCACAGGAGACATCTGTTGGTCCTGTTGGAGTGATTGTAGGAATGAAGAAGATGTTTTCTCCATGTAGTTTTTGACAAATGTATATTTCTGGCACAATATCTCATTTTTGATGCAGTAAGTGTTTGTACAGCACTTTGAAAATCCAGAGAAAAGGGCTTGGCAGGAGTGGCCTTGTGAGCATTGCTGGTCCCTGGGATTTTTGCACCATTGGACCAAAGCACATGGGCAGCAATCACTGTTTGGGGGGATCTTCATTGGCTTTCTTGGTGCCAGAAATGCCAGTTGCAGTGGAGAATTGAGCCCACTTTGAAGATCAGTATAAATCCAGTTGGGTCTTCTAGAAAACTTTCTCCTGTAGCTCATTGTGAGGTAATTTAGGTTTTGTTCACTCATTTATGAAATTCTGAATTGCTTTGTGGCCATGATTTCAGAACTGCTCCTTGCCAGAAAAGAGGTTTTATCCACGTGTATCCGTGGGAATCCAGTCCTGGAATTCCCTCTCTGAGCACATTAAGCTCTTGTTACAACTACAAGGCACTCAGACTTTCTCTTTTTCCTCTTGAATTAATCCAAACTCCCCTCACAGTGCAGTGTCCTGTCCAGGCTCCTGGTTCAGAAGTGGTTTTTCAAGGGAAGTTCATGTTTTAAAGTGTTGTCTTTGTATTTGCAGCTGCCAATGTGAAGTATCAGAAGAGAACAGCTGGAACTTTCTGGGACAAGAGAGGACTGTTTATTCTCTCATACTTTGGTAAGAATTGCATGTTTATGGATTCTATGCTCATCATTGATTATTCTCTTAATTAAATAAAGTGTTTACCAAGATCTTAGTCAAAAAATTAGTATTTCACTGAGTTGGAGTTTGTAACCTTTAATTATTGGAAAGGAAGGTTCTTGACTCTTAGTTGTGCCCAAGCTTCAAACACGATTCTTTGTCCTGCTCCTGTTCCTGAATAATGTGCAAATATCCACATTGTCAGCTGCTCTCCCAGTAAATCCTGCTGAAAGTTACTGTGGTGTCAGGAAAGAAGAGAAACTTTCCTGTCAGGGACTGAAACAGGGGAAACTGAGTGTTTATCCTTATCTCAGAAATTTCCTTCCACCTGCCAAAGGGGGAGAAGTGTTTTCAGTTTGCAACAGAAGCATCTTTTGCTCAAGGTACAGCACATTCCTGAATGTTCAATTCTCAAATTTTCTAATGTTCTTTTGCCAAAAAATTTGAATTCCAAACTCAGAGGGGAACTGTGCTGCAGTATGTAAACTGCTCAGGGTCAGCTCAGTCTGATTTTAATATTAAAATAAATGGAGTTCAGTCTGGATGGGGAAGGTAAGGGAACAAAGTGAAATGCTTGGATTCTTCCTTTTTCCTTTTTTCTTCCAATTTTTCCTTTTCCTTGCTGAAAGTCCAAGTGCATTTAAATATGTGTGAATTTAAACAATCCTTTATTTAGCTAATCTTTTTTGTTTAGAATCACTGGCAAACAGATGGTTATTGCTACTCTTAATTATGTACATAATTTAAACCAGAAGGCACATCTGAAACAAAAGGTAATTAAGATGTTCCCATGGAGGCTGAACAGAGTCTGAGGTTACAACCTTTGCTCATCATTTATCCTTTTAAGCAGAACAAAAAGATGGAGAATTAGCAAGACCATTCTCTTTTTTGAGAATTGCAGGTAAAAGGACAGACAGTAAATTGATAACATCACCTATTTTTGGCCTCAGTCCTGACCAAACCCAATATTTGTACCAATTAAACCAAGTTTCACTGCTCTGTGTATAAGCTGGCTGCTATTTTTATGTGACCCTGTTGATAAGGAGGAGTGTGAATTGAAGGCTGCTTTCCTGGCCAGGATTTTTTATCTGAGCTGTGTTTGTACCTTTCCATTTCACTTGTGGAAAATGTGTTTTACTGTCAGGGCAGAGCTGTAGTTGAACAAAATGAGAATTCTCCTTCCATTCTGCAGTCCTAGAAGTGGTGTGGATCAACCTGAGGATGGGTTTGTGCAGCCACTTGGTGCTGGGCTGGCTTTGTCCCCAGCTGTCCCCAGGAGCAGCACGGTGGGGAGGTTCAGGAGTGCTTGGTGGAGTTGATGACATAAAGAATGTTCTTACTCCCAAGGCTTCTAAAGCTAGAAATGCCCTTATGAGGTGTCACCAGTCACTGGGATCCTCCTTCTCTTCCCATGGAGAGTTTGGTGAACTGGAAATGGGTTAGAAAGCTTTGGGATAGAAAGAAATGTGGATTGAGGTGTGGTTTGGGCTGTCCTGAGCAGTGTGTGGTGCATCCCTGCTCCCAGAGCTGTTCTCTCTTCCTTTTGCTCAGCCCAGTGACCTTGAGCTGCTTGAGGGAGTGGGATCAGCTCATGGATGTGATGGGAAAGGAATGATTTCTCTCTGTCCATCAGCTCAGAGAGCCTCATTGTAAGAATTCACCCTTTTTGTTATTTCTGTCAGCAATTGTCAGCACTCCTTTGGTGGCAATGAAGTCACTGAAGCATTTCACTGATGCCCACCAGCAGCCAGAGCAAAGTGTTTGCTTTAGAACCAGTCCTATAACTTCTTGTACCATTTATCTTGGCAGCATCACCCTTTGGATCTGATAATCCTGATCCAAACTGAAACAGGCAGATTTTTTTTCCACACAGCTTCCCAAAATTCACCTTAAAAAGGAAGATTCTCACATGGAAAAATCCACGCTGTCACAGTAGAAACTGTTCTGCACTGGATGCAGGAGTTAGACTGAAACTTGGTACTTTGGGAAGTCTCTGCTGGAGGTTTATGCTGGATTTTAGGAGCACAGTTGTAAGATATTTTAAAAGACCCAGTTTTCTAAGCTAATACTGGTTTTATTAATACATAGGTAGTTATAAAGTTATAAATTACATATGTCTAATCAAACTGAAGTATGAAATAATTTTTTCCAGCAGAGTGCCTGTTAAATTATGACTTTTCCTCAGAGATACTAAGCAAGCTTCAAATTTGTAATAAAGCAAATTTTTAAAATTAAATTGGTATTTCTTTGCTAATTGTGTGTGAAACTGAAGGAGTTCTTTGAAATAACAAGGTATTTTTTATATCATACAGTCCTGGAGTGGGTTGGGTTTGAAGGGCCCTTAAAGCTCATCCAGTGCCAGCCCTGCCATGGGCAGGGACACCTTCCTGTGTCCCAGGCTGCTCCAGGCCACATCCAGCCTGGCCTTGGACACTGCCAGGGATCCAGGGGCAGCCACAGCTGCTCTGGGAATCTGTGCCAGGGCCTGCCCACCCTCCCAGGGAACAATTCCTTCCCAATATCCCATCCATCCCTGTCCTCTGGCAGTGGAAGCCATTCCTTGTGTCCTGTCCCTCCATCCCTTGTCCCCAGTCCCTCTCCAGCTCTCCAAGGATTTTATATCTACTTTTTGCATTAATTTTTAGTGAACCTATGGCAGTTTGAGCTCAATTCTGCTCATCATTTCCCCCTTTTATGTAAATATATTTACAAACACACATATTGAAGATCCTTGATGTGCAGCTGCTGCTCCTTTGCCCTGTGTCAATATTCCATACCATGCGTGTGTTTAGGCTTCCCTGCAGTGCTGGGAGCTGATGGATTGAAGTGGTTTTCTCTGTCAGCCTCAATACTGATAATTTGAAATACATTTAGAAGTAAAGTGAGATATGAACTTTGGATGAGAACTGAGAACTGACTGCACTCCTGTGATGTATTTTCATTTGTAAGTTTTGTGTGCCACAGTCTGCAAAACCCATAAATACCTGAGTGAATCTCTGTTGAGTAGAAAAGGGAAGAGCCTACCTGGATTTAAAAACCTGAGTGTAAAATCAATCTCAAGCCCAAATTGTACCTCCTGTATTCACTTCAGTCATTAAGTTCCTGATTGGGTGATTTGCATAAAGCTCAGGACTGTGTTAATATTCCCAGAAAATTTGCAGATGATCAAAGTTTGGGGGGTTCTTGGATAGTGGAGAGAGCAGGTCCCCAGTGTAGTGGTCTGGAACTCCTGGAAAGGTCAGTGCAGGAAAATGGATATTTTGGTCTATCCATTTGGATATCCAGAATGAGCCATAAGTGTAAAATGAGGATTTTTATCCCAATAAGAATTCCAGTTCATATGCCATAGTTGAAATAAGCTTGTTCCAGGAGGATCCAAGCCCTGTGTTTCACACCAGATCAGCCTAAAGGATCCCAACAATCCCTTTGGATTTGTAACCCACGGATTTCTGATTCACCATCTGCAAACAACTTGGGAGAAAATTCTGGGGGATCCAGAAAGATGAACATGTTTTAATTTAAATTATATAAACACTGGTCTAATTGCTGCCTTCACACAGGTGTTCTCCCAGCAGCACATCCAAAGGTAATTTTTCAGGATGAACAGAAGGAACCAGACACATTTTGAAACAATTTTGGCTCTCAGGAGACAGAGCTTCTATGGATTTAGTCTTTTCATAATTACTGTTTGCTCTCAGTTTTCTAGCAGTTACATTCATAGTCTTTAAAAGTTAATTTATTTGCCAAAAGAAAATGAATCTTATTTCATAATTATACTTTCCTGGTTTTCTAGGTTTTAATAAGTGAAGAGCACGAAGTATTGCGAGTAAAGACGAGGATTCCTCCTCCTGCCCAGGGCCTGTCATGGTGAGCAAAGGGGCTTTGTGGGGTCTGTGGCAGAGCAGAAGAGTTTAAAATGGGAGAAACATTGGGGAATTAATGTTTACATGTGGGGCTGTTGAGTTTTAGGCAGAGTGCTAATGCTTTTTGTCTAATGCTGCTATTAATCTTACAGCTTTTAATGACTTTATTAATCAGGCTGTAGGAAGGAAAGCTGTTGCTAATACCAAATTTATTTTCTGATGGCCTGTGTTGGGGAGTTTAGAAACTTCAGGGCGTTCCTGCTCCTGGAATTCTCTGGACACATCATCCTGTGGGAGCTTTGCCTTGGCTGTGGATGGTTGGGGAAGGTGGCAGCAGGTGCCAGTGCTGCAGGTGACTGTCACACTTTGTTCCTCAGGATGAGGAGACTCAGAACAGCCTTGAATGCATCCAGGCTAATCAGATTTTTCCCAGGAAGCAGCTGATCCGAGAGGATGAGAACCTTCAGGTAATCACCACACTGCTCCTGTTCAGATCACACTGCCTCCAGTTGCTTATGGATTCTCTGGCCTCTCCTCTAGAATTTTAGTTCACAGTGAGCACAGAAACTCATTTTCCTCTGAAATACTGCTGTACTGTTGGTAGGACAGAGAACTTGGGAATTTTATTACAGGAAATTGCTTCAAGTGTCTGAAAAATATCACTGCTACCTGTGCACTAATTCCAAGGGTCAGGTTTTACTCCATAGTTTAGAACTCTGTTGTTTTGAAAAAGCAGCACTATGCTGATTAAACACTGCCTTTACATCTGGTTATTGTGAAGCCAAAAGTCTTCTGTTGCACAAAACCATGTATTTTAAAATGTCTTTATTTTCCAAAGCTCTTTTTGAAATCAATTTAGTTCAAATGATTTACCATAGAATAATTTGGATTGGAAAGGACTTTAAAGCCCATCCAGTTCCACTCCTGCCATTGGCAGGGACACCTTCCTGTGTCCCAGGCTGCTCCCGGCCCCAATGTCCAGCCTGGCCTTGGACACTGTCTCAGGGATCCAGGGGCAGCCACAGCTGCTCTGGGCACCCTGTGCCAGGGCCTGCCCACCCTCCCAGGGAACAATTCCTTCCCAATATCCCATCCATCCCTGCCCTCTGGCAGTGGGAAGCCATTCCCTGTGTCCTGTCCCTCTATCCCTTGTCCCCAGTCCCTCTCCAGCTCTCCTGGAGCCCTTTCAGGCCCTGGAAGGGGCTCTGAGCTCTCCCTTCTCTTCTCCAGGATCCTTTTCTTCTCCATGTGAGCACCCCCAGCTCTCCCAGCCTGGCTCTCCATGTAGACACTCTTGTATCAGCTGAAGAGTTTCATTGTAATATAAAATATTTTTATTTGATTCAAGCTACTTTTGTGTAAAACCAGATCACTTTCAAGTTAAGCATTTACACTTTCCACCCAGCTCAGCTAAACTGGGCTTAAGTCACATTTTTAATTAACCAGTGGCAATTTCCATGTGTGGTGTAATGAACTGCAGATTTCTGACTTTATGGAGCAGCAGCTTTTTGTGCATTTTCATATTTACTGTGAGAAATAGGGAGCAAAAAGCTTGATTTGTTCAAGCACAGCTTTTTGGCATTTAGGGATCCAGCCTAGGCTGGTTACCTGGGCTTGCTGGGTGTATAGTGGGGAAAGAGCAGGGAGCATTATTCATCCTGGATGTTGTGCCTACTTTACGATAAATTTAATAACATTATGGAAATGCCACTCTCCATTAAGTAAGGAGTGAGAGCATAAATCAAGGGCTTTGTCAGCCTGCTTGCCAAAATGTGAGGATATTTTTCATAAAAATTCATTGCTTTCCCTGATCAGGCACTTACCACTGAGGAAAAGTAACATAAAATAAGGGATCATTTCAGAAAAAGGCTGCAATTAACCTCGGAGCCAACCTTACCTGATGTTCCTCCTTAGCAGCAATAACGGGGCTGAATTCTCAGCAGGCTTTGTTTGATTTCTTGTGCTGCAGGAGGGGCAGATCTTTGGGAAATGGTCTCTGTAATCAGATTTTTGCTGCCTTCCTGTAGGTGCCGTTCATTGAGCTCCACGGGGAGAGCACGGAGTACGTGGGACGAGCAGAGGATGCCATCATTGCCCTTTCCAACTACAGGCTCCACATCAAATTCAAGGAATCTGTTGTGAATGTAAGTGCTTTCAGGTGTTTTGATCTCAATGGAAAAAACAGAATTTGAGTAAGACTACAGTGATCCCCCCCTTTTAAGAATGAAAAATCTTTTTCTGATGTTCAAATAATTTTCTTGGGGACAATAAATATGTATTTAGGCACCAAAAGGTGACTCAGCGGCTGTGAAAAACAGGTGTCATAAGGAAATGTCACATCCTTCAGCCTTCACAGCTGGCTGTGTCAGCCACCTGCTGTCCCCAAGCTCAGTGAGGAGAAATAGTCCAAGTTCCAAGAGGCTTTTGGAGCACCTAAACCTGATTTAGGAGCTCCAGAAGGTGGGAGTGGGTCCAGCTGCTGAAGTTCTGTGCCAGTGTTGGGTGGTTGAGTGCAGTCTTTGATGTAACAGGTCAGGAGTGGTTCCTCACCTTCAATGCATTTCTTTAGAGAATTTTATTCCAAGTGTCCATTCCTTAAAATGGTTCCATCTGCACCTCCTCTGGTACCAGACACAGTTAATGGGTGTTGCACAGTCCTGGGTAGTGCTGTGATGCTCACAGCCCAGTCTCACCAGCTGGAAATCAAGAGTGTCCTGAGGAATGCCAGGAAATGATGGAATTCCTTTATTAGAGAAGCCATTAGAGCATGAATTGCACTTCCTGTCCTTAGGATAATTAGGGATATTAGCTTTATAGGGATTTTCAATTCAGTATTTCTGAGCATAGCAAGAATTGATGTTTTCTGAAATCACATTCCTTGATTGTGTTCAGGGAAGAGTCCACAGAAGCTTGTCAATATTCCCATGTTAATTTTTCTTCCTTGACTTTCACATGCAGTGTTCTGCCTTCTCATTCTGTGTGATAGCTCATTATCATCAGCATCATTAAGTAGAAATAATCAGAGTATGAGGTAGAGCAGTATATAAATCATTCTTTGTAACCATATATATCACTAATAACTTCCTATGAACTCCACTGAAATCTAGGGCAGGGAGGGCTTGGGATGTCTTTAAAGATAAAACATTCTTCAGTAATGAAGAACCATATTTAAATTGTTAATTTTGGCAGTAGTAATCCTTTTAGTTATTGTTGACCAAAATTCTTGATCAGATGGTGATTTTCTAATTCAAATCTTCACTGAGTACTTTTTGATTGAGTTCATCTTGATTCTTTCCTGCTGTTTTTATGCCACCACAGCTGTTCAACAAATATCTGTAAGAAATTCCTCATTCCTGGGGTGTGGCTATTCCCTCTTGTTTGGTTACAATTCTCTGGCTGTAAAAACAGTGCTGTGACACCTCAGTGAGCAGCACAGAGCTCCAGATCACCTGGGCTGGGAAATAAATCCATTCAAAGTTGTTAATGTTCCCATTGCAACAGTGCAGAAAAGGGCTGTGTGTGGAGATCTTTCCCATGGATAATTTCCTAGATCTCAGTGCTAATAGGAACATGGTGTTTCAAATGCAAAAACAAAAGGTCCCACAGACCATGCATAAATCAGGGGGATTATGACATTCAGGGGTGTTGACTTACATTTATCCACAGGATAAAAGTGCAGACTCAACAGGGATCTCTCAGTGCACAGGGGAGGTTTGGTTCCCAGGCCCAGCTCTATTGATTCCTTAAGAAAATGTCAGACTTTGCAGCTGCTCAGTATTTCTGTCTAATCACTTTCCTCCCTGTAAGCTAATTGCATTGATGGGAGAATTAACATTTTAGTGGAGTTTCTGGAAGCATGGATTGCATGTAATCTCTTTCCAATGGTGGATTTTGGACACAGTACCAAAGAAAAGTCATGATTGGGGGGACTTTGATGAGGAAGTGAGTTTTAGTGTGAGCTCTCCTTTGCTTGGCAAAATGGTTGGATTGTGATATTCCTCATGTCTATGGCTGTTGTGGTTAATCCCTGCTGGAGAGTGGCATAATCCTTGTCTTGTCCTCAGGCCATACTGCCCCAATTCTTCACACTCAGAGCACAACAATAGTGAGAGAAGAGGGGGCTCAGAGGTGGCCTTCAAGATAAACCCAAAGTGTCATCAGCTGAAATTAAAAGCAAAATTTGCTTTGGACAGTCCTTGTGGGTTCCATGAACCCAGGAGGGATTCAGCTCCCTCCACCCTGGAGCCCTTCAGAGCTGTCCTTGCACCCTCAGTGCCTCCATGTGCCACCTCATCCTATGCTCCAGGACACCCAGTCTTGGCCCTGTGCTTGTTAAAGCCACCAGCCTGCACCATAACCCTGACATTGTTCCATCTCTGAGCTGGGAAAACAAGGAGGAAATCCTAATTCCAGCTCCCAGGGCCTGGATGCCATGGGAGGTCCTGGAGAGGTTTGGGCCAAATGGGGCACAGGGAGGGTCTGTGGCAGGGTCACTGGTGCTTGCAGCAGCCTGGCTGTGATCCACTGCCTCCCACTGGGAATTGTGGGCATGGACTGGGATGTGGGGGGATTGGTTCAGCACTGAAAATATAACTTGTGCTTTTTCTAACTACAGAGCTGTAATTCTCTAAATATATCTTGTACTGCTCTTAGATAACAGACAGCTCTGGTCATCAAAATCATTTAAAAACCCCCTCAAAAATAAAAAGTTGGAGTTGTAGAAGGTTGCTGTTATTTAAAATGAGATAATTTCAAATAAGAGACAGTCAGGAGATACTGCAAGAGCAGGATGCTCCTGTACTTCCTATAATGGGATGTAATTTGCCTCAGATAACAATGCATGTTTATTCTTATAAAAGCAAAAATGATTGCTTCTCCCTGCCTGGTTTCCATGCCATTATTAGAGGGAAGTGCCTGCAGATAGAATTGATGGCTCTTCCAGGAATGGGCTCTGGGTGTCGGACTGGCAGCAGCCTGAAGGATGTGCAGTGGGAAGGGAAGGTTATCAGGGAGGGAATGATGGGAGATAATTCCACAGAGCTTTACTGGGGGAAGAATAATGGCCAGGAAGGAGATTGAAAACACCAGAGCACCAGAGGACAGATTTTTATGACTGGGAAGGAAAATTTAAAAGATTAATGGGAAGGTTGTCCTGAAGAAAAAGCTGCAGATTGTGAGGGAATCACTGGTGGGCTGTCAGAGGGGAATGGATGGCTGGGGAACAGAGGGCACAGGGAAAGGGCAGGAAACGAGGAGTGACTTTGGAAGAAGGGAATTAAAAATAATGCAGGAGGAGAGGAATTAGTTTGTCATTAGAGTGCAGACAGAAGGAAGAAGAGCCACAAGCAGAATGCCAGGAGGAGGGAAAAGGTGGAGAACTGCTTAAATGAAGATGGACATGGGAAAAAACAGAATAAAACAGGGCTTGGGGAATAAAAAGATAACAGACAAAGCAGCACTGGACTTAAAAAGCAAGTCTGAAATCTTGACTCAGCTGGGAAAGATGCCTTACTTTCCATGTTGGTCCATTTAATTCACTGGTAGATTTAAATAAGTTATTCCAGAATCATTTAAGTTGGAAAATGCCTCCCGGGCTATTGAGTCCATCCTCTGCCCAATCCCCATCTTGTCCTCAGCCTGGAGCACTGAGTGCCACATCCTGTCCTTCCTTGGACACCTCCAAACCTCCCTGGGCAATCCCTTCCAATGCCTGACCACCCTTTCCATGGAGAAATTCCTCCTGGGAATTATTAGGTCTCTGTGGGGCTGTCCAGTTGTGAAGACAGACTGGAAGATTCTCCAGTCTGAGCTCCATTCCTGTCCATTGATCAGACAAAACTCTGACCATTTACCTGCCTGGCAGACTGGGATCAAGCAGAAGGCTTGGAAGGAATGAACACTTGAAATACAGGGATCAGCTGTGGAACAGAGCACTTGGTGTGGTCTGTGCTGCCCTTCAGTCCTCTGCTGCTTTGGTGGAGTCACCCACAGCCAGGCTGAGCTTAGAGAGACACAGAGGGGCTCTCACAGGAGGGATTCCTCATTTCCTGCCCTCTTCACATCACTGATTCTGTCACAGATCTCAACCAGTGACAGTGCTGAAAACATGGACAGAAATTCAAGTTCCACCTTTATTTGAAATCCAGATTTGAAAACCCAAACCACTGGGCTGTGGAGTGAGACCCCCTCTTGCCAAGTCCTGTCTGTGGATTTTCTGTTATTTCATGTCCAGTTACAACAGAAGGAGCAGAGTAACTCCCCTGTCCCAGCCTTGCTGGGCACAGCAGGGGAGGGTTGCTGGCTCCAGAGCTGCCTCTGATTGTGGTCTGACATGGGCTGAGCATTAAAAAGTCTCTGCCTGTTGTATCTGGGGGCTGTGAGCTCTGGGCTCTGTCTGAGGTGCTGCCCTGAGCTGTGCCTGCCCTCCCCAGAGCCAGCAGAGTTCTCATCCCTCTCCTGGGCACAGCATTTCCCTGAGCTTGCTCCAGGCATCTCCCTGCTCAGAGGAGGTTTTCCCTTGGTTTGTATTTTTGAGACATCTCTTTTCCTTTCCTGCTGGTTTTAGTTCATTTCTTTTTTTTTCATTCCACCAAAATGAGGTACTTTTTAAGCTTTGTGGTGCCTGAGAACATGCTGTCTTGATTCTTTATCCTGGAGCTTTGATTGGGGGTGACCTTCAAGAACTTGCCCAAGCATGTGGAGAAGCCCTGGCTCTTCCAGCCACATCTTGTAAGCCCCAAGCCAGACCTTAAACTACTGGATCTTAGTCCTGTGGTGACAAAAATCAGAGTATTTGAATGTTACTAAAGGATAGCAGAGGTTTTCATTGCCTTGTGCAATGTCCATATAATCTACTAAACCATTCAAACAGATTTGTTCTTCACATCAATTACAGGTATTAGCTAAATTAAGACAGTTATTTATGGCTTCTGTTCATTTAAGGCAATAGGGTACATTTGCCCACCTCAGGTAAAGTTCCAAAACTAATATTGAAAATTAATATTTTCATCTTGTGGGTTTTCTCATCCTCAAAGGTGCTTGCCTATGCTGTCATGTATTGCCTGACCAACCTGCTGCTGGTTAAACATGCCAGGAAACAGAAGTGTCTATAACTGCACTTCAGCTGGGAAAGATTCAGCATTATCACTCTAAGTTCAGCTGCTTCCATTGCAAGTGTTGATCTAAACAGGCCAAAGGGTTTTTCCCTGAGGAGGAGATATTGGATATTGCCATAGAAAAGCATCCAGACTGCAGCAATCTGTTAAGGGGATCTTGCTTAGCAGTTCTTTTTGAATACCATCAGCTAAAAATATATTGAGATTCCTAAATTTGGTCCTATAAGAGAGAAAGCTGCTTCCATGAGAGAGGAGCTGGGGTGTCTGCTGCCTTTCCTGCAGCCTTCTCAGCTGCTCCCATGGGATCCCTTAAGGCTTTTGGACTACACAGGTCTGGAGCTGGAATATAAACTTCAGAGCTGCTGAAGTAATTCCACATGGATTCCTTTGTTTCCCTCTCTTCAGATTTCATGTAGCCTACAATAAATCCTTGGGAGATATGCAAAGAAATTGCTGTTACTGCTGCTTAAATGAAATAATCTGATGTGTTTAATTGCAGGTTCCATTGCAGCTCATTGAGAGTGTGGAGTGCAGGGATATATTCCAGCTTCACTTGACTTGCAAGGACTGCAAGGTTATAAGGTAGGAGAGGCACAGTGTTAAAGGGGGGAAAATTTACTTTCCAGGTGCCATGGGCAGCTGGGATGGTTCAAGGAAATGGAGTTTCTTACTTGATTTCCCTCAAAAAAAAATTTTTTGTCTGATTTTTATACAAGGTGGGCTATGTGTCTCATTGCTGTGATTCAGGACAGCAGCAAACCTTGCTCTGAGTCCACGTGGCTGATCTTGGTTTTATTCTGAAACTGATTTTAGTTTCACTGTGTCTCTGTTTTGCAATCAGTTATAATACATTGCTTCAATATATTATAGATGTATCAATATCTCCATGTCAATAGGTACAGAAGGAGATAAAGTCACTGATAAACACATTGCAAATGTGTTTAATCAAGATTTGGGATTTGGAGGCTTCATCCACTCTGCATTTTCAACATCCTGGAGGGTGCAGTCGCTATCCTTGAGGCATGGTAACCTCCTGGAACAGGAAATGAGGGAATAAATGAAGAGAAATGAAGGAAGGTGGTAAATGCAGGTGTGCAGGCAGCAGTAACTCCTGGCTGTCCTTCCCCAGACTCCAGACCCGAGCCAGGGCTCTCTGAGCTGCCCAGCCTGAGCTGGCACCTTGCTGGTTTTGGTTTTTTTTTTAAGTTTTCTGCTGCAGAAATTAATTTTGATCTATGAACTTTAATTAAGAAGGGAACATTTATTTTTGATTAAATGTTTGCTGGCTGTACCTTTTGTGTAATGAAAGTAGCCCCAGCCATCTCCAACCACTCAGAATGTTTAACAGGTCAGCTGCTTCCTGAAAGGCTGTTTTTTCACCAGGACTGATTTTACTTTAGAAGTAATATTTAGTTTAATTTGAATTCAATGTTTAACTTCCTCTTCACTTCTAGCTCTTGACATTTAAGAAAGTCACCCTTCCTCCCTACATTAATTTGTTATTTCCCTTCAGTTGTAAAATGAATACAAATTATTTGTATTTTTGCCATCCTTATCAATTTCTTCTCAAAATTGCATCTCCAGGACTGAGGACTTGGTGATGGTTGGGAGATGGTGAAGTTTTGGGACTGAGACAGAAGAGCTAGAATATATTCTTGTTCTTTTTCATGAGCAAACTTTGTATTTTGAGAAATAGAATCCAAGTGGAGATAATACTTGTTATTTACACTACTAACTTCAAAAGAATTTAGAAGGAATTTAGGGTGAGATGTATCTTGTCTGAGTGTGGATGTTTAATGGAGAATTATTCTGTCTCAGCGAGTAGCCTGGGCTTGCTTTACAGTGATGGGAAATAAATAAACACCTCAGGCTGCAGTTCTCACAACTCTTGGGAGATGTTGGACATGGCTTTTCCTTTCCACCTTGTGGCTCTGAGCTATTTGCAGGTAGGGGAGATAAATCTGCCCCCAGGGAATGCAGGTGCCATCATTAACCAGGACTGAGCTGAATGGAAATACCTGGGCAATATTTAATAACTATAAAATCTTAAAGAAAAATGTCAGGGCAAAATAAATCACTGGTTTATTTCCACCCTTTTACTCTAAAGAGTCCAGGAATCCTCTTTGAAGAGAAAAGCTAATGTAATTTTAATGCACTGCTTTGAAGATTGGTTTCTCCTGTGCAGGGAATATTCTCTCTGCTTGTTGTTAGTCTGTAACACTGGGCAAAGCTCAGTCTGTGCTTCCCAACAAAGCCAGAAAGAGAAGGGTTTAAAAAGGACCTTAAAACTCATCTCACTTCACCCCCTGCCATGGGCAGGGATACCTTCCACTACCCCAGGCTGCTCCAAGCCCCAGTGTCCAACCTGGCCTTGGACACTTCCAGGGATCCAGGGGCAGCCACAGCTTCTCTGGGCACCCTGTGCCACGGCCTGCCCACCCTCCCAGGGAACAATTCCTTCCCAATATCCCATCCATCCCTGCCCTCTGGCAGTGGGAAGCCATTCCCTGTGTCCTGTCCCTCCATCCCTTGTCCCCAGTCCCTCTCCAGCTCTCCTGGAGCCCCTTTAGGCCCTGGCAGGGGCTCTGAGCTCTCCCTGGATCCTTCTCTTCTCCATGTGAGCCCCCCCAGCTCTCCCAACCTGTTCTTGTCTACAGGACTGTGATTATAGTTATATTATATTAGATCATATTATAGTAGATTATAATGTGTGGGATAGTTTTCTGAGTTTCCCCCTGATTCCAGCAGCCAGAAGGTGCTGTAACACATTCCTGTCTTAGGCCTGAATGATCTTTCCTTGGTATCATAGGTAACACATGGAGCAATGTCCCCCTCATTTCTGGCACAGCACACCCTGGTTATTCCCAGTCACAGAACATTGCTGCTCAGTCAATCCTGCCTCCCTAAGTGTTTCCTTACTCATTCCACAGGCTTCCTTTTACTTCCCAATAAATTGCACATGGAAGGAAGTTGTCAATACGGTGTTTATCCTCACTTTGTGCTCTCACAGAGCTTTTCATGCTCAGCCTGTCACCTTCTGGAGTGGCCTCTCTTACTGAAAGTCACCATGGGATGTTTGTCTCTGGGCCAGGTGTCAGTTTTCCACGTTTGAGCAGTGTCAGGACTGGCTGAAGAGGCTGAACAATGCCATCCGCCCCCCGTCCAAGATCGAGGACCTGTTCTCCTTCGCCTACCACGCCTGGTGCATGGAGGTGTACGCCAGTGAAAAGGAGCAGCACGGGGACTTGTGTCGGCCAGGTACGTGGGAACAGCCTTGGCATCACCAAAGCAGCACCTGGATATCCCCACAAATCACTGCCATGGCTTTGATTCAGTCAGTTGGGTGTAGAACCAACCATGGCAGCAGCTTTCAGTCTAAACCATTTGGGGTTGATTGCCACGTTTTTTGTCTGGAAAAGATCTCCAAAATGGATGTTGGGGAGGAGAAGGGAGCCCCTGAGCTACTCCTGAGGTTCATTCACAGCCACAGGCAGTGATCTTTTTTAGTGGAATACCAGCTTTGCTGCAGAGCTTTAGAAACCCACAAGTAAATAAAATAAAAGCTCAAACTTGGCATGCTGGTGGTTGTAGCACTTGGTTGAATATAAGAAATCTGATTTCCAGGCACTCTGTGATCTCCTGTCAGTCATGATTTACTGCCTCGGGGAAGTGTCCCAGTTCCCAGGCTGAGAGATGTTCCTGGGATTCTGTCCTTGCTGCTGAAGCTGCTCTGGAGCTGGGCACAGCCTCTCATGTCTGTGCTGTCTGGGGAGGAGCAGGGATCACACAGTGGGAGGAGGAGCTCCCTGGCTCTGTTCCTTTTCACACAGTTCATTATCAGCTTCTGGAAAATGCCAAAAAAACCCTCAGAGCAGAGTTTCACACCCAGGGCTTTTCCCTCCTGACTACATTTGGGAAATGGGAACTGGCAGACCTTGCTGAGTCTCATCTTCCTCGCTGAAACAGAGGGACTTCAGCGTGATGCTGGGTTAGGATAATCCTGGAATCATGGTTTGGATTGGGAGGAACCTTAAAGCCCATCTCATTCCACCCTTTGCCATGGGCAGGGATACCTTCCGCTAAACCAGGTTTTTCCAAGTCCAGCCTGGCCATGGACACTTTAAGAAGCAACATTTACCTTTTTATTAGCTTTTATCAATCAGATTTTTTTCTTGCAGCTTTGTCTATCAAATAATTTTCTTTAGTATAACTTTATCTCCCTGTAGCTGCCTGTGGCTGGGGGCAGATGTTCTCCTTCAAAGAGCTGAATTATAGCTGAAATAAATCAGTGTGAATGTGGTTGAAGAAGTCAGTCCCAAGACACATTGTCATTTCTCTTCTATGTCCAAGGAGCCCATTATTTGGTAGATAGAGACGAAAGTACTAAAGTGCTTCAAAATCCATCCGAGTGTCAACAAAACATATTTTCTGGGAAAAATATGTTAGCAGTGTCTGTAGTAGAGATCCAGGCTGTGGCTCTCAGGGTCAGCTTTAATAGGAAGCCCAAGCCCACAAATACCTACCTTGCTTTCCCTAGGATTTTGAGAGTGGATTGGGATGCTTCTAAACATTATCAATGTTGGCTCTAAGTGCCTCTTAAAATACCAGCAGTTCAGGAGAAATGGACAAAATATTAAGGTTGGGGTTTTGTTTCCTAGAGGAAAACCTGTGGCTTCACAGTAGCTTAAAATTAAGAGGGAAAAATCAAACAGAATATTTGATTTTCACGTAGCTTTATGTGTTTTTCTTAAGACCCACCAGGCTGAGCAGCGTTGATTTGGGATATTTCCAGTATTCTTATTTGCTATCCAAAAAAATCCTTAAGGATGTAGCACAAGTTTTAAGGTGCAGCTGATGGGGAAGGCCATCCTTGTGATGCTCCAGTAAAAGAATTCATGGGATTTTTAAATTTAAAAAGTCACTGCTAGGGACAAACCTGGCAGAGGTTGTTGCCTGGAATATGTTCTCTAATTCCACCTCTGCTCTTGATAAAGGACCTTTATAACACTGTAGTTAATTAAGTCTTGTAATTAGGCTGCTATGTTCTTAATTTACCTATTTATATGTATTTCTAATTGTTCTATAACATGGCATTAAAAATCATTTCAGACGTGCATTTCATCTTGGAATTAAACGTGTATCTACGGATATCTGGGGGATTGAAAGACTTAGAGGGTTTTCTAAAATATTTAATGGAAAGATGTAATACTTAAAGCATTAATTTTTCAGCAGATTTTCCCCCCCTTGGGTGCTGCTCTGCCTCAGGATTTAATGATACAGTAATTTAAAGAGACAAGCAGTGGATGGACTTCCAGCATCACTTATCTAGTGCTGCTCACATACTCATTAAATTTAGCACTTTTCTTAGCCCTGGAAACCTGGAAATTTTGTTTCATTTTCCAGACTTTCTATCTTCTTATTCTTTTTTGCCATTGTATATTTTTCAATTATATTTTGAGACTTTAAAACTAAAGTGTCTAGGCAATAAATGGGGCTCATTACACTTCCTTTAATGTATTAATCCAAGAGTTTGTGAGGCTCTTGTGACTGATATTTGTGTCAAACAATCATTTATGCATTTTACCTCTCTATCTCCACATGACTCATGGAAGAATAATGTCCAGTTTACTCAGTTGGAAAACTGAGATGCAGGATACATGACAGGACTTGCCTGCAGCCATACAGGAAACCTGGGGCTGCAAATGCATATTCAGTGGATTGCCCAAGTTCCAGGGCACATTCCGGGTCTTACCCTTTCACCAGTGCTTCACATTCTTCTCATTGATAGAAAATTGTTCTGGACTTCCCACCATCCCACTTGGATTGCTGATGGATCTCAGTTCCTTTGCTGATGTCCTTCGTTCTGGTCTGCATCATTGATTTTTAATATTAATTTCCAGAAGTTGGTAATTTCAGGCAAAAATTTCTTGTTAGACTCTGGCATTTCTGGAGAGTTCACCAGTGGGAGACATCAGTGCAAATGTCAGAATGAGGCTGTGAAATGCAGCTGGTGGGTTTAGACTGAGATATGTGCTGGTTTTCTCTGGTTTGCAAAGTAGGAGTCTTAATTCCTGATTTCCCATTCATTTTCCCCCTCTGCTCTTGGTCCCCAGGAGAACATGTAACTTCCAGGTTTAAGAACGAAGTGGAGCGGATGGGGTTTGATATGAACAATGCCTGGAGGATTTCCAACATCAATGAGAAGTACAAGTGAGTGCTGGGGCTGCTGCTCCACAGCCAAACTGCATCTCAAAACACTCCATTACTGAAACTTTTTTCAACTTCTACAGTTCCTAAGAAGAGACAATCAGAATAATGATTTTTTTTTGTTGGTTTAGAGAAAAAAATGTGCTTTAAATTATTTAATGTTTTATTAGCTGCTACGGTTTTGTTAGGCTTGGAAATACCAGGTTTTGATGTGACATAGAAGAGAATAAGCATTCTAAGGGAGATCTTAGGTGAGCAAAGAGTGGAGTTTGAGCTTTCTAAGACATTTTTTATTGTTCCTTATTCTCTAACTTATTACAAAGATGGGTATTTAAAAAGAAACCCACACAGGTTTGGAAGAGTTAAATTTGTAGATGAGTGAGTAAGAGAAAACACTTTCTGAGGTACTCAAAGTGCAGACAAAAGCTCTTTTCAGGCTGGGAGCAGAGGAAGGTGCTCTGTGATCCCCAGCTGGGGGGCCAGGGTGTTCTGGATGATCCCTGCTCCAGCTCAGAGCAAACCAAGCTGGACCACAGTGATGGAGCAGTGTGAGTGCTCTGCCTGTGCAGGATGATGACTCCCAGCTGGGGCTTGGTGTCCCTGCAGGAGGAATCTCTGCTTTGGCCTCTGCACGTCGAGGGATGGAGAAAGCCAAGGGGACTTTATTAACATCCAGGGAAGCAGGAATTAGCAAGAGGGCTGTCAGGTTCCTCCAGTGCTGCTTTATGCTCTCTGGGATGTCTGGAGCTGCTCCATAGGCCTGACTTTGCTCCCTTTCCCCCAGGCTGTGTGGCAGTTACCCGCAGGAGATCATCGTTCCCGCCTGGATCACGGACAAGGAGCTGGAGAGCGTGGCCAGCTTCCGCTCCTGGAAGCGCATCCCTGCCGTGGTGTACAGGTGAGGGGCAGCTGCAAGAGCCTTCAGCAGGCTGGGAATGGGCAGTCCTGGCAGAGAACAGCTGGAAAAAGTCATAACTGGCAATTCTGGGAGGTGCTCAGGCTGCTCTGGGTAAGGCAGACGCTCCACGTGTGTCCAAGTGGGAATAATGGGATGTATTTAGAATTCCAAACACACGCTGGAGGAGCACTCAGCATTTGCATCTCCTGCAAATCATTCCTGGGGCAGTCACCCCAGTTAAGATTGATTTTTAACTTTTCTTAATACGAAAATGAAAAAATGGAAGATGAAGACATCAGAGGAGAAATGATAAATGGCCTCCCTGGCTGGGTACTCCTTTGGCTTTTCCCTGACTCATCTGGCTGATTCTCAGACTGCAGTATAAACAAGGACAAATACCAAAATTACTTGAAGGAGATCTAAAACTCAGATTAAAAATTAATATACAGTTTAGCTCTATCTCCATATTTTATATAGTTTTAATTACACAGACCATTCCTTATATTGAGTCCAACAACTCTTCATAATAAAACTGCTTGTCTGAGAGACTGGGTGTTGGCAGCTTCTTTAGTAAGAATGCATTTCAGCATCTGTTTTTTCAAATATTTTGATTTTTGTGGATATTTGATGTCTGCCCCATCCCTGGAAGTGTCCAAGGCCAGGCTGGACAGGGCTTGGAGCAACCTCATCTAGTGAAAGGTGCCTCTGCCCATGGTGGGGGATGGAATGAGATGAGCTTTGAGGTCTGTTCCCACCCAAAGCATTCCATGGTCCTATAAACCAGTCATTTAATACCATGGCCCCTTTCCTAGGGTGGTTATCATCCCATAAATCTCTAAAATCTCTTTAAAACATCAGATGACAAAGGTATTGAAAAGATAATGAATACTGATACAACCTAAGCCTCAGCACCCATTCCTTGGGAACATGGAGAGCAGGAAGAAGCTGCCAGATCCTTGGAGCTTGCATTGGGGGAGCCAAGGGCAGGAGAGCTGTAGGCCACAAAACTGTTTACTGAGCTTAAGGGTTCTTGTTCTGTGAAGGCAGAACATACAGGTTCATGGCAGCAAACCATTATCTTGAAATCCTCCTGTCTTTCCTCCCAGACAACAAAGGGGTTTAGTGTTGTCTGTTTTGGGATGGTGAAGGAGTTGTTCCCTCCTCTGCTCAGCTCTGGGAAGGGGAAAATGCTTTCCAGCTTCTGCTGACTTTTAAAAACCTGAGTATTTTATTATTACAGTACTCAATGTGTGTGTATATAATATATATATATATATAAAGGGGAATAATATGATTTATGTGTGGGTTTGGGTTCAGCTTTTGGGCCTTTTCTGCAGTTGTCACATACTTAGGGGTCACCTCACCTGCAAACACACTTCTCCAGGGCAGCATTCCTCTCCTGTCATCACTGCACAGAAGGAAAGCACTTTGTTCTCATTCCTGGGAACACCTTGCATTCCAGGGATTTATAGAAAAGCAATTGAAAAGTCAAAAGGGCACAGAGACTGAAATTGTTCTGTCCCCATGTTCAATTTTCTGTAGTTCCACTGAGGCTCTGGGTGGTAAACTGCACATGGGGTTTCATTGCTGAGCTTCAAATCAGGGAGAGCAAAGTGTTTCTCCTTTTTGATTTCTTTTTCTTCCTTATCTTGACATTTAGTAATAGATTTTTCAAGACATCCAGTTCATCACTCTGGGCTCTAATAAAGCTCACAGCAGTGAGGGGAAGAGGATTTCTAGATTGGACTGGGCTTGGAGAATCCTGGGGTAGGGGAAGATGTCCCTGACCGTGGCAGGGGGTGGAACAAGATGAGTTCTAGGGTCCTTTTCCACCCAAATCATTCCATGATTCTATGATGGGAATTCCATATATTGTTTTATATATGTGTATATATACATAAACCCAGCTTTTTTTTCTTACTTTGAAGGAGTAAGGGGCAAGAGCTTATTCAACATTTTTATCCATTGAAATTATTTTGGGACTTAATGATTTTAGTTTCAGTATTGATCACATTACTAAACCTCTTTTTGCTTTACTTCAGGGGAAAAAGAAGTAATCAGGATTTTTTAAAATAAGTCCAGTCACTTGTCTCAGATACAGAACACTGTGACAGAGACCAGAGACAGACGCTGGCAGCAGGAAATTCATTGTCCCTGTGAAGCAGTGAAGGCTGAAAAGCCCAGCAGGCTGATTTGGAGACAAGCTCCAGGAATGCTCCGTGGGGATTGGACTGTCAGAAGTGTTGCTTCCGTTCTATGATCAGATTTCTAAAGAAATCTCACACCAGACCCTGCAGTTTTTCTTTCTGTTTCCTGTTTTTTAAACCTTTTCACATATTTCATAGAGTCACAGAAACACAGATTGGGTTGGAAGAGAGCTTAAAGCTCATCTGATTCCAGCCTCTGCCATGGGCAGGGACACCTTCCACTGTCCCAGGCTGCTCCAAGCCCTGTCCAGCCTGGCCTTGGACACTTCCAGGGATCCAGGGGCAGCCACAGCCTCAGCCTGTCTGGGAACAATAATTTCTGTAGATAAATCTGGCCTCTGAAAATCAATGTTACAATGAAGGCTCTTAGGATTTTTTGGGTAGACAGTAGAGAGGGCTTCCTACCTAGTAGAAACAGCATCATGGGAGCACCCCTGGAGGTTCTCTGTGTGGAAATGTCCTTCAGCCTTGCACTGCTGAGGGTGAGCCCCCACACAGGCCCAGGGATCCTGTGGCACATGAAAATTCTGTTCCTGCCTGCAGTTACATCCCTGAACTGCAGCAAAGGGATTTCCATGATGGGGCTGATGGTTCAGAAATGCAGCACAGGGAGCAGTTCACCCTTCCTTGCTCCTCCCTGCTCTGTGGTTACAAGGACTTGGGGGATTTATTGTTGTACTCCAGGGTGGTTTGAACATGGGGAGGGTAAAGCCTGTGCAGAGGTGTACGTGCATCCTCCAGCTGTACAACAGCTTTAAAGGGCTTTAGAGTTACCTGATGCTGGTTTACTCTTGGTTTCTGCAGGGGGCTACAGGTTTTTTTGTCTCTAGGGAATTTTTCATGGAGGTTTTGGTTTAAGTTTTTTGAATAATTTTGTTTTGTTCCTGAGCCCTGAGTGATGCCCTCTTATCCCAGCTCTATCCCTGGGGATCTCAGCATCACACTGGCTGTTCTTTATCCCTGTGGCCAGTCCAGCTGGAATGAGTGGAATTCCTCAGCCCTCCAGCGTGCCCCCTAACTAGAATTGTGTGCTTATTTCTGGTACCTCTGAATGTGGCAGATTTGTGCAGGGCACTGATGGGGCTGCACAGCCACCAACAAGCTCCTCTCCTGGCCTAATGATTCTTCATTATTTGTATAATGTGAGACAAGGACCTGGAGATGAAAATATAACTCTTTATGAACCTATGAAAATTATTCTGCAGCAGGTAGTAATGAAATCTGGAGAACATATGGAAAAATAAATGAGCTGCTCTGTTCAAAATAGATTTCTTAGACGTATAATGATGTTTTATTTTCTTTTATTTGTGCAAGCGTAGCGGG
The DNA here is from genome assembly GCA_013397075.1 of Rhabdornis inornatus. Taxonomy (NCBI): domain Eukaryota; kingdom Metazoa; phylum Chordata; class Aves; order Passeriformes; family Rhabdornithidae; genus Rhabdornis; species Rhabdornis inornatus. Next base: position 259,375 of record VWZS01003778.1, read on the forward strand.
GAACTAGGTGGCCTTTCAGTGATTGGCACGTATTTTTTCCTGAACTAATTTGCTATGGGTAGAGCTGTTTGTGGAAGGCTATTAATTCCAGCAGAAATCCATTTCCCTGTGCCTGCAGTCGGCTGGCACCTGGTGTAAGAGCCATGGCTTCACATCGCTTTTCCTTTGCCTCGCTTAACGCAGCGTGTCAGTGCTTCCTCTCACTGAAGGGATTTTATATGAAACAATTATAAAAGAGCTATGAAAAACACTTCAGACCAATATCCCAGGCTGTTTGATCACTGGGAGGCTCTGCACCACGGAGCCTGTCCCTGTGTTGCTGTTGGATGAGGAGCAGGAGGCAGCGGCGCCCACGCGGTGCCCGCGGAGACACTGCGGAGGAGGTGCCACGCAGCACCCGGGGGTGACAGCTCTGACAGCACAGCACAAACCAGCCTGTCACACCTCCAGAAACATCCATCACAGTGCTCTGAGCCAAAAAGTCAACACTGCCTGCTTTGGGTGGGCTGGCTTCCTGTTCAGGGCTGAGACTGTTCAGATTTGTTTAAAGGTTAAGCTGACCCTCAGCACTCTGGGCTCCCTGGGTAGAGGGAAGTGAACTGCTCCTACTTGCCCTGAAGCTGAGGTGGGCAGTTTGTTTGCAGGAAGGCTCTAAAATCTTTTCCTGCATCATAACATACAGGAATTGTAATTGACAGGTGCACACTTTGGAAATCAGGGTTCAGGGGGGTGAGGAAAGCATTGCCCAGAGGCACCTCTGCTTGAAAAGTTGTTATTCCCAGAAATGCACCAGTGCCCTGGGCTGCTCCAACAGCACGGGCAGCAGGGGAGGGGGGAATTCTGCTCTTCTGCCCTGCTCAGAGGAGACCCCACCTGCAGCCTCCAGCCCTGAGGTCCTAGCACAGGAAGGACCTGGAGCTGCTGGGGAGAGTCCAGAAGAGCCCACAGAGCTGCTCCAAGGGCTGGAGCCCCTCTGCTCTGGAGCCAGGCTGGGAGAGCTGGGGGTGCTCACCTGGAGAGGAGAAGGATCCAGGGAGAGCTCAGAGCCCCTGCCAGGGCCTAAAGGGGCTCCAGGAGAGCTGGAGAGGGACTGGGGACAAGGGATGGAGGGACAGGACACAGGGAATGGCTTCCCACTGCCAGAGAGCAGGGCTGGGTGGGATATTGGGAAGGAATTGTTCCCTGGCAGGGTGGGCAGGCCCTGGCACAGGGTGCCCAGAGCAGCTGTGGCTGCCCCTGGATCCCTGACAGTGTCCAAGGCCAGGCTGGCCAGGGCTTGGAGCAACCTGGGACAGTGGAAGATGTCTCTGCCCATGGCAGGGCTGGCACTGGATGAGTGTTAGGACTCCTCACAACCCAAACTGTTCTATGATCCTTTGACTTAAACAGAGAAGAGCCATGTGGATGGATGCTGGGATATTTCAGCTGGGACATGAGGCAGGGATTAAACATTTTGAGGTGCCCCAGAAGCTGTGTCTGTGCTGCTCTGGCCCCTCCACCCCCAGCTCTCTGCACCCACAGCTGGGCCTCCTTTCTCCAGGGCTGAGCTCCCTGAATTCAGGGTGCTGCTGGGCAAGGTCAGGGAGAAGGTTGTTCCTGCCAACTGCAAACAGTTCTGTGGGGAGTCACAGAGCTGGTGGCAGCAGAAGGATGTGGAAACATAAAGGCAGTGAATGGGATTACTGTGAGAATACATTTCAGTCCTCTTTTTATAATAGATTATAGGACAGAGTCTTCAAATCTTTTTCAGAGCATGTTTGCAATGGTTCAGTAAGTTTTAATTATTCCAGATCTGATCTTTATGTGTAGTACAAGAAGCTGGGTCAGATTTAAGGAAATAACTAATAACTCTTCAGACATGTGAAACAAAAAAATTTTTTTTGAATGTCACCTCCCAGGAGACGAGAGCTGTGTCCATGTTAGGGTGTTCTCAGTTATCCTCCATCCATGTTGAATTCCTCTTTCATGGTTTACCTCCTGTTCCAAAACACTCCCCCTCTTTCACTGGCCAACAGGGCATAATATTGAGCAAGAAGATGCTTTGTTTTCTCTTCCTGACCTTGCTTTGACTTTCACCTGTCAGTGATTGTAGTCACAGCCATCATTCTGTAGGGAAGCTGAATCCCAGACTGGGGATAACTGAATGATGGTCTCCGGTGGGAATGAAGCTCCTGGAGCACTCCACTGAATTTTTTGTGCCCTCTGTACTCTTCATCCTGATTGTTGACTGTGTATTGCCTCTGTTTCCAGGCACCAGAGCAATGGGGCCGTGATCTCCCGCTGTGGCCAGCCCGAGGTGAGCTGGTGGGGCTGGAGGAACGCCGACGATGAGCACCTGGTGCAGTCCGTAGCCAAAGCCTGTGCCTCAGACTCCAGGTCCAACAGTAACAAGTTAATGAATGGGAATTGTTCCAGAGATCTGTCCAACGGAGGGGACCTCTCTGATGTGGAATTTGGTAAGGCTGTCACCGTTGTTTTTCTGTCGAGGACAGAGCTTTATGTAAAAGTTCTCCGCTGCTGTAGTAGAGTCACTCTGTTGTGTTTAGTCCCCATTCTCCAGTGCATGTGCATTGTGGGACAGGGGGAATCGTGCTGTACCCAATGTCAGAAGGATCCTCTGAGCTCCTCATCCATTTCCTCCTCTCCAGACTCCTCTATCTCCAATGCCTCAGGAGCAGACAGTTTGGCAATCCAGCCTCAGAAGCTTTTGATCCTGGACGCTCGATCCTACGCAGCAGCCGTGGCCAACAGAGCCAAGGGGGGTGGCTGTGAGTGCCCAGGTGAGAACATTCCTGCTCAGCTTTCCAGGCAGTCACTCAAAGGGAATTGCTTCACTGTGATTACTCTGCCACCCTTCAGCACTGCCTGCACACTGCTCATCTGTCTGAAGGTTCTGGATCATGGCAGCCCCCACCCAGCCCTTCAAAGGGCAGGCTGAGCTGTTAGTTAGTCTGTTCTCAGGCCATTAACCCAGCTGGCAACAGTGCTCAGTAAATGCTGAACCCTGTGGAATCTGCTGAAGAGCTTTCCCTTGCTGAGTCAGATGTATAAACGAGAGAGACAAAGGTGTCCTGTGTGCTCATGTCTAAAACCCCTGAACTTGTAAAACCCACTGGCTGCAGAGGAGAAAAATATTCTAGAATGGTTGTGCAAAATATAACTTCTCAGCATTTCCCTGAAGCTGAAGCATTTTTCAGTATTTATATCATAGCAACTGCAATCCTGCCTCACCTTGCATGTGTAATACAGTTGCAACACCACTTTCTGTATTCTTTGGCACTTGTGAATTGGTGGTTTTATAAACAAGATATTATTTATGGGCACTGTTGGGTATGAATGCAGCCTGTTAAAATTCCATGGGTGGAGAGGCTGGAAAAAAATCCCAGACAGAAAAACTGGAGATAAGATAATGAAAGTTCTTTTGACCATTTATTTTTATTTTGGTCTTTGCTGCAATAGCTGCATTTTGATTTGTAACCACCAGTTAAAAAAAAATGAAGTTTATATTTAACACCTCAAAACCACTAAATAATTCTTCATCAGAGGGTAAAATTTCAAAACAGAAAAGCAGAGTATACAGGAAGTTTGATTTTCTTCCTGTATATTGTTTTTTTAATTCTATGGAGAAGGTTTTCAAACAGCTTACCACCGTCAGTAAAACCTGTATTTCTTTTTGCAGCTAAATTTTCTGCAGATACTGCCAGATCTGCTTCATTGTCTGTATAAAAATAGCTCATGTATGTTGTGTTTTATTTTAGATATAATTCAGTAAAAATACAAAAAAACTCTGAAGTTATCTGATACTGTCTGAGGCTGCTCCTGGAGTTGCAGTCCCTCATTGTGTTTGGCCCAGCATTTGTTGGGCTGATAGAGTTGGGAAATCAAATTATACAAAACAAGACAGACTCCTGAATTTTTTTTTTGTGCAAGCACTTAGTATCCCAGATTCTGAATCCTGATTCTTTTTCTCCTGTAGAAATGGTCATTTTAGTTACTGTGTAATCATTCTTGTGCAGACTGAAGCATCACAGCAGAGGGAAGACTGAATCTAGGGAAAACTACTGAACTGGTATTTTCTGGCTCTCTTTAGGTGCCCCCTGAGCACTGGCCCTGTCTCTCCAGGCCTCCAGAGTTGCTTGAGCACATCCAAAGTGATTCCATGTATCTTCTGTTTTCCTGAGCTCCCAGTGTTTCTCACATGTGTGATGCTTCCACATACAATTCCCCTCAGAAGAAAGCAGTGGATGAAGTAACCTTTCAGCCTTTTTGAGAGCTTAGGAAAAGGAATTTGAAATCTGTCTAACTTAAATCCATAAATTACCAATTAAATATTATTTATGTTTCATATCTTTTGATGTTTCTCCGTCTTTTTACAAACATTCTGGAACCTGGAGCTTAAAAAATAACCCTATTCCCAGAGGTTTGCACTCTGCTTTTTGTAACCTTAAGTGAAACATTTGAAATAAATACATCAGGACTTTGCTAAATGCTTCCTGTTTTGCTGGGCTGTCATGTCTGGAATACCCAGCGAGCTCCAAGGACTTACAGAATCTTTGTAAACAGATTATTTCATCTGTCCACACCAACAGAGAGGTTTTTTTAATGAAAAAAATCTTCTTTTACAAAGGCAGTTGTTACTTTCTTCCCTCTGTCTTGCTCTTTCCCTGCAGAATATTACCCCAACTGTGAAGTGGTGTTCATGGGGATGGCAAACATCCATTCCATCCGCAAGAGCTTCCAGTCGCTGCGTCTGCTCTGCACACAAATGCCAGATCCAGGAAAGTAAGTGGAGGTTTGGGGCTTTGAGCCTTTGCTTCTGTGTTTCTGCACCCACATTCTTCTGCTGATGGCTTTTAAATTGAAATTCAGTGGATTTTCCCTTGGTAATAGTGCTAAGCTATGTATTTCCATTTTCATGGAAGTCACTGGTTTATTCTGATTGAAGTGAACATAGAAAATTAGTTCTGAAATTAGAGTGTAACCTTGAATATTGATACCAGAATGTTGCTTCTTCTGGTGGGCTTCTGAGCACTCATACTTAGGCTGATCTGCTATTCCCAGCTCTTTAATCTTCACCATTGACTCTCCTGTGGAAAATTGCGGTGGTGTTCCATGTACTTCACTCATTTATAATATAATTTCAGGAGAATATTTTATAACTCCCCAGTGCTGTGGGGTAGCTACTCTGTAATGGCCCCTCACCTTGGGAGCTTCTGAGCTTGAGTCCTCACTGTAGTTACCCCAGTCCTGTTTTCCTTCCCGCTCCCCTGTTTGGAATTTGCTGCTAAAGCCTTCTATGGTTTCAGAGTAGATCCAAAGCTTCAGCTCATCCCAGAGTGTGGCAGTTCCTTGGGCTGGCTGGGTGGCTTTGCTGCTCCCACCTCTGGGAAAGCGTTAACAAGACACAAGTGACAGATGCTCCAGAGTGACACTCACAGCTTATTAAAACAGGAGCTTTGCTGTGATAAACTCAGACATCTAAACCTGAAAGCATTTTAAAAGAGCAAAAACTGTCTTGCCTGGTTTCCCTCTAGTTGGCTGTCAGCTCTGGAGAGCACCAAGTGGCTGCAGCACCTGTCAGTGCTCCTGAAATCCGCGCTGCTCGTGGTGCACGCCGTGGACCGGGACCAGCGGCCGGTGCTGGTTCACTGCTCCGACGGCTGGGACCGCACGCCCCAGATCGTGGCCCTGGCCAAACTCCTGCTGGACCCCTACTACAGGACCACAGAGGTGGGTAAAGCAGCTGGGAGCACCTGGGGTCTTTGGAGGGAGGCTGGCTGTGAATTATTTCGGGTTTCTCCCCTGGCAAAGGCACTGTAGTTGGCAGGAGACTGTTGCCCACAGTCTGCAGTTACTCCCAGGTGTAGGCACATCTGTAACTCAGGAGTAGCTCACATTCCCTTTGCTGTAACTGCACATGGTTTGTGCTTCCCCATATTTAGTTTAGGAATATGGAGTACAAAGTGCTGCAATTGCAGCTTCTGCTGCACCTCTGCAGGTTCTCAGCCAAGCACTGATAGAGAGCCTTCCTCTTTGCTGCCTTTCCCAACTGCATGGTTTTCCAGTTTCACGTTTTCTTTGCCCTCTGTCAATTATCTCCTGATTTTCCCCCGTTCCATCACTTTTCAGCACTGTGAGATGTGTCCTGGCTGGCTTCCATCTGCCAGCCCACAGGCAAGATGCCTTTGTTGTCCAGAACAGAACTCTGTTTCTGAACACTTCTGTGAGCTGCTGCTTAAAGCTTCACACACACTAGGACCAGGAGCTGGAACTGCCTTTTGGATGAAAGTGTGAAAACATCCTGGATCCTTTTCCATATGGGTTCTAGAAGCTGGCATCCATCAGGCAAAACGTGCTGCTCTGGGCACAGGATCTGCTCCTGGTCCTGCAAAGGGTAGTGTCCTTCCTGCTTGGGGAGCAGAGCTGTGCTGTGCACACTCTGGGCCTTCCCTGTCACCCAGAGCAAACCAGAAACTGTAGCTGTCTGTACCAGGACCAGAAACATTGAGGAAATGAGTTTTCAGTGCTGTCAGATTTAAAGCTTTTCAGCTGCCAGCCATTATTTTGGCTCTAATCACAGCCATTATTTTGGCTCTAAACACAGCCTTTGACTCAATAAACATTCCCTACAATTTTTCTTTCCACTAAGAACCAAAACCTTCCTTCCCTGTGATGGATTTCAGGTCCTGTGAGACAAGGTGTGACATTCAGCTGCTCACCCAGGCACTGTTTGGGAATGTTCTTTGCCCTTTTCATGAAAAATCATTCAAGTGAACCTTTAATCAACCTTGTGACTGCTGTACACACAGACAAGCACCTGCTCTCCCTGAGCTTGGATGTCCTGTTGTGGATGGATGGTTTTTTTTCTTGACAAGTGGATCTGACCATCATTTTCAGGAGAAGTTTTTATATAACTAGTCCAAATACTGGATATCATGATCCCGAAGCTTTGGCAAGATGAAGTTCCTACTTTTCACTGCCTGAATGAGATGGGGCTGATAACAGGATCCTCCCTGCCAGTCACTGAGGACTCAACCTGCCTTATTCCCTTTCCTGTTCATGTAGTTTGGGAATCATTATCTGTCCTAATTCCATTTCAGAGCACAGAGGCATTAGGGAAAGCAGTAAAGAGAAGTAATGAGCCCAGTGCTGAGGGGAAATAGGAGAGAGGACACAGCGATTCCCACAAGTCTCAGACCATCTCAGAAAACTGAACCGAAGAAAAATAGGAATTCTTCATCTTTCCTCTCCTCCCTGCAGGGTTTCCAGGTGCTAGTGGAGACAGAGTGGCTGGATTTTGGCCACAAGTTTGCAGATCGCTGTGGCCATGGAGAGAATTCAGACGACCTCAACGAGCGCTGCCCAGTGTTTCTGCAGTGGCTGGACTGTGTCCATCAGCTCCAGAGGCAGTTCCCCTGCTCCTTCGAGTTTAATGAAGCATTCCTTGTGAGTTGGGAGACTGCTGGTTTAATGCACTGCTGTTAAACATTGCTGCAGAGCCTGGGGGGGGCGGGATTTTTCCACCTTTCTGTGGCATTCTGTGTCCAAGGCCAGGTTGGATGGGGGTTGGAACAACCTGGGATAGTGGAAGGTGACCCTGCCCAAGGCAGGGGGTGGAACTGGATGGGCTTTAAGGTCCCTTCCCACTCCAACCATTCCATTATTTTATATAGGTATATATGAATATATTCTATATGTTCTATATGTGCCCTCACCTGATAAAGGGAACAGGAAAGCTGCCCAGATACGGGGGACAGAAACACTTGTGTAACCCGCAGGGTCTGTTCACTCTTGAAAGCAGGAGCCTCGAGGGCTTCTAGTCTTTAAAAAAAATAATTCTATTAATTGAATAGTCTCACCTAAGAGGTGTAAAGCATCCACACAGCCTGAAAAAAATTCTGCTTACTGCCAATGCAAACTCCCCCCTGCTTGGATCTTGTTTTGACTTGAATACTACTCCTCTAAAAACAACCTGCTCAAATCATTTTTTTTTCAGTTTCTTCACTGAAAATGTGTAGGATATAGGAGCTGTGCTTACCTTCTTCGGAAGCAGACAGCATTCCTATTAGGAATTCACCCAGGATGCTCCAAGTCAGTTCTCAGATCTCTGGGGAAGTGGCAGTCATGGACTGCAGGACCAGTAGTCTGAAGAGTAGAAGTTTTTATGAAGTGTCTGATACACTGAGAGATTTAAGGCACATTCCTGTGATTGTGGCTGACTGGAATTAGCACTTGCCAGCTCAGCCATGTAACTGAGCCCATGTACAGTCCCTGAGTAGCTCAGTTGTGAAATGAGATAGAACAGGTAGTAACTGGCTTCACAGCACACTGCTAATCTCCACAGGCTGGAGGAGAACATAACCGTGGTATGCTGGCCTTTGTAGAGTGAACCCCTAACTTATTACAGTATTGAACCACTTGTCTTCATTTAAACATCTGAATAATCCCAAGGAAGTCATTGATATGCCTGAAGTTAAGCTGGTATTCGTTAGGCTGGGCCCAGCATGGAGTGATTAATGATCAGCATTTCTGTGCTGCACGAATGTTTTGTAGCAGAGGAATCATGATTCTGCTTTGCCTGGCCTGCAGGGCAATGAGTTTGTATCAACATGACTTGATGAGGAACAAATATTTTGTCTTTCTATGTTCCGTTTTTTCCCGAATTTGTTCAGTTATGATTTTAAAAGATTCTGCTCCCCTTGCATTCCTTTACAATTGGTTTGTAGGAAGTATGTGAGAAATGCCGTGGTTGGTGGGGGGCCCTGGGGAGGGCTTTGGTGCAGGAAGGGAGGTGAGGCCCATCCCCTGTGCCAGCTGACCCTGTGTGTGTGCGTCTCTGTGCAGGTGAAGTTGGTGCAGCACACCTACTCCTGCCTCTTTGGAACATTCCTGTGCAACAATGCGAAAGAGAGAGGAGAGAAACACACTCAGGAACGGACCTGCTCCGTCTGGTCTTTGCTGCGGGCAGCAAACAAAGCCTTCAAAAACCTGCTCTACTCCTCCCAGTCAGAATCTGTATGTACCCCAATCCCCTCCTGTGGGAGAGCCCTGGGGGGCTCCCCCAAACAGCATTCCACAAATGGGGGTGCCCCGAGAAACACCCCAGCAGTGGGACACGGCAACCTGGGGTTCAACCACAGCTGAGGTGGTGGCTGTTCCATCCCTGGAGGTGTCCAAGGTTGGATGGGGCTGGGAGCACGCTGGGATAGTGGAAGGTGTCCCTGCCCATGGCAGGGGTGGCACTGCATGAGCTGTAAGGTCCCTTCCAACCCAGAGCCTTGTGTGATTCTCTGAACTTGCACCATGGACAGAGGTGATTCTAGACCAGCTCAGCTTTCCCTGACGTTCACCTTGGAACATTCAGCTCAAGCTGATGTTTGAAGTCTTGGGTTAATTTTGCTGATATTTGGGGAATGTCAAATGCCACCTCAGAAATTTCTCTGTGCTGGAAATGTTCTTTCTATGACTAAATATTTTATTTTTTCTAACAGAAAACATTTCAGTGTTTGATAAATAGACCTCTCTGGAGAACTGAGCTGTGTCAGAGGAGTGACACAAAATTGCCTGCAGACCTAGACACTGTGTCTAAATTCATTTCAAATCTAAACAGAAAAAGTGGCTCAGATTATTTAGTGTATCTTTGCTTCTCTTGATACCTTCAGGTTTTCAGTTTGGCTCCTCTGTCGTAGGAGCTCACTGAAGGTTCTGGGGAAGAGGCTCAGTTGTGTATTTGGTACAAGGTCATGTGAGGGATTCAGGGGTACAGAGCCATGGGCAAGACAGCAAACACCAAATGACATCATGGTTAGGACTGCAAGGACTTGCATAAATATTTAAACCCTTTTATTTATCGAAGTATCAGATGTCATAAACTGAGCTGTAAGGACTGTGCAGTGGCTTTGTATATGACGGATGTGGCTTTCAGTTGTTTCTTAGAGCAAAACTTAAACCCTGGCTAAGCAGGAAGGAGTTTTATGCCCACAGTGGTTGTAAAAAGATGAATTTTCTACTCCCCTGAACCCTCCTTGGCTGAGTGTGCCCTGACTCTGGGCTGTCACTGCAACAAGCCCTTGGAGCCTTCCCAGCTGACACTCCTGGGGAGAGTTCATGAGGCAGAGCAGACACAGCCTGGGGGGATCTTAAATCTGTGGATGCCTCTGGATTTCCGTGAAAAAGTCAGGAGGAGCATAGGTAGGGCTCTCACGGTGACTGTGTGGACAGGTCTGTACCTGGGCTGCCCTTCTATGCTCCATCCCACTTGGCCCCTGTTCTCAGGAAATACAAGGACACTTCTTCTGCCTGTGGGAGTTTGGGTAATTTCCTGTTTTGGGTTCATTTTCTTGTGGTTTTACTTCAGGCTTTAAAATACGCCTGTGCTGCAGCTGTATCTCTTACAGAACCAGAGTTGTTTAAGAGCAGCAGCCAACCCAGAGCCCTTCACCTGTTCAGTGCCAGGGAAGCAGAGCATTCAGAGAATCACAGAATATCCTCATTTAGGAGGGGACCCACCAAGATCATCCAGTCCAACCCCTGGCCTCCTCACAAGGCATCCCAAAATCCCAGCCTGTCCCTGAGAGCATTGTTCAAGTGCTCCTGGAGCTCTGGTAGCCTTGGGGCTGTGCTCATTCCCTGGAGAGCCTGGGCAGTGCCTGTCTGGTGGAGCCAGCTGTTCCTCTGCCATTTCCTGCTTTTCCATGGGAAAGTTGCTTGGAAAAGAGTGGAATTGCTAAAATGAGCCCAGGTGTTTTTAAAGTGAAGCAGAAAACATATTCCACAATCAAGAATTCCCTTTAAAGAGCAAGCTGCCTCTTCAAAGAACTTCTGCATGTACTGTGTATGTACCCATGAGTGCCTCCTCAGGAGCCAGGCTGGGCTGTGGTGGACTGGGGTCCATGGAATGAGTTCAGCTCCCTCTGGCACGGTGTAACACAACACACAATGGAACCTCAGCACTCTCAACGAGCCACTGAATTCCATCAGTTGTGAAGGTGTAGATTCACAGAGAGCTCATTGCAGGACTTCATTCAGGAGGAGCTGAAGGCTGGCATTGTTCTGCCTCTGACAGAAAAGGTCATTCTAACCCCAAGTGTGGCTGATGAAAACCTGTCACCAGCCCTTGGCGTGGGCTGTACATGTCCCAGCTGAGACCTGCCCAGTGAACTGACCCCTTAGAGCTGAACTTCTCCTGCTGGGAGGCAGCAGCTGACCCTTGCCATGTGCTCTCCCTGCCAGGTGCTGTACCCCGTGTGCCATGTGCGGAACCTGATGCTCTGGAGCGCTGTTTACCTGCCCTGCTCCTCCCCCTCCACGCCTGCCGACGACACCTGTGCCCCGTACCCTGTGCCAGGCTCTAGCCCCGAAGAGCAGCCTCTGGGCAGGTGAGCCTAGAGCCCAGAAATCCCATCCTGTGAAGTAAGATCAACAGGGAATATTGGGGGATATGAAAGGAGAATGTTTGGGTGGGAGAGCAGGGTTTCTCCTTGGTGTGTTGGCAGGACTGGGGTGGGTTTGGAAGGCATCACATTTCAGGGCTGACAGCGTGGCAGAGAGAAGCTGGGCAAATAGAGTTAAACTCTGGGTGTCACATAGCCACAGAGAATTCCTTGTATCCTTGTGGGATATAAGCTTTCATTGGTTATCTTGAATTTGAGTTCTTCTTCAGTGTTGCATAACCATTTCTTTGTTGTACAGTGACTCTGAACACATGTTAATTAGGAGGTGTGACCAGGCTGTAAGCATTGGGGCTTGCTGGTAAAGGGATTAATCTGGGAATGTTTGAAGTCTGGTTGAACATATTTTCCTGATGGCAAACAAAGGAAGTACTGAAGCAGCTCTGCAGTACAGATGGTTGGAATGTGCTCCTGGATAATACTTCCCACAAGTCCATTAGCTGGCAGATTGTTACTGTCCTAACTGGGGGGCTGGTTTTAAACCACAGTAGCTCAATGTTGTAAAAACATCCTCTGACCGGGGAGTGGGATTGTTTGTCCCTTTGCAGGCTACCAAAGACAAGGTCCTTTGACAATCTGACGACAGCCTGTGACAGCAGCGTGCCTACAACCAACCGCCGCAGCAGCGACCCCAGCCTCAACGAGAAGTGGCAGGAGCACCGGCGCTCCCTGGAGCTCAGCAGCCTGGGCCCCCCTGGGGACGACCCCTTCGAGGGGGATGGGCTGGGCAGGCAGGCCAGGGCCCCCATGGGGGCAGAGCTCTCTGTGGCAGCTGGGGTGGCAGAGGGACAAATGGAGAACATTCTGCAGGAGGCCACTAAAGATGATGTTGGGCTGGAGGAGCACTTGAGGGGTGGCCTGGAGGCAGCAGGGAGAGGGGATGAGGTTGGCCTGGATAAGGAGAAGAGAGCTGACAATCTGTGTGGGGAAAAGGCCGAGGTGGATACAGGTACCGTAACAAACAATCCCACAGCCAACCCACTCCCAGCCTCACGCGGTGCTGCAGAGCTCAAAGGGCAGCAGGATGAGCACAGCGAGCCCAGCAGCGCTCTCCAGAAGGCACCTCAGGGGACAGGACTGCAGGCTGCTCCTTCTGAGGGCTCTGGAAACAGAGATGCTCCAAACAACACGGAGGAGGAAGCTGTTGGGAAGGGTGAAGGAGAAGCAGAGAGCCTGTACGGCACAGCCCAGGCCAGCCTTGCCTTCCCTTTGACAGCCCTGATGGAGGAAAGGACATCCAACATCGAAAGCTCCACGGAAACTTTAACAGAGACCGAAGCAAAGCCCGAGCTCACGCCCAGGGCTTCGTGCCACAGACCTCACCCCTTCGACAACAGCGCTGACCAGCTGTCCCGAACTCTGGAGAACAGGCCGGAGGGGGAGTGCATGATAGAGCTCCAAAAACTGGGATCAAGAGTGCATAGGACTTCTGGTAGCAGCACCACACACCTCCCGATGCCTTCCCCTTGTGCCTTGCCTCTAGCAGACCGCAAAGATGAGCTGGTGTATAATGGGGAGCTGGAGCTGGAGAACAAACTGGTGGAGAAACCCGCGGGACTCACGGCCCCAAAATTCCCCACCACCAACGGACACTGCGTCAACGGCGAGGATGGGCACATCAAGGCCTCGCTGAGCCGGCAGGTGTCCACGGCCAGCTGCAGCTCTGCTCAGCTCCACCTGAGGAACTTGCACCAGAAATGGGTGTTGAGCCAGCTCGGCAAGCAGCCGGCCAGCAGCCCGGACCAGCCGGCCCGCAGCCACCTGGACGACGATGGGATGCCCGTCTACAGCGACGTCATCCAGCAGCGCCTGCGCCAGATCGAGACGGGCCATCAGCAGGAGGTGGAGACCCTCAAGAAGCAGGTGCAGGAGCTGAAGAGCCGCCTGGAGAGCCAGCTCCTCAACAGCTCCCTGCGCCTCAACGGCGACTACGGCGACGAAGTGGTGAGTGAGCGTCGCTGGGCTGGCACAGAGCTCACCGAGCCCTCGGCTCCTGGCTCACAGCTCAGGGCCTGGCTTCTGGGCTCTTACAGACCTCTCCACGTCATCCTGGAGAGGGCAAATACTGCCTGAGTACTTGATAGTGGCAGATCCTGATGACTGATACTGTCACTGAACTTCAGATTGAGCAGAAAGGTTTATTTTGAGATGGGTGTTGCACAGCAGCTCACACAACCCTGGCCATGCCTAAACACCTTCCCTGGCCTCGGCAAAACCAACCAAACCCGTGGTTTACCAAAGCTCTATAAAACCAACCAAACCCCTGGTTTAGCAGGCTTCAGTAAAACCAACCAAACCCTTGATTTGCCAAATCTCAGTAAAACCAACCAAGCCCCTGGTTTAGCAAACCTCAATAAAACCAACCAAACCCCATGTTTACTGCAAAGATTTTTTTCCTTTGCCATTTTTGGGATAGCAGCATAGAGAACCCTTGGTTCTGTGCAGGTTCCAGCTGCACTGGCAGCTCTGTGAGCTCAAACCCATCAGGGTCACACCATCCTTTTCAGATGCTCCAGGTTCAATGACTGGAATAAATTTATAGAATTCTAAATTAACTGAAATAAATTACCTGAGCTTTTGTGGCAGCTGTATTTCAACAAAGGTTTTTCTCTCAACAAATTAAGAATTTTAAGGGAGCTTTAAAACCATTTGTGCTTCTATCTGGAAGTGTTTAAAGTTGTAGAGAGTTGTGCTTTCCTATGGGTTTGAGCACTTGCCTGTAATTCCTGAGGCTGTTGCAACACCCATCAGAGATTTCCTTTTTCTGCATCATTTATATGCCTGCAAAACTGAAAAAAAAGAATATTTGTAGGAGGTTCCCAGGTTCTGTTTGTTGAAATCACTGTTTAGAAGTGGCAGAGGTGCTGGATAGTCCCAGGTACGTCTGTTGTGAAAAATCCTTGGAGCCTTCTTGGCTCTTCCCGTTGGAGATGCAGCACAAGGTGCTCATTGGGCTCCGTGTCACTGCTAAAAGCTTGAATTCCTTGGAGAAATTGGGTGCTTTGGCTTAATGGATTCTGCTCCCATTTTTAAGGGCCTTCAGAAGCTCTAGTGTGTAGGGCTGGCAGTGCCTTCAGAAAATTCCCCATTTTTAAGGATTTGATCTCTACCTTCCATTTGTGCCTCAGCTTGGGAGTTGCAGGTTTTCCTCTGGAACTCCAGGATTGCCCATTCCTCAGGCATTAAAATACTTTAACTCACGATTTCTTGCTATTTTCATATATTTTAAAGGCTGGCTGAGTTTTAAGTGAGTTAAAATCCACCTCTATCTGGATAGGCTATATTAAGAAAGCATTATTCCCAAAACCTATACACAGAATATACATGGCTCAAATTCTTAGTTTCCCATATGCAATTTGTCTTGTATTTTCCAGAATCTTTGCCAACAAAAGGATATCTGTATTACTAATTAGAGTTTTGAAAGTGAAACAGCTTTGGAAAGGAATTAGGACTCTGGAATTGGAGCCACAGGGAGCAGGTTTTGGTTAATCACCCAAAGCCTTCCCAGAACTTTGCAGCAGAAACTGGATTCTGAATCCACTCTGCCTCACATCTTCCTATTTCTAGAGAGTCCAGACGTGCCCTGTTGGGGTTTCTGGGTTTTATTTGTGTGGAACAGGGATCTGGGGGGTTCCGTTCAGCTCTGTTTGTTTGCCAACAGACATCTATTCCCGACTCGGAAAGCAATCTGGATCAGAACTGCTTGTCTCGCTGCAGCACAGAGATTTTCTCTGAAGCCAGCTGGGAACAGGTGGATAAACAGGATACAGAGGTACAGACTAAATCCCTGTAAATTGCTCACTCTGGGATAATCCTAATTCAAATTATCCTCTAGCCTTTGGTCACGTGCCACTTCTTGGGAACTCTTTTCCTTGTGTTCTGCTGGTCTCACACCTGACATACCAGTACCTGTGCCTATGAGCCCTCTGCTGCACAACCTCTGGGAGCTGGGGAGGGGGCTGAGCTCAGGATTGTTGCCACTGCCGTGTCCCTGATGCCCTGTCCCTGCCCACAGGTGACGCGGTGGCTCCCGGATCACCTGGCCGCGCACTGCTACGGCTGCGACAGCGCCTTCTGGCTCGCCAGTCGGAAACACCACTGCAGGTAACTGGGACTGGGACTGGGACTGGGCTCTGCTCCCCTCCCTGCACGGCACACACACAGTTCCTGCCTCAGGGCTGGGGGCTGGAGCAGGGATGTGCTGCCCAGGGAACAGAACAGCTCCTGCTGCTCAGTTCAGTCCGTGCAGGGAGATATTTAAAAGCCACATTTGGTGTCTGCTCCACTCCAGCCAAAACAGATCCCACCTTTCTTTCCTCAAACTGTATTTGGAGGTAGTTTAGATTTATACAAAACAGAGCTTTGTCTTCTTAGCATTCAGAAATCCAATGTATGAGTTACATGAAATACAGGAATAGCATCTTCTTCCCATTGCTGGTTAGAAACCTGCTCCTTTCCTTCTCTAACCTTTCTCCCCTTTTCATTAACTTGCTTCTACAGAATCTGAACAGAACACCTGTGTGAGATCAAGGTTTTTGGATTATTCTTTGTCACACCTGTTGCCACAGACTTTGCAGCAGCAGCTCAGGCAGCAGCAGGGGCTTGATGAAGAGCAGGAGGCAGAGACCACATGGCTCAATATGCTGGAGTTAAAGCCAGAGAATCTCCAATTTCCAGTTCTCTTTCAAATAAATTCCTATTCCTGGTTTCTGAACATGCAAAAACTATTACAGGAGCCATCATTTAAATAAATCTCAGTTACCACATTTTGAAGCTCTGCTGCTTTTTGAAGTAGCAGAGTTATGAACATAGTTTTGGGTTTTGTCTGGTTTTTATTTTGCTCCATTTAGTCTTGTAAAGTTAATGAAACCCAGGGAAGAAGGAAAATAATCTGAATTTATTTTTTTCACCATGCCCACTGTGTTTGTATCCCCAGGGCTCAGTTCCCTAAACCTGAGCTTGGGACAACTCCCAGAGCCTGGAGATACACACGTCACCCACAGCCCCACGAGGAGTTAAAATGGACTCAGGGTTTCAGGTCTGGCTCAGATCTCCCTGTAGAGTCTTCACTCCTTCAGCTTCCACACGTGCAGTGACCCAGCTGTTGGTGAGACCAACACCATGAGTATCTGTGTAGTAAATGTTTACACCCCTCCTTGGGAGTGGAAATGAGTTGAACCCCACAGTGTAAGGCCTTGAGCAGGGTAAAACCTTCCAGCTTCGTTGGTTGCCAGTGTTTGCTCCCTGTGCCTGTTGCCCTGAGCTCTCTCTCCTCCCTGCAGGGTCACTGACCGAGTTGATCAGCTCTGGTGAGCATTTCCAGCAGCCTCTGCCCGTTGTCCGTCTGCCTTTCCTGGGTGACTTCTCCCAACTAACTCAGATCTTCTCCCTCTTTGTTTCTCACTTGCCTGGAAATCACCAGAACTAAGCTGGGGGTGGCCAGCACGAGCTGCTGGGGATTGGATCCATGTGAACAGCCGTCTATCCTCACAGAAAGGCTTTTAGGACTTGGCTTTTGGGAGCTTAACTGGGATGTGGCTCAGACTAACACTCACTGTCAGTCCATGTGTGTACTGCTCACTGACAGGAGACTGTCCTGCAAGTTTTATGCTTTTATTTTTGATAATTTCCATTTTTTTCCATGTGCTTTTGGGAGAGGGCCACGTGTTAACCAAACAATTCCAGTATTGCTGTGCAGGGTGTTAGCAAAAACCTGCCACTTGTTTTAGAAGGACTGAAAAATCCCATGGCTGGAACAGGTGCCACAGAGCTGGTAGAGGGTCAGGATAACCAAAATTGCATGAGTACCTGAGATTCAGGATGAGGAGGAGACATGGGGAGTGTGACTTTCAGCCCCCCTTCCTCAAACAAGCAATATCCCTTTTCCAGCCTGTTTTTATGTCTGTTTTTTAATCTCTGAAGTAAAGCAGGGACCACCAAGATAGAAGGATGAGCTGTCCAGAGCTTTCCAAAGTAGTGTCAGAGCACCATTGTCTAGGATAAAACAACAAAAACCCCAGCATATGTTAGCAATGGTGAGCTCCAACAAAGAGATCCTTGTTTTAATCCCTCTGATGGTTTTCCCCTCATCCATCAGTGAGCTGCTCTGAGATAATCATTCCTTGAGCAGCGAGATGGGGCTGTGGGAGCTGTGTGGCACCTCCCAGGGCTGTTCCCACTCCTGCAGGTGCTTCTGACAGGGATTTCCAGCAGGGCCCTCCAGTCTCCAGAACCTTTGCAGAGAGGCTGGTCCCTGTCAGCCTTCGTGTGCCAGGAGTGGGGGATGTGGAACTGAGGAAATGAGCCCACTGAAGTGGGAAATGGGATTTCTCTGCTGCCTCTCTCCCCATCAGTGACCAGCAGCTGGAAATCTCCTTTCTTGGCAAAGAAAGATTAATCAGAGCTGCTGGGTGTCAGCAGAATTCCCCAGCAGTCTCTTGGCAGCAGCAAATCTCCAGTGCAGGACAACAGCACCAAATCCTGATGCCACAGAGTTAATGGAAAGGGCAAAACCCAAGTGCCTGGAGTGCTGCTCCCAGCTCCTTGTAGGAATTGAGGACAGGGCACACAGGGCTCACAGGTTTTGAGGGGGGCTGCAGAAGGTAATTAATGACTGAGCTGTAACGAGGTGCATGTGCCGGTGCGGCTCCGCCAGTGCCGGGAATGCTGCGCGTGCCCACCTGTGCATGGAACAGCTGCCTGCCCACCCTGGGCTTTGCATGTTCCTCCCTCAGTTTCCTGGATACAGGAGTGTGGGACTGCTGGAGTGGCTGTGGGGGCAGTGGGAGGGTGGCAGCGACGGAGGGCTTTGATATTTCCATGTTTAAACCTTTCCAGCTCTGAGCAGAGCCTGGGAGCAGAATCCAGCCTGCTCCCAGCACTGCCACATCCCTCCTGTGAGCCAGGGCTGGATGAGCTGTGTGAGCAGGGCCAGAGCCCCCATTCCCAATGTTCCCCATATTCCCCAGGGCCTGGCTCACAAGGGTCCGTGGTGGCTCTGCTTCAGCCCCTCAGCCCTGTGCCTCAGCGTGGCGTTAGCACCGTGCAGGAAACCAGGCTGAACGGGGCTTGGAGCAGCCTGGGACAGTGGAAGGTGTCCCTGGTCATGGCTGGGGTGGCACTGGATGAGCTTTAAGGTCCCTTCCCACCCAAACCATTCCATCGTGAATGGCAGAGAGCTCTCTCTGTGACAAGAGGCATTTAGTGACCTGCAATCCACACTGGCCCTGGCTCCATGCTCCTTCCTTTACCCACTCCCTGGATCTCTACTCCATCCATAGGAGCCGCCCATGCCCTGACCTGTAAGGAGGTATCTCCCCAATCCCAGCACTGGGAATATCTCATTTTACAGCTCAGGTAATTTTGTCAAACTCCTCCTGATCTTTTCCATTTCTCCTCTGTTCCTGATGCAAGGAATTGTGGCAACGTGTTCTGCTCCAGTTGCTGTAACCAGAAGGTGCCCGTTCCCAGCCAGCAGCTCTTTGAGCCCAGCAGAGTCTGCAAATCCTGCTACAGCAGCCTCCACCCCGGCAGCTCCAGCCTGGACCTCGAACTGGACAAGCCCATCACTGCCACGTCCAACTGAATTCCTGGCCTGGGAGCGGCGGGGGAGCAGCCGAGCCGAGCCTTCCCCACGGACACGCGGATCCCGGGGGGCCGGGGCTGGGAGGCTGCGCGTGGAGGCGGGACAGACCTCGAGATGTGCCGCTGGATTGTGGGATTCTCCTTGTGCAGCTCTTCCCCTTTCCTGCCTGTCCTGTCGTGTGTCCGTGTCCCCGCGCGTGCGTGCGTGTATATATAATAATAATTCTGTTTGTTTGCGGGAGGGAGCTGGTGCAGAGCCAGGATCCCTGTGGGTATTTATCTGTCCCACTGCGGAACTGCTGCAGGCTGAGGATTTTGGGGAGCAGGGAGCAGAGGGAGCTGGGCCGGCCAGAGTGCAGAGCCTGAATAGCTGCAGCCTCCAGTGCTTTCAATCACTCCTGTTATTCCAAACCTGAAACTGCTGTTTGGGAACCTGTTGCTGCTAGAAGAGGTGGGGAATCTCCTTCCCCAGAGACCTTTTCCCTCTCTGTTCTCACAGTGGGTTGCCCGAGGGGGTCTCAGTCAGGTTCCTGTGCTGGTGGCTCTGTACCTGCACGCACAATCTGTGAGGTCTGAGCCCTTGGAGCAGGAACACCAGGAATGCTGGCTCAGGAATGCTTGTGCTGTTGGTGAGAGCCGAGCCAGGCATCACACCGGGCCTTGCCAGGGGTCTGACCATGCAATTTCTGATTCAATTCACCTAGGACAGGAGCAGACCTCTGCTTTGTCCTTGCCCAATCTGTGTGAGATTCCTTCTGGGAGCAGAGCATTGCCATGGTCAGATCCTGGCTGGTCACTCGCACTTTACTGGACGATCCAAACTGATGGGAGGTGGCCGGGACTCGCCAGCGCCGCCGGGCTCGGCCTGTGCAGATTGCGCTGGTGCTGGGTGCCCTCCTGGGATGCTCCTCCTTTCCCAGGCTGTGTTCAGTGTACTCCAGATAGGAAAAAGCTGCCTGAGGAGCTTAAAACAATCCAAAATGCATTATGGATTCCCCTTCCTCCTTCTATCCCAATCAGACTCACCTCACTGAAGGGTAAAACTCCCAGATACCCGTTTGTAACCAACTGGTAGGTGCTCATCCCATTCCCTTCCCATAGATCCTGCTTAGTGCAATCTGGCAAGGAGGAAGAGTAGATCCTGCTCACAGTGCATTCCCTAGGCAAAATCCCAAATTCTCTATGGTATTCCCAAGAATCCTGGAGTATTTGAGAGTTCTAGATACAACAGCTCAAAATCTAAGAAACCTTGGGAAAGGAGCATTCTCCTTCCCTGGAATGTCACAATCACATCATCCAAAGGGAGGCTCACATGGAGAAACCATCTGGCAGAGCTCAGTGGGTCTGAGGGGAGATGCTGAGGTGGTTGGACTGTGCCCTTCCCACCCTGCCAGGATCCGTGCTGGAATGTCCAGGAAGGAGGAGGCTGCGTCCGTGTGGGAAAGGGGTCTGGGAACGGACGGAGCATCTTGGGATCTCTCTGGCACAGGTCTAGAGAAAGAAACACTGAGAGAAAAGTGAAGGACAGTGTTTCCAGCCAAGGCATGTTTAGGATCTGTTTCTAATCCAGTGGTGGGGGCTGGAAGGGAGGCACAGGTGTGGCTGTTCCATGTGGAGCAGGATGAGAGAACGTCCGGCTCTTCCCAGGGTGGTGATGGGGAGGTGGCAGGGCCGGGGTGGGGGGACACCCCAACCTTGTGTGGCTTTGTGGTGCAGAATCAGCCGGAGCCTCCGCACGTGCCAAGGGGGTCCGCTCCGGGCCGGGGCTGGGATGTACAGTGTGAATAAAAGCTTGCAGCTCTTTAGGCTTTTTTGGATCGATGAAGCACTTTTTTTATTAATATTATTTTTCTTTGTATGTAAAGGAGGAAGCCGTCTCTCCGTAGCTGTGTACAGAAATAACCCTTCTCTCCACAAGAGAGTAAAGTGCTCCTATATTTTTCATTTTTGTCAAAAGCGAGAAGTAAATACTTTAGAATTGTTAAATATATAAATAAAAGTGAATAAAGTTTAGACTTTTGCATGGGAGCATTTGCTAACACACCTTCTAATTTTTTTTTCTTCCCTGTCCCTTGGAGGGGACGTATTGGAGGCTCAGCAGGAACACCAAGGCCTTGGAAAAGGAGGCTGCAGCTGCTGCCCTTGGCTTTCTGTTCCACGCTGTGTCTTTCCAAGGAGCAACAAAGTGTCACTCCTAAACTTTAGAGAAAAAGTCGAATCTTAGGCTTAGTTTTCCTGGTGCAGGAGTCCCAGAAGGGGGAAGCACACAACGCACACACCCTGCCAGGTTCTGTTGGCACAATCACCATGGTTTTCCCAGGATGGAGAAAGGTGCCAGAGTCTCAGCTCCCTCCATACCATGTTTTTGTTTTTCCCCTTGACCAACCATCGTATTTAGTCTGATGATGTTACCCAAATGTAGGAGCAGCCTGGACCTCCAGGGAATTCCCCCTGCCTCCAGTGGGGTTTGGCAGTGGAAGCTCCATTCCCAGTTGCACCTGCCTTATCTTGATGCTGGATGGTAGAGCTGTGGCTCTTTGGGAACAAACCAAACTCAGTCAGGTTTAAGATCTTTTTTCTTTTTTTTTTTCCCAGAAGGTGGAAAGCTCAACTGATCTTTGCCCTGAACAAGGATTATTTCCATTTCCCAAGCACTGCCTGCTCATTCAGGCTGTGCACAGTCCTTGTCCCCTCTAGCCCTCTCCATCATTCATTTCTCCTCTTATATATTTGAGGATTTGCCCTGAATTCTCAGGGGTCTGAGCAGCTGTGAGGGATGTGTCATCACAAGACCTTGAGCACAATCCCTCTGTGATTTGATGGTGTTCATTAAATCAAATTAAACCAGGTTGGGGTAGAGCTGCTGATGGGATTTGGAGTGGAAAAGAAGCAGGAATCACGTTTGGTGGTGTAAGGAGCAAGTGTTTCAGTTACACCTCACAATGGGATTTCCTAGAGCTCCTCTCATATTTGAGTTTCTCCTGAGTGCTTTTCCAGGAGCTCATTGTCCTGCAGATGTAGTGAGCCCCGGGCACGGCGCTGACAGAAGTTTTTGATCTGGGAAATGCCGAGTGTGGGTCTCTGCCCCGGCAGAGGGGTCAGAGAAGTTCTGAGCTTCCCCAAGGTGCCGAAGGGGCTCCTGCCAGGGGCAGCAGCTCTGCCAGAGGAGGGCACGGCTGAAGGTGTCAAAGCTCATTTCCTGTGATCAATTCTTCCTAAGGAGCCTCCTTCCCTCTTTCCTTTGTCCCGGCTCTCGGATGGCGATAGGCGGATAGTGCTGCCCCCCGGGCTGTGGAACAGCCTGAGTCGGGATCTCAAACAGCGTCAGGAATCACTGGGAACTGAGGGTCCCTCTCATGCCAGGTTCGACAGCAACAAGGCAGCTCCTCGCAGGGCAAAGGGGAGGTGGCGCTGGAGTCAGGGCAGGAGGGGTCTCACCCTGGGTGGGAGGGCTCAGTTTTCAGAGCTGGGCACAGCTCAGGGTGGCGGGGACAGGTGCAGGATGGAAACCAACGGCTCTGCTGGGGAAGGAAATGCTTGGGGACTGCTCCACCACCTGGGAAATTCTGCAGGGGTGGATGGAGCCTGCCCTGGGAGAGGTTTCGAGGTGCTGGCAGGCTGCAAAGGGCAATGACCATGTGCAGGAAGCTGAGCAGGTTCAGGGCCTGGAACAGAGGGGTCCTGGAATTATCCAGGACGAGGTTTGGAGTCAGGGCAGCTCTGCCAGGTGCAGGACTGGCCCAGGTGTTCCCCAGTCCTTGGAGCTGTCCATCTCTTCCCACACTGCAGCTGCCAGAGCTCCCATTGTTGCATTTTGGGATTTCAGCTCACTGTTCTTTGGACTTTGACATTTTATAAATGCTGCTAAAGTTTGACTTTATTATTTAACAAATATGGGTTTTAAACCAATTTCCCACAGCTCTGTCACAAAATAATTTTTAAGGCCTTGCTGTGGCAGCAGGTGATGGGTTTGATTATCCTCTTTTTGGGTGGGATTTGTATTAAAATGACATCTGAAGTCTCACTTGAAGCACATGAAATATTTGAAATCATGCCAAGCTCTGAGGGCAGAGCTGTTCAGCAGCACTGGAAGTGTCAGACCCTCATGTGTGTAATAGCCTTTATTTTGCTGTAGCCTCAGAGTGAATATTTAGATCTTAATAAATTTGTCATTATCCTACACAGTGATGAGTTCACAGTCCCTTGTTCTCTGTGTTGGTGCATCGGCAGACCTCCCAGTTTGAGGGGCTTATTTGTAGGCAAATTATAGCTGATACATGAGGAAAAATTAATCCTGGTGTTCAGAAATGTAGGCTGGCAAGAGGGGAAGCCTGGATTGGCAGCAGTTGGAGATGTGGTTTTAGGGAGAGCAGGGGCTCCCAGGTGTTGATCAGCTCCTCAGACACTTCCAGCACGTGGACTTTCCCTCCTGGGTCACATCCATCTCCTGCTGTTGGACCCATGGGCACATCTGGGGGTGGATGTTCTGCCATGGTCACTCAGAGCCCTGCATTGCTCCCTCACTTTCCTGTTCTCCTGAGCTTCACAGGGCACAGCAGCTCCTGTGCAGGGAGTGACCCCTGTGAGATCTTTGACACCAAACTGCAGGGACAGAGTCCTGGTGCCAGGACACAGGGAATGGCTTCCCACTGCCAGAGGGCAGGGCTGGATGGGATATTGGGAAGGAATTGTTCCCTGGGACGGTGGGCAGGCCCTGGCACAGGGTGCCCAGAGAAGCTGTGGCTGCCCCTGGATCCCTGGAAGTGTCCAAGGCCAGGTTGGACAGTGGAGCTTGGAGCACCCTGGGACAGTGGGAGGTGTCCCTGCCCATGGCAGGGGTGGCACTGGATGGGCTTTAAGGTCCCTTCCATCCCAACCCATTCCATGATTCTGTGATGTAGAAGATTTTCCAAACCCAAATACTCTTTATTCCCTGCAATGCACAGACAGCAGAAGCCCTTTGCTGCTGGGGCTAGTTTGTAGCATTTGGGTGATTTCAGGGAAGCTTTGTTTGGTTCAGCCTGGGATCCCTGTGCCAGGACATGGCCCATGGAGCCTCCCTTGATATGTCCTGTTCGGATTGCTCCACGCTGCTCCTCCCCAGAGCCACCCTTTGTGTCCTCCTGGCTCTGCCATCTTTGAAATTCTGGACAACTCCAATCTCAGCAAACAGCTCCTTCCCCCTCTTCCCACTCAGTGTCTGGCTGCTGTAGCATTTCCCAGCTATAAATTCCAGCTGTCTTCGGTCTATTAGTGCTTTTCTTCTTCTATTAGCAACTTCTTAATTAAAAACTTGTAGCCAGCAGGGCAATACCAAGCAGGTCAACTGATGGGCTGAGGGGAAGGAGAAGCCCACAGCCAATGCTTAGATGAATTACTGGATTTCAGTCCAAAACTTATGTAGAATTTATGTCAGGATGGATTGCAGCATCATTGGGACACATGCATTGGGAATTAATCAACATTTTGGAGACCAGATAGATTAAAAATCCCTTTTTTCTTCAGACAGCAGCAGTTCCTGAGGAGGTCAATGTTCACAGCCACAGTGGGTGGAAAGGGCTGCCCCTGGAGCAAACCCCATCCAAGGGGGGAAGTCCATGGTCAGCACTGGAAGGCAGGAAGGTGAACAGGGAAAAATGGTGGTTTTCTGTATTTAATCAGTTTCAGGTAACTTTCAGTTTGATTTTGGTTGCTTTTCTTCAGAAAGAACAGTGTTGGCACTTGAAGAGCTGCTGCTTCCAGCTCTTGTCTGGATTTTATCATTGGGGCTTTGTCTAAAGCACTGTGAGAACATTCCAGCACCTTGGAATGACTTTCAGGGTTGTGTCTACATTAGGAAACCTCAAAACTGTGGATTTCAGCCTGGGGCAGGTGGGGGTCACTCCTAAAGGATTTGGTCTGGCCCCTTGTGGAATGGGACATTCCACCACACCTGAAATTTGCAGGTACCTGAGGATTTGGGGGATTTTTTAGATTGCAACCCACCTCGTGTCCGTGCCGGGGCTGCGGACGCTCAGAGCCGGCTGTTCCCGAACACCAGGGCGCTGTCCTGGAGCGCTGCCCCGGCCCCGTAGCTACCGCTCGCTGACTCCACGGCCACCGGACACAGCTCCTGGTTGCACCACCTGGATGGAGAGAGGGATGGGCTGTGCCAGTCCTGCCACACTCACGGGGCTGGTGCCAACCTGAGCCGTGCCCAGGTGGGATCCCGCCTATCAGTGCGGGAATGGAGATCGCCCGAGCAGGGAAAAGCGCCGGGGCTGACAGCAGCTGCTGCTCGTTCCCAGCTGTGCTCGTGGGTCTGGCCGTGGCCAGGGGTTGGATCAGTCCGGAGGCAGAGTAAAGCCTCTGGCACTGCCCATGGAATCATCCAGAACACTCAGGGTGGGCAGGGCTGTGCCTACCTCAGGGCAGCGCAGACGTCTGTAGAGGAAGCGTCAGGACGAGCAGCGTGTTCCATTAAAAGAGCTCCTGTAGGGGAGTAGAAGGCGTCAGCGTTCCCAGGCTCCTGCCAGCACAGCCCAGGACTCAGGAAAAAAGGATGATTGGCTACTTCTCAGCAGTGCTTGAAGGCTGAGCTGCTTCAGCATGAAAGGTGGGGACTGAGCTTTAGAGCTCCACCCTTGCCCCAGGTGTGAATCAGGTGTCTATGGCTGATTCCCAGCCCTTTCATGATCTGAAATCCATCAGCACAAGAAGGACCTGCTGGAGTGAGTCTACAAGAAGCCATGGAGATGCTCCAAGGGCTGGAGCCGCTCTGCTCTGGAGCCAGGCTGGGAGAGCTGGGGGTGCTGACCTGGAGAGGAGAAGGATCCAGGGAGAGCTCAGAGCGCCCACCAGGGCCTAAAGGGGCTCCAGGAGAGCTGGGGAGGGACAAGACACAGGGAATGGCTTCCCACTGCCAGAG
Organism: Rhabdornis inornatus; assembly: GCA_013397075.1. Lineage (NCBI taxonomy): Eukaryota > Metazoa > Chordata > Aves > Passeriformes > Rhabdornithidae > Rhabdornis > Rhabdornis inornatus. The sequence goes on from VWZS01003778.1 coordinate 285,316, forward strand.
GGCAGGGATGGATGAGATATTGGGAAGGAATTGTTCTCTGGCCACAGGGTGGCCAGAGCAGCTGTGGCTGCCCCTGGATCCCTGGAAGTGTCCAAGGCCAGGTTGGACACTGGGGCTTGGAGCAGCCTGAGACAGTGGAATGCGTCCCTGCCCATGGCAGGGGTGGCATTGGATGAGTTTTGATGTCCTTTCCCACCCAGCCCATTCCATGGCTGTGTGATTCCTGTCGTTGCCCTGCCTGTGTAGATCCGTGCCAGGCTATAGGAGAAGTCCCTGGCTGCCAGCTCCATGGTCAGTGCCTGCTCTGTGCCCGCGCCTGCCATGAACTGTTGGAGCCTCCCGACGGCTTCCCGTGTCCGCTGCACAGCTGGGGACAGCTCCTCAGTGCCTGAAGCCAGCTCCAGCTTCTTCTGTAGAGAGAACAACCACAGCAAAAATTCCAGTGCATTTGCCTTGGGAAGGGGCTACTGAGACCCTGGGCACACCCAGCTGCTGACAACAAGCTCAGGTCTAGGTGGCTGTCACTGGCACAGGTTGGGCAGCCAGGGAAGGGGATGTGCCCAAAAGGAAGCTCCCAGCCTTGCCTTGGGGATGGAGAATTCCCTGTGACCAAAGCCAGCTGTTTCCATTCATGTTGCTGTTTCCATTCTGGCTTCCCAGCTGCATGTGGAGACCAGCTCTCATCCCCAGTTCTCTCTAGCTCTATACCTGCATCAGGGTCCAATTCTCCCAGAGTTATATTATTACTTGCACAAATATGCTCAAGCTGGGTCCAGGCAGGAAAATGCACATTTAAAGGAGCTTTCCTCTGCAAATTGTGTCAGTGGGAAAGGCCCTAGGACAAGAGAAAATGGCTACAAGCTCCACTGGGAGAGGTTGAAGTTGGATATTAGAGAAAATTTCTTCACTGAAAGGGTGGTCAGGCACTGTCACAGCTGCCCAGGACAGTGCTGGAGTCCCCATCCCTGGAGGGATTTAACAGCCATGTGGATGTGGCACCTGGGGGCATGGGGCAGTGGTGGCCTTGGCAGTGCTGGGGAATCGCTGGACTTTATCTCAGAGGGCTTTTCCAACCTAAAGGATTCTTTGATTCTGATTTAGATTAACCATTTAACTGTGCCAACAGCACTGCCTGATAGCTCTCCTCATTGAGTCAAGCTTCTGTTCTGCCACGTTCCAAATCCCTTGTGAAAGCACCAGGGATACTCTGCTGAGAGAGTCTGGAATTGTTGTTCTTTGGGCACGACATTCCCACACTGTTTATCTGTGTCTCCTGTGTTATTCCCTGTTAGGAGGGATGGGACACTGCCTGTGTTTGGGGCTGGCCCTGCCTTGTGGGCTGTGGTCCCATCTTTCCTCACTCAAACTTCTCTCTCTGCAGCAGGACTGAGGGATCAGCTTGGAGAGCATCCCCAAAGGCTGGATGTGCGCAGCACAGTGTGGTGGGAGGTGCTGTTCATTAATTAGCTCCACCAATAACCTGCAGACAAGACTGAAACCTGTGAGCAGCAGCTACACAGAAGGAATTTTTTATATTTCTGAGGCTGTCAGTGCTGAGGTGATCCCGCAGCTCCTCTTACTGGACCAGAAAATCCATCTGGGCTGGGCTGAGCGCGCAGGTTTGCTCTGTGTTCTCCAACTGCTCAGACCCCAAACTTCCACACTTCCCAGTGCTGCTGTTGCGGGCTCCAGGGGCAGAAACATCCACAGCATGTGCCAGTCAAAGACAAGAACAACTCTAGTGCCAACATAAAGCCCATAAACCTCCAAGTCCATGGAATACTAACAAGGTGTTCTGAAGTAGCTTGGAGGTTGTTGCTAATGAGGATCACAGGTCCCAAAGGCATCAATTCCCAGAGTTTGGGTGGGAGCCAGCATGGCACTGGCTGAGCACAGGGACAATGTGTGCTGCTTGTGCCTGGGACACATGCTGCCCCATCTGGAAGGTTTGAACACCTGGAAATATGGATCAGGAATGTAAAAGCATCATTTATCCTTAAGGGATAAAAAAGACCTTATATTTTCTTTGCTTGCCAATAATTTACTTTTTTTTTTTTGTTCCAATTGCACTTACTCCTTTCCTAACCAAAAGCCCTGGATCTCCTGGAAGGTTTTTGCTCTCTTTGCACTTGGGATGGAGAGGCTGGGAGCTGCTCCAGGGCAATGCTCGGGGCAGGAGCAGCTCCTGTTGTCTCCTGGTTGCTCTACTCCAGCTCTGGGAGGAGGCACACACAGCACCACTGCCCCACCCCCCCTTACCGGCTGAAATGATCAGCAAAGGAGCTTCAGAGCTCCAATAGTTCTGATTCCCTCTGTTTTCATGGAGAAATTTTAAGATGCTGCTCATTTGTTTGTTCTCACTGGCTCCCAAGCAATGTGGTCGGAGTGGTTTTTACTTACAAGATTAATCATGAGTATCTAAAAATACAGTGACAGGAGGAACATCACAAACAGGGCTAAAAGCACAGTTTTGTGTCAATGCTTGGAGCAAACACACTGCCCCACATCAATAACCTCGATTTGTTTCCTGCTGCCTGAAAATTGGGGTTGTGGTCTGAAAAGGACCTGAAAACACCGTCACATGTCTTGAGATTGCAGAGCTGATTTACAGCCTGAGTTACTACCTGAATTGCAGCCCTACACAGAAATTCTTGAGGCAAGAGTTGATTCTGAGCCTTGCACGACACGTGTGGGGCTGGTGCTGAGACCCTGTCCTGGGATGTGCCCAAATTTCACCTGAAGTGACTCAAATGCAATAATCAACGAACTGCCATGGGCTATTTTAGAGGCACTTTTCAGATTGTAATTGAATTTGAAAGTACAACCAGGGCTCTGGCTCAAAATTCCAGCTAATAAAATTTTAGTACAACATGAACTGACTGGCCCTGCGCAATATCCACCTGAAATTCTCACCACAGCAGAGCTGGAAGTCAGGTTGTGTCCTGGACGGATCCCAAACCATGGGCAGCAGGGGAGGGGGGATTCTGCCCCTCTTGCCCCACTCAGGTGAGACCCCACCTGCAGAGCTGCCTCCAGCCCTGGGGCCCAGCATAGGAAGAACCTGGAGCTGCTGGAGAGAGTCCAGAGGAGGCCACAGAGCTGCTCCAAGGGCTGGAGCCCCTCTGCTCTGGAGCCAGGCTGGGAGAGCTGGGGGTGCTCACCTGGAGAAGAGAAGGATCCAGGGAGAGCTCAGAGCCCCTTCCAGGGCCTAAAGGGGCTCCAGGAGAGCTGAGGAGGGACTGGGGACAAGGGATGGAGGGACAGGACACAGGGAATGGCTTTCCACTGCCAGAGGGCAGGGAGAGATGAGATACTGGGAAGGAATTGTTCCCTATGAGGGTGGGCAGGCCCTGGCACAGGGTGCCCAGAGAAGCTGTGGCACAGGGTGCCCAGAGAAGCTGTGGCTGCCCCTGGATCCCTGGAAGTGTCCATGGCCAGGCTGGATGGGGCTTGGAGCAGCCTGGGACAGTGGAAGGTGACAGGAGTGGGATGAGACGTGTTTTAGGTCCCTTCCAACCCAAACCATTCCATGATTCCATCTCTGTCTCTCACACTCACTCTTCTCCCCAGGTTTTCCTGACTCATAATCTCTAGACAAAGTGGTTTGTCACAAATGCACCTATGTATTAAAAACCCTAAAAATTCAGCTTCTCATTCAGCTTCTCTGTGCAAGGATGGGGAAGTTCTCTGTATTTCCCTTTTCCTGAGGATTATTAGAACCCTTGGTTCCTGCTCCTGATCACAGCCCAAGCAACACTGGGCATCTCACCATCAGACAGATATCTATGAGATAGATCAGATCTCATTTATCAGAGAGAGAATAAAAGCAAAACCTGGAGTTACCCTTGAAATGACCTTCAGAGAACCAAGTGCTGTACAGGTACTAATGCTGCTTTCTGCAAAGCCTCTGACAATGGGCACAGGTCCTGCACACTGAGAACCTTGATGGACAAACATAAAATAAATTGCACTCGGTTTGTGTGCATCAATAAAAAGGAAATGGATTGGAGCAGTAAAAACCCCTTTATGATGGGTTAAATTATTTCCTCACTAGACAAGATTGGGAGGGATGTTTCAAAATGAGCCAGACTCACAGACTGAAAGAATTTGGACACCTGGAGCTCAGAAAGATGTTGTTTATCACCTGTGAGTGAAAACCTGATTCTGGGATAGAAACTCAAGCATGTTCCTGCAGAACTCTGCAGACAGAAATCCCTCCCAGGCTGCCTTTCCAGCACCTGGCTGCCCGAGGCATAAAGGAAAAGCTTAAATTGGCCAGATCTGCTCTATCCAGAACTGGAGCATTCACACTGCTGAACCCAACCTAGCCCCTCTCCCTGGACATGCAGCAGCCTGGGTGTGCCATGGACAGTGAAGGCAGTGGCATCACTGGAATTTGGAGACCTTGGAGCCAGCACTCGCCCGCCTCCAGCCACACGCACAGCGTGATTGATGGGAGCACTGAGGAGCTCGTTAATTAATGACTCTCAGTACTCGTGTTCCTGCTCTGCAGGTCCCTGCTCTGCATCACGGCACTGTGCTCCCTAATGCTTCCCTGATTATCCAGTTGTTGAGCAGCTGGAGGGGCCCTCCCAGCTGCACCAGGGAGGTGCTCCAGGGTACAGCACAGCACCTTTGTGGGGTGTTTGTTTAAATTAATGTTCAGTGTAACACTGTGGAGGCTGCTTCTTTCCAAATTATTTTAGAGCCTACCCACAGCTCCTTTACTTCCCCATCCATTACCTGCAGTGTCAGCCTAAGCAGTTGCTTGCCAACAGCTGGATTTGCATCCAGCAGATTTGCTCAGTCCTGCTCCTGACCAGATCTGGCTTCTTGTTTGGTGGCCAAATTGTTGGAGATATTTCTCTCTTCTCCAAAGTTGTCCGAGAGGATGGCAAGGGGACCCTCACCCCTGGAGGTCAGAGAGGTGCTGTGTACAGAGCACAGCTGAACTGGGGGGGTGAGATGTTGCCAACTGCAGCCACTGTGAGAACTACTCAGGCTCTGGAAAGCTCTATCCCAGACCCTTCCCTTCTCACAGGGTCTGGGTGGGAAGGTGAAGGCTGTAACAACCAAATCCAGCACTCCAGATGCCCAGGATTGCCTTGCTGTGCCTGGGTTAATGAGATCTGGATTGTTGTGTCTGGATTAATAATGTCACCTCTGAGACAACACCCTGTGATCCTGCCTCCTGTCTCGCTTTTTGGGATGCACCAAGCCAGGTGATGCTCCTTCACCTTCATGAAACTCTGAGCTGCTTTGAACTCCTGTCACCTGAGCAGCTTTAAAACTAGAGCCAAAGAACAGCAAATCCAAAGAGGCAGAAAAGGAATTCCTTTGTCTCTTTCCACCTTTCCAGGGAATAAAAATAGAAAGTCATAATGCAGTAGATAGCCCTAGTGAGGTTCAATACTCAGCAGTCCTGTGGTGATTTTCCAGTTAAGAAACAAAACCACAACATTATTTTGGATTCAGGAAGGTGAGTCACGTTAAAAATACACTTATTTCGGTACCTATCTTGAGGAACTCTGACAGTGCCAAGCTCCCCACTGCTGAGCTGAAAGTATCTGCACACAAGGATCCTGGGATGAACACTGCCTGCATCCTGCTCTTGGAAGAGCTATTTAAGGAGCAGAATTGTAAGACACAATTCCAATTGTTGGAATACTTGTCTAAAGCTTTCAGTTTGGGCCTATTCCCTGCCAGTCTCAGCCAGAAGCACAAACCCAAAGAAGGCTGTGCCAAGGTGGGTGAGTCAGGCTGAGCAGGGCTGCAGCTGGGGGCTCACCTGCACTGAGGACAGGAACGCAGCCATCACCTGCCCTTGGCTCTTGACCAGGGATCGCAGCACATCCAGGGACAGGATATTGGTTGTTCCCTCCCATATGGACAGCACCTGTGGGGAAGAGGGACCATAGAAGAGCATGAGGGAGTCTCTGCAGTGACTGCAGCAAAGAAGGGGAGTGTGAGGCAACAAAGACACGGGGCAGAAGTAAGGGACAGCAAGGATATCTCTCCAGAGATGTCTTGTCTCACAACAAGTGGAAGGGAGCAGTGGATCAGCTCCACTGCCGTGCTAGAGAACAGCCTCAGCACCAGGAACACATCCTGTCCTTCCCTGGGGGTGACTGGGCTCAGCAGGAAGGCAGTGAGGGAAGAGCTGACACACCTGGAGTGAGCCTGGGAGGGCTGTGTTCTCCCTTGAATGTGTCTTTAGCAGGGAACCAGAGTGCTGTGAAGGGACTTGGTGACACACAGGACCTTCTCCTGCCACCCTCTTACCAGAGCATCCCGGAGTATGACTGGCAAGCCTGTGTCCTCCATGTAACCTTGGCCCCCAAAACTCTCCATCGCCTCAACACCCACAGCAGAAGCCTGCAAAATGCAGAGAGCTGGCATGATCCACAGTGCCTGAGGGGAAAGTCCAACCTCCCACACCACACAGCAGCTCCTGCTGGGATAGGCTGACATCCTCCTGCTCATCTCCTGAGGCAGCTTGGTCAGCTCCTACTGCAGGAGGAGCAGATGGGAATGAAGCCTGAGTGACACTGAGAGAGGACCTGCAGGAGCAGCAGCCTCCAGAGCAGGAACTGCTGCAGGTCCTGCAGGTATCCCCTGCTCGCACTGCTGTCACTCACTCCTCTTCCCAGCTCTGTGACTGCCAACATTCCACACTCTGGGCTAACCAATCTGTTCCATACCTGCTTCCCTGTGTACAGTTTGGCCACTGGGACGAGCAGCCTCAGCAGCAGCTGCTCCTGCTCACTCGCCAAGTTGGTTTCAGCCAGGCCCAGCAGGCGAACAATCTCCATAAGCAGCAGAAACGCCCCTCTGACCTGCACCTGTGAGCAGAGGACAGGGGGATTCACTGGCATGGATCTTGGACTCTGCTGACTCCAGGACTCCATGCATGAGATTGTCTCCAGAGTAAAATGCCATCCCTGCCTGCTCAGACCCACAGCTTCTGAGTCCCCTGAGCAGCTAAGGCACAAGTATGGAATATTAAAGGTTCTGTGCCACTCTTGGAGACTGTGATGCAGTAAAGGGGGAATGTGTTTCATCAGACCTACTTGAGCCTTAACAAAGCTCCTAAAAGGCATCCAGGCCCCAAATCCACATAGTTTTTAAAGGTAAGGGATATGAGATGATGGTCAACCTCTGAGCACCAGGAGCTGCAAAGTCCATGACAGATTTCTTCCTGAGCAGCTTACTTCCCTGGCAAGTTTTGATATGGGAAGCATCAGGGTACAGAGCTGTGTTGTGAGACTATGTAGGATCTGCCCTTCCTTTCAGAGGGGGAGTTCTGGCCACAGGCAATGAGATGCTGGAGCCTGAAGTCATGTTTGACAGATGTTGATCACCTTCCCCCACCCTGCAAGAGAGTTTTAAAATACTATTTACAGCCCATCTCCTGGTGCAGGAGCTCCCAGGGAAGTTGGATGAGTCCATACCAGTCTTGGACAAGAGTTAAGTGACTGTGGTGTCAGGCCTGGATTCCGAGGTAAGCACCCAACTTCAGAGGTCATGGCTTATCGTAGTAAGGGCACTCCTTTCTCTCAGGGAAACTCACAGGTAATTGTTTAGGATATCCCGAAGTTCAGCAGAGGAGTTAGGTGTGTAATCAGATCAAATCCCACTAGAGTACAACAATTCCCTTGCTGCATCCACCTTGCTGTAGCAGGAATGGCCTCCTAAATCTGAGTGCAGGCAGGCTGGCTGTGCTCACTCACAGCACAGGATCTCTGCCCTCTTTCCTTCCCAACAGGTTCAGCTTGGATCCCAAAAGCCTCACCTCCATCCGGGCTATTGTCTGCATGTGCAGGGGATGGTCCTTGAGGAGCTTCCCGAAGGCCACACGCTTGCGGGCATAGTCCCTGCTCAGACTGATCATCCTGGAGAGAACACACACAGGGAACAGTTACACCAGCAACTTGCCACTTCTGAGCATTTCCTTCCAGTCCCCTCCACCATAGGAACCCTGCTCAGCTGTAGCATACCTGTACAGGTTACCCACCCACAGGCCACCTTCCTCCATGACTGCTGGCTCCAGGCCTGTCCCACAGACGGGACACTCGGCTGCAATGCTGAGCCCTGCAAAGTCCCCTTGTCCTGACCAGCTGCTCCTTCAGCCCTGGGGGATCCATGCTGCCTTCACCTTCTCATGGAAGCCACTGCACAAATGACATTGTGGATCCGAGTGACGTTCAGCATGTTGGAGATGGTAGCCACTCCACGACCCTCTGCAGAGATCTGCAAGGAACAAGGGCTGATGTGAGCCTTGGATAGGGATGGACATGGGAATGAAAATTGTGTCAAAAGACACATGGACACGGGCTGTCCATTCTGTCCCAGTCTGCCCTCAGGCACTCAGAGACCTGCTTGTTTCAGCCAAGTCTGTGGTGTGATGTGGCTGCCCCATCCCTGGAAGTGTCCCAGGCCAGGCTGGATGGGACTTGGAGCAACCTGGTCTGGTGGAAGGCGTCCCTGCCCATGGCAAGGGGTGGAATGAGATGAGCTTTAAGGTCCCTTCCAACCCAACCTATCCTGGGATTCCGAGGATAGAGCAGTGGCTTTTGGAGACCGTGTCAGCATGATCAGTTCTGATCCCGGCTGCTTGTTCCCACCTGCACACTACACAAATTGCCCCTCAGCTGGCTCAGGAACCAGGATTAGAGAAATGACCAGCCTAAAATAACTTTTTTTTTGTTGTCTTCTCTCACATCTTTTCCTGAACTCTTCTCAGCTCTGCCCCACACAGAGCCACACCAGTGAATTGCTCTGTGATGTGAACAGCCAAGCCACAGAGGTGGAAGAGAGGAACTTTTTCAGCTGGGATCTCTGCTGAAAGCCCCAGGAGTGCCATGCCAGGGCAGCCCAGTCCCCAGGGCAGGGGAACTCTTACACACCAGCTCTGCTCTGGCTCCTTGCAGCCACAGCTCTGCTGTTGCCATCTGCCTCGTGCCCAGCTTATCCTTCAGCCTTTGCACCTGGATGCTGTTCAGCTTCCCCTCCTCATCCCGAACCCTCAAGAAGAACAGGGACAGGCCTCTGGAGCCCGGGGTACACTGCAAGGCACACAGAGAGGATTTCATTACAATGCAACAAGGAACAAAAAGAATGCACCTGCTCCTTTCCCTGGTTCCCCATCCAACAGAACTGGTTTACCTGTCCTTCAGCATCTGCTATCCTGGCCAGGGTTAATGTCATATCAGAATCAGCTGCTGATGTGAACCACTTAAATCCATACAGACGATAGGAGCCATCCGGCTGCTTCCTGGCCACAGTCTCGGTGCCGTTTGCTGAAAAAGAGGGGAAAATTTCCTGGTCTTATGAGAACTTCTGTGTCAATCAATGCTGATTTTACAGTGTAAGCATCAGCTCCTTCAAGGCACTTCTTGCCACAAAGATGGAGCATGGGTTAGCTGTTAATCTCTTTCATTGACCCTTGATAAGAAATGCAGTGTATAATCCAGTGCCTGCAGTTCTTTAGGAGCTACCACAGCCAAGAACACAAAGTGCTCTGTGTGCACAAGAGGACAGAGATTGGGTCTTTTGTTGGTGAAAAAGCAGAGCTGTGCAGAGGATTTGGATGATTTCTGCTGAAGTCCTAAACCAGCTCCCTGGCTTTTTAGGTTCCCCACACCCTTTGTGTTCAGTTCTCACTGCCACATCTGTTCCCACCCCAGAGCACATACCAACATCTGAGCCACCCCTTCGCTCAGTCATCCACTGGCCAGAGGTCCAGAACTTCTGGGGGTCACGGGATGTCAGATGGTCAAAAGCACTTCTCAGAGATCCAGGAATACCCAGTGACTGTTTGAGGAGAGGGAAAATAAACTAAGATGATCATAACGCAATAACTGACATTATACAGTTGCCTTAACTGCTGTGTTCAGGGCTCAGCCAGGCCAGTCTGGAAGCCAGGTGGGTGTCCTGCACTGCAGAGCATCTGCCAGTGCTGCTGAGAGCCTTTGAGCCAGCCCAGCTCCTGCAGCACTGTGCAGACAGAAGGTGCACACCTGTGTTACAACACAGAGCTCTGAGCACCCCTATCCCTTCGGATTTCTGGAGAGAGAGCTCTCAAACAGCCCATGTGCCATGTTCATGTATGCTGGATGTCACCAGCACCCAGAGAACTGCAGGGAAGAGGGAACAGCCCTGTGCTGCTTTAAGTTTTGGTGAATAAAAAGCCCCAGGGCTCGCTACCTAAGGGATATTTTCCTCTGAATCCTACGTAGCCACTGAGGCAATGCAAAGGGGGTCACTAAGATGCAGAGCCAAAAGTTCCAGTTGGTAAAGTCTTGGTGGTTTGGTGAATTTACATCAGGTGTGGATCTGGCCTATTATGTCTAACTACCACTCCACACAAAAATGGGAAAACAAATTATCTTGGAGTAAAAATATATCATAGGATCATAGAAATACAGAATAGTGTGGGTTTCAAGAGCTCTTAAAGCTCATCCAGTCCCACCCCCTGCCATGGGCAGAGACACCTTCTACTACACCAACTTGTTCCAAGCCCTGTCCAACCTGGCCTTGCACATTTCCACTTGGGACACCTTTCCAGCTACCTGCAGTGCCACAGGTGCCATGTGCAGCAAAAGCCTTATTGAACACAGTGCTGTCAGTGAATATAAAAGCTGGCATGGGCACAAAGGCTTTGTCCCTAATGGAGAAAGGCAGTGGGAGACAGAGCTGAGTGACAGAGCAAGGAAGGGCTGTGCCCAGAACCAGATGGATCACTGCTCCTCCATCCTTGGCTGGTGCTCCTGCCTCTAACCAGCAGTGTCAGGACATGGGCTGTGCCCTAGGGACCAGCCAAGCTCATACCTCAATGACTTTGGCTGCCCCATCAGTCATGGCCAGTGGACAGCTGAAACCTCCAGAGGAGCTTGAGAACAAGTACAGTTTGACAGCCTGGTACAGGCGGCTGGGAGAGGGAGAGACAGAGGGAAAACAGACTGGTTACACAGCAGTGCAACAGCAGGAGGATAAAATATCTCGACTGGGAAGAGAGGAAAAATTACAGCCAGGACGGGTGAGGATCAGACCACTCATTTCTGAGAGGACAAAAACTGTTCCAGCCAGGAAGAGGAGCAGCAGAGTTTTTCAGTCCTAGTGGGACAGCCAGCACCAGGCCAGCTTGTGCAGCTTTTAACAGTAAGAAATGTGGATCTGTCTACATGGTCTGGAATACATAAAACCTGCAAGTGAAATCCCACATCTTTAGCTGCATTACAACTAACACACAGAAAGCTGAAGTGGTGCAGGAAACTGCCAGGCCCCACAATCAGGAAGGTGACATCAAAGAATATTATGATCAAGTGTGGGCCATTAGTTATGGCTTATCATTGGTGAGGTGGAACATTGCAGTGGACAGACAGAGCTGCTGGGGACAGCAGGAGGTGTGTTGGTGTCCATGCAGCATCTGCTACCAGTTACACAACCAGCTCAGTCCTGCAAAATGCTGAATAAACCTTGCTAAGAATAATCAGGAAGGCACTGAGTCATTCCCAATTTCCCCCAGTAACCTCCAGTTGGAGTATCTTCTCTCATAGGCCTCAGCAATCAGCCCTTCTTCTGCTGAGATCTCCTTCATCCTCCTCCAGGCCGAGCAGGTGTAGATGTGATCCACACGCTGCCCCCAGGCATCGTACTGCCGGAACACGGGGGGGTTCAGCTCACACTCCCAGCTCAGAGGTTGGATCATGGTATGCAGGCGGTTTCCAAACCTCTCCAGGTCCTGGTGCACCTCCTCCAGGACCTGTGGAGCAACAAGGAGAGCCATTCAGCACATCCCAGCCTCAGTCCCAGCTGGAAAGGCAGAGGACTGACCATGCTGTCCTGCAGTGCCAGTGGTCTCTTGCCTCTTGGCCCTTCCATGCATTCCATAACACAGCACAACAGCTCCCTCAGCCTCTGCTGGCACAGCTGTGCTCTGCTGCCACCTTTTCTCTTTTTTCCCTCAAAATAATTTTTTCAAGTTACTTTTGGCAGAGTGTCTGGATTTCACAAAAGACAGAAGCACTTTAGTGTCAAGGCTGAGAATGACACAGATGCACATGAGCAGGGGGGTTGGACAAGACTCTGGTCTCCAGAGGTCCCTTGGCTGCACCGTGATTTACTGCTGGAGAAGAATGCCAGGGGAAGGGCTGCCAAAAATGGAATGCCTTCATCTGTACAGGAAAACTTCCAGTGGGCTCAGCAGCTACCTGCCTGTCAGATTAGAAAAGGAGGGATGGAGCAGTCTTTTCAGCTTCAGCCTGGCACACAGCATGTCTAGATTCAAATTCCCACTCTGCACCCAGCTTCCTGAAGGATTTGTGCACCCTCGTTTCTGCTGGGCTTGGCTGACCTGGATGGAGTAAAATGTCCATAGTTAATGGAGGGAAACCAGCACTCACAGAAGAGTGATTCATTCCAACCCCCTCAGATCCCTATTTCAGGGTGACAGTAATTGCCTTTTGCAAGTTCTCTTACATGTCTACAAGCAAAGCCAAGCGAAGTTACCCAGATTTAAATAACCTGAATATTAGATAATTAAAATCAGGCAAGGAGGACCCAACCTCCAGCCCTGTTGGACCTCACTAGCCTAAACACATCCAAGACTGTGTTGGGGTCAAAGAAGCACCTGATTTTCTTCCATGAGAGGAATATTTTTTGCTGTTCTCTGCCTCTACAGAGAGGCTTGTTCCATCCTCAATAAAATAATGAAGGAGGCGAATGACATTAGTATTTGCTGCACAAAAAACTGTGCAATTATAAACTCCATCAGTTTCTTGTTGATGAAATACAAACGTGGCTTTTTCCTTACCCTGCCTGTCCCTGTATTGACCTTCCACTAATCTACATCCTGTGTGATTGATTCCTTCCTCCCTCTGCCACTCCATGTGTGCGATGAGGATCAAACACACATTGTGGAAGTTGTCACTCTGCAAGTCTCCACCCTCAGACCAGCCAGTTTTCCTTCAGCTGAACGGTGAAAGACTGTTAATAATCACAAAACAAGACAAAACCACACACTAGAGCCTCAACTGCTTCAGCTCATGCCACACCCATATTTGCCATGGGCGTGCACCTCCAATCTTTATCACGGCTTGACAACAAATCAAAGGTCGTTTTCGAAGCATAACCCAGGAATCCAAAGTTCATGGAAGCACAAGAATCTTTGAACTGTTGACCTGGTGGGTTTTTTCTGGGCAGAAGAACATGAATGTAGCAAGTAGATCTCTTGGTTTGAGTTCATACAAGGAACTCATACAACAATCCCTTCACCATCATCCATATTTCCTAAAACCCCCCAACTGCCTCACTGGGAGCTCATGCCCTGACCACACACAGCCTGACAAACCACTGAATTACCCAAAAAAGTGTGTTTATTTCCAAGGTGAAAGAACAAAATCAAAACTCCTACACTTGTGACTGCTGAATGTCACACACAGCAGCCTCGGAGCTCGAAAGAATGGACACTGGGATGCAGAGAGGACAAAATCATTTAGGTCAGGGCTGAGGCTGCTGGGTGGTCTCATGCACCCTAATCTGTCCTTTGATGTCCCAAGCACGAAGAGATGTGAAACGTGCAAAGTAGTGCACATTAGGAGTGCAAATAGATATCCTTTATATTAAATGATGTATTTTCAGGGCAGCAAAGCCTGATAGATCCCTCCTCACAACAACACCCAGAAAAAGCAGGTGCTTAATTCTGTCTTCTCCTTAAATCACCTTAAAACAGAGAAAAAAATTTTTTATGCCATTTCAAGAAAATTTCTGTGTTTGACATGGAATAGCAAACAGGAATCAGCCTCCAGCTTGCGTGGGACACCCAAAGCTTTAGGGGTTACTGCTGTCCTGGAGCGGAAGGTGTTCCCATGGAGAGCAGGCTCTCAGTGCTGCAGCCCGGCCTCTCCTTTCCAGCAGTGAGGCAACACTGCCCCGCTGGGACTGAGTGCAGAAATGAAAGGGAGATGCTGCTCCCGGTTCTCTGGGAGGTTTTGGAGCTGCTCTGCTCAGTTTGGGGAAGGAGTGGAAGCAGCCTTGTTGTACTGGGAGACCTGAATCATGCTTCTTCTGAAGGTGCAGATTAGGAGCAGGATCTTCATGGTTACCCAAAGGCATCCTCCTTTCCTGTCTTCTCTTCTGGCAAGAAGGCCACAGTGGTGTTTAGGGAGGCCTCATTCCTCTCTTTTGGGATGGCTGCGACAAGCTCCCAGCACTGCCACCACACTCTTCCCACGCTGTGTCTGCCAGGCCTCACTGACCTGGAGAGCAAAAAGGCGAAGTGGGAGCCTCAATGAAAGCGAGGTCCCCTCCCCTCTGCTCACCTGGTGGCTTTAGAAGTCATGGCATTGCTTCTGCTGGAATAAATCATGCAGAGAGGTCACACTCTGCCCCATGAAAACTGCTCCCTTAAAAGTGAGGAGCACTTGTGAGAGGGGTGATGGCAGAGGCCCACCAGAGGTAAGCCACCTCCTCCCAGGGAGGGAGGGCTGGAGGGAAAAGGGAACTAGGCAAAAGATGTTTGGAAGGAGACCAGAAAATGGCCTGGAAAAACACAGGTACTCAAGAAACACTGCTCTCCTGTATCAGCTGGGCAAACCACCACAACTGGACAGACTTGCATTTCCTGTAGGACTCGAGCTCACAGCACAGACATCCAGAGCTTGGGGCCTCACCCCCCATCTGCACCCCTAAAATCCATATAGAGCCTTTCCTGGCTGGAAAATGGACCCAGAAAAGCCACCGACCTGTGCTGAGAACAAGCAAGCCCCAAGGGGTTTCCACCCTCTTGAGTACTCAGCTGAGAACAGCCCCAGCCCTTAGGAATTTTCCGTAAAACCCCTTTTTCCCCAGGAAGAGAGGTGGAAGAACAAAGCAGAGTTTGGAAGCATCTTAGTTTGATTCCTCTCTCAGAAATTCTTTTCTCTAAATGACCAGACAACAAATGCCCACACTGACAATCCCAAAACAGTATTGCAACACCCATCCCAGTCCCAGGAGCCCACTGAGCCATTTGCTGTGTGTGTCCTGGCAGTGTTTGTCACCCCTGCCCTCAGACACACATTTTAAGGAATGCTGATAAATTCCCTCCAGTTAAACACTCAAAGGCACAAAAAGGCTCAGACAAATGTTCAATTCAGAGTCTGAAGCAGCGACTCAGCAGAGTCATGGTGTGTACACACAGAAACACAAACAGACCTTGGGAGGAAGGTGTGTTTTCAAGTAACTCCGAAGCAAAGTGTCTTCCAAGTACTGGTTCCCAGTCTCAGGCTGCTCGCAGAGGAGGGCCTCCGTTTCACTCCTTGCAGGGTGCATTTCCAGATCTTCTAACACTTGTTTTCCTTTCAGGCCGGCCTGTTGCTCCTGCCCCACAGCAGTGTTGATTCCTTTAATACTCAGCATTTGGCAGCTGGCCCAAGGCAGAAAGTGACCTGATGGCCGCAACTTGCAGGTGGCACTGAACCTCCACAACGGCAAGCGACAGGCAAACATGATCTAGCAAAGCCGTGGGGGTCACGCCTACAGCTCTCACCAGCAGACCCTCCCTCACACAGCAGCACCATTCCTAGTTTGTTTGAGTGTTGCGAAGTTATTCTTTAAAAAATCAGTGAGATCTTGTCTCCTCCCTCAAGGAGGAGCTTTCCAGCAGCTGTTGTTAACTGAACTAGGGAAAAGGTCTTTGGAAAGAGATCAGAAAACGGCCTGGAAAAACATAAGTACTCAAGAAACACTGTGTTCTCCCTTATCCATAACTGGACAGACTGGCATTTCCAGAGCTGGGGGAACTGGGAAGGGAAGGGCGTGCTCTCACCAGCACCCCCCTGAATTGCTTAGAGTACGCATGAAAGGAAAAAAAAATGTTTCCTTGTTTGAAGGATAACAAATTGCCTAGAGATGGGAAGAATTGGTTTAGGCAGATTATTCTGTAAATAAGGTACTAGTGAAATAGGGAACCTAACCTCCTTACCTAGGTTATGACACTAGCTTCAAAATACTCTCTTCCTTGTGAAGTCTCTGATGCCTTTTATTTGGGATGATACCAAATCTCCCTTTCTGTAGAAAAGTACCAGAGTACTCTAACAACATGCATTTGAGCAACTTAAAACTGCACCTCTTTTGGGGTTGTATGCTGCTAATAAACCCAGTATTTTACTATAAAGTGATTTTAAACAGGTATGATACCACACTACTGCCCCTGCCATGGCCGTGCTTTTGCAGGATCTTGTCCTGCCCGAATTCCTGGGACAGGAACAAATACAGAAGCAGGGACAGCGACGGGGTGGGCATAGGGACAGATAGATGGGTAGAGCAAGGGCAGGGATACCCGTGGGAACATGGAAAGGTGACAAGCCAGGAACAGGGTCAGGCGCAGGGCAGGGTCAAGTCTCCGCCTCAAGGGTTGGGCCGCCCTCGCCTCCACCTCCGCCCGCCCTCAGCACCGCCCAGGCCCGGGGGCGGGAGGTGCCGCGGCCAAAGGAGCCCGCGGAGCCAGGAGTGGAGGCCCAGGTATAGGAATAGCCCGGCTGGACTGGGGCAGGCCGAGCTCCAGCGCCCCAGGGAAGCCCTCAGCGCCCTAGAGTCTCCCACGCCTCACGCGGAGAAATTCCCGCGCTGTCCTTCGTGGGCTCCTCATGGAGCTCCTTCCAGGGCCCCTCGGCGCTTCAGGGGGCCCGGAGCTCCTGAGGGACTCCTCAGTGTCTCAGGAGCGCCGCCCGTACCTCACAGCGCTTCCCAGCGCCTCAGGGGAGCTCCGCGCACCTCAGGGAACCCAAGTACCTCAGGGAGCCCCTCTCTGCCTCAGGGGACCCCTGTCACTCCCCACGGGAACCTCTCTCTGCCTCTGGGATTTCCCAGCGCCTCAGGGACCCCGAGTACCTCAGGGAGCCTCTCCCGCTCCCCACGGGAAGCCTTTTCTGCCTCTGCGGCTTCCCGCGCACCTCAGGGGACCCCAAGTACCTCAGAGGGCCCCAAGTGCCTCAGGGAGCCCCTCTCTGCCACTGGGGCTTCCCGTGCGCCTCGGGGGTCCCTCAGCGCCTGGCGGCTGCCGCGCCTCAACCCCGCCGCCCCCCCCGGGTCTCACGGGTTCCTCCTGGTGCCTCACGGTGCTGCTGTGTGAGGGGCAGGACCCGGCCAGGCCTGTGCTTCCACTCATAAAACCCCCCAGAAACCTCCCCCAAAAAAGAGTAAACACATCTTTGGAGCCGTGGCTGTTTTTTTTAGGGCTATGGTGCCTCACCTTTGCAACATCAGGCACAAAGAGCGGAGTGAGGAGTGCAGGGCTGGGGGTGTCGGGGAGCAGTGGGTTCCTGAGGATGACTTCTTTTTTTTTTTTTTTTTTTTTTTTTTTTCTCCC
>VWZS01003778.1:302687-339729 GCA_013397075.1 Rhabdornis inornatus
TTTAATAGTCATTTGCTGATATTCTTTGATAAGCTGGCTGCAGAGTGTTGGAGTTCCAGGGCAGCTTCTGTCCTTGCAGCCCTGGTGAGTGATGCCAATCTTGTACCTGAACAGCTGGGCCATAATGGGTCAGCTTGGTCTAGGTGATGTTTCCTCCTCAGTAAATTAATATAAATGTGGAATGGTTTATAAAACGTGTTTTCTTATATCTTTGTGTCACCTAAATCAGCTTTATGTAGTTAATAGCCTCACATTGTAATTATAACACCTTTGTCTGCTTTGATTGCATTCCAGTCCTGTTCACAGTGCCTGGGTGAAAAAAAAGCTACTTTACTAAAATATTTAACACGTTAAAAATTTTGCTGGTGTGTATTTGTTTAAATATACTTTTATAGCTGTAATCTGTCCTCATTACTAAATGAAGTGCTAAATTTGGCATAAAAGCTGTCACCGTGTTCCAATCAACACATCTCAATGACTGCCAACAAATGGAAATGAGGCTTCCATGGGAAAAAAAAAAAAGCACAAAAGGTGCAAATGCAGAACAGTGTTGGATCAGCTGAGTTGATAAAAGGCTGCATTAGGTCAGGAGTTACATCAGCCCAAAGTGTTTGTGCTATTACTTTAATGGTTACTGGGGAAGTCGACTGGCTGTGGACATGGCAGTGTCCCTCTGGGACCCATTCGTGGTGTTTCCTTTCATTAACATCCTCCATTTACAATGAGATGTGAAGATCTCCCAGCAAGTCATTTTTCAAACCAGTTAACACAGGCCTTGTTAATTCCAGCTAATGGAAGTTTTTAATCAGAATTGTCAGATGGTGCTAAATCAAGAACCTCACTCAAGTGAGAAACATGGAATATCCAGCGTTATTGCCTGTATCAATCAGCTCTCCATTCTGGTAAAATTAGTATTTTCCTCTTCAATCCAGGCTTGTCTAACTGAAACAATTTGGAGTCTCCCTTTTTATTTTTTCCTTTATTTTTTTTTTTTACCTTTCAAGGTGTCCCAGAAGAATCATTCCCTTATTCCGGCCAAGAGCGATGTTAGCGCATTTCCTGCTTACCCTTGCTAAAATATTAACTGCTATTGGCAGACCTCCAGTTCTTTCACATTCCCCCTTCACACTTTCTAATGGTTGTAGGAATTAACGTTTGTGGTTTGGAGTATGAGAAATGCATTCTGAAGTGGCACCGACTGACACCAGGTGCAGCTGTGGCCCTGAATTTCAAACACTATTGATCATTTACTAGTGAGCAGGAGTTTTCATGCTCTGCAGGCTCAGTGCCATGGAGTACCCTTGATTTGCTTTGCTTTACCTGTCCTGCCTGGCAATTAGCTTTCAAACTCTGAGGAATCTCATTCTTACTTTAATATAGATGAGAAATAGCAGTAACTGTGTTTTCTACGTGTCTCATACCTTCTTTATTTTTCAGGGTTTAGTTACAAGTGGAAGGCAGGTCTTTGAAACACAGGATGGCTGCTCAGCAGCTACTCAAGCAAAAGAAAAAGCCCTCTAAGGTAAAAAAATTAAAATATGGTGGTGCAGACAATCTTAGCTCTCGGTTTGGGACCTGGCACGCCTGTGCCTGCAGAGGTGGGAACACTTTCTGTGGTCTGTGCTGTTCTTAGTTGGATTAATTCCAATTCAGTGAGAGGCAGTGTAGGGCTCTGACATGATTTGACTCAATAAATGTAGGCTCGTTAGGTGTGCACAGAGCTTTATTAGCAGGAAGAACGGCAATAAAGTAATGGAAGAACTAAATTTAGTGCAGTGTCCACTGCATTGTTCATATTGGCATCACACAGACTGTATTTACTGTAGCTCCAGGTGCTGTTTTACAGCTTGGAGTTAAAATCACTCTGTTGGCAACTCAGGCTGCTGTCAGAGCTCAAAACAGCAGCCTTTGGTACAGCAGTGGTTGCCACACCAGCCCTGGTGCTTGTGTGACTCCACAATTAAAACTGTACATCTTTTTTAGAGGGGTGGGTGGCTGGTAAGTGCCAGCATTGGTGCAGTAGAAGAGGTGGGAATGTGATAAAGGGGAGGGCACATCCAACCAGTACACTCTGCATCTGAGTAATGATGTCAGATCTATTGATCTCTACCCTTAAATCATTTAATCCACCCACCTCAGACATGAGTCTTCCCTGCCTAGCTTAAACACCAGAAAAACCTTAAAATTACATTTCTAAGTTAGCCTCTTCCCACCTGCTGAGACTTGTTTCTAAATATAATCCTTGTTACCCTTAAGAAGCTGCTATTTCTGATGTTGCCATGCTTTTGCAGGAAGCAGTGCTGTTCCCTGAGAGCATCACCACAGAGCAGCAGTCCCTGGTGCTGGTGAAAAGGCTCCTGGCCATCTCAGTGTCCTGCATAACCTACATGAGGGGGCTGTTCCCAGAGAGCTCCTATGGCACTCGCTATCTGGATGGTAACACCTGCAGTTTGTGCTCAGTGCTTCTTTCTACTCACTGTATTTTACCTATCATCTGCCTTACGTGTTATCTTCTGGCTGTGCATATGTGTGAATTCACTTTGGGTGGGAGTTGGCTACAAATTCTCAAATCTTCTCAAGTCTGGGTGCGGACAGAATTTCTGATAGAGAGCGTGGAAGGCAGCCTTGAGCCCCTGGCTTCCCTGTTGGTGTTCCTCTTGGTTTAGTCATTCCTTGGCATTGCCAGCCCCATGAATCAGGTCTCAGAGCCAGGAGAGTGACTTAAAACTTGAAAGTTTTAAAAATTTACTCTTATTAGGATGTTTTATTTTCTTTTGGATCTTTGAACCCATGAGGTTCACATTTTTAGTTTTCATTGGAAGGCTGAAATTAGATCTGTCAGATCTAATTTCAGTCTTCCAATTGTAGAATTGTAGAATAGTTTGGGTTGGATGGGACCTTTTAAAGACCTTCAAGTCCAACCACCTGCCATGGGCAGGCACACCTTCCAGTAGACCAGGTTGCTCCAAGCCCCATCCAACTTGCCCTTGAATATTTCCAGGAATGGAGCATCCACCTTCTCTCTGGGCAACTTGTGCCCTTGTTTTACCACCCTCATTGTAAAACACCTTACTTAGGTCCAATATAAATTATCTCTCCTTCAGTTTAAAACAGTTTCATTGTTGAGATTTGGGGTTTGTTTCTATGAAGACTATCTCATATATGCTTTGGGAATCAGAACTTTTTAAGGAAAAAAAAGAATAACTTTCAGAACCAAACTGTAGTCACACGATCCCAAGAATTAGTGATGCTTTGATTCATAAACGTTTTTATGATCATTCGAAGCATGAAATGTCTCCATGCATTCCAGTCCATTTCTGTCTTGTCTCTCATGGCATTAGTTGCCCTGAAACATATTCACATGTACTTTGTAGATTTGCTTGAGGGCGTAGAAATCCCAAATTGGTTCTTGATCCCCTAACCCTGAAAAGCCACTGCTCGAATGTCAGATCTGTCTAGTCCCTTTTTGATGAGGGGTGTTAACATCTGGCCTGCTCCCGTGTTCGAGGGCTCCTTGGTTGAATCCTGAGGTGTTATTAATCCCCCTTTTCACCTGTAGGACAGGTGTGCCTTTTGCCATTCTGAATGCCTGGAAGCACAGGTAGAAGGAGCTGTGTGGAAAAGCTTCACAGAAAGTTTCTTGAGCACAGTCAGTGGAACATCACTTCACATGGATGCTGATGAAGTTTGAATGCAGAAGAGAAGGTGTTAGGGAATGGTTGAGGGTAGAGTGGAGAAGAGGAGGGAGGAGAGGATGAAGCTGCTGGTGTTCTGTAATAAAGCTGTTACTCCATCCCTTCTGGGAGAGCCCAAGGCTTCTGAGGAAAGCTCTGACATTTGCAAACGCATCAATAAGCTTGTGTCAGCCCACCTGGGACTCGGTGGAAACCCAACATTTCCGCACAGGAAGGACCTTCAGATAAAGCTTTTGTCCAAAAAAGGGAGGATGGTCTGGCTTAGTTTCAGTGTTTGCCCAAGAGCTGTGATAAGGATTGTAACTATGTGCTAAATCTGGTTTTGCAGACCTCTGTCTAAAAATTCTCCGAGAAGATAAAAGCTGTCTGGGATCATTGCAGATAGTCAAGTGGTAAGTGAGTAACAGTGAAACCAAGACAAGATTGTGCTGAGTAGGAAATATCTGCCCCTGCATTCTTCTTCTTCCTGAATTGGAAAACATCATGCCCTGGTGCCAGCGGAGCTCCCACTGCAGCTGGAGGTTCTTGGCCCCCATGTAAGCAGGACAGAGTTAGTGCCTGAGAACATGTGAGTTCAAGGTCTATGGAAGTGTGGGCTGCAGTGAGGTCATGGTCAGGCCCCAGAGCACACACAGCAGCAAAGGTGCAGAGAGAGTGTAAAGACTGTCATGAGATCCTCTCTGTTGTGTTTAGTCTTTTCTGGTTTCACTTTGATAGGGATTCTTGCACTTGTTTTTCAATATGTACAATATTTTATCTCCCTCTCTAAGAACCCCACAGTTTTCTTCAGGATGTATTTCACAGTTGGCATGTTCCCAGCAAGCAGAAAAACTGTCTGTGATGTGCTAAGGAGATACCTTGCTGCACATCCTTTGACTCCAAGAGTAAATATCTGGCCGTTGCTGCTTCAAATAATATTTACTACTTTGAGAAAATCCATTGCCATAAACTCTGCATCAGATAACAAAGATTTACAAGACCAGACATGTTCAGATTGAGCCGAGCTCTGTACAAGGCTGATGGGAAAAGAGCCATCAGAGCTCTGGCTGGGGAACTGGAACAGAGCACTGAGCAGGGACACATTCAGAGCCAGCCTTTTTTCCTCCAGTCCATGTCTTTGTCAGGATTCAAGCAGGCTCTGGGCTGACAGGATAATGCCCCAGAAGTATAAACAATGCACAGATGCAGAAAGAACGATGCTGCCTTCAGGACTGACCTGGAAAGGACTTCACAAGCCCCAAATTGTTGTTGGTTGTGTTGACCTAGTTCCAGAAAAAAATGGCCTTTAACCCGCATCTAATGAATGTGTTTACAGATCAGGAGATAAATATTGCTGGTTAGTACTAACATGTTTTTTCCCCTGGCAGGATACAAGGTTGTTTTGATGCTTTGGAGAAGCAGTATGTAAGTGTTTTTTTTCGCTTATTAATGGAGTGTCCTATTTCTTCATAAAGTAAGGACAAAACTACCCTTCCATTCCTGCCGTATTTCTGTTGTGGTCTTTGATGCACACAGCAACCTTTACAGCTGTGGGACAGGGGAAAGACCCTGCCCTGAGTATGAGATTTGGGATTTTATGCCTTGAGCTCAAATGCTGTCCACTTTCTCTGGGCTCTCCTGTCCATGGTGTGGGAACCAATTTGCAGCCTGCAATGGATTTGCCTTAATTCTGTGCTCTGCATTTGTGTTCTCTTATGTCTGATAGAGACCCTGCCAGGCAGAGCTGAGATCTGGATCTGCCTGTTTCTTTCTTGAGAGGTTCTATGCTTCTGCTGTCTTTCATCTCCTTCTCCCTGATCTTTCCCCTTAATCTCATCTTCTCTAACCCTCCTGGTTTTTCTCTCAAGCTCAGAATTCATCCTTTTTTTTTTTTTTCCCCCTTAATTCACCCAATAAGGTTTGTAACTGCTTCCAGGACAAAACCAGCTAGCAAGTGCTCATATTCCTTGCTGATTCTCCCATAAAAACTGCTCTGCACAGGAAAAAGCACCAGTTGCTGTCCTCTGTGTCAGCACAGTTCACCAGCCCAGCTCCTCCAGACCAGGTGGAGCACTAGTTGTTCTGGCACTGATGATCTGAGTGTATCTCAAACATATATACAACTGTCAGTGTACACAAAATAATTAACAATGGTGTGAATACAGTTTAGTGCTTGCTGACAGCTCTAGGAGGTATTTAGTCTTTTGTTGTTTATGAGAGACGTGAATTAATTGTTTGACAAGGATTAAGGAAGAACTGAGGGATTTAATGCATGTTTTAAGATTGCTTTTAAGGGCAGTCCCATGTGTAATTCCTTGATAAATTGAGTACCTTTGGGGAATTTCCCAGCAGAAAGCAAATATTAACCTTCAGTAGGGGTGGGTGCTCTTGTAAAGAGTTTTAAATCAATGTTTGGGGATTTGTTTGAAAGGAGTTCCAAGGAAGATTACTGAATATGGAGTTGTTTTTTGGGAAACCGTGAGTGAAGCCAGGCGAACTGGCCACTAGGTGTTGCTGATGCTGTGCTGGGAAGAATCTGCAAAAAGGGTTTTAGTTTCTGGTTTGTTGAGAGTATATATACCTTCTCCCTGTGTAGGCAGTGGGGTTTGATACGACTTTTTTTTTTTGAAAGGACTTTTCCTTGCTCACTAAGGTTATATGTTGATTTTGTGTTTTGTTTTGATTTTCCCTCCTTAGCTACACGTGGCTGTCCTTGCAGTAAGTAAATGAATACGAAGTGGTTTTCTCTCCCCTCCCCTGCTTGAAAGAGATATAGAGTCAAGGTTGTGTCAACCCCTTTGTGCCATTTTTAAGGAGAAGCCAAAATGTGTGTGATTTTTAATAGAGCTGTGACCTTTCTTAGATACAGTAGATGTGGAGTTCAAGGCTGCATGGGAGTATTTTTCTCATCATGTCAGACTTCTGACTGAGGCATTATTTGTGTCCTTAAACTCTGAGAGGCCCTTGCATGTGATTCCTATCATAGAAGCTGCCATGTCATCCTCATTTCCTCCTGTAGAAGAGTCCTCCTTATTAATCTGATCCTGGAGAAACCACACACTGATGGTTGCATAGGCAGCTGTTGGCCCCAGCCCCCTGCAAAGCACCAGGAGCTTTGCTCACCATCTACTCTGTGCATCATCTGGGCAGTTAAATCCCAGGCATCAATAGCTGCCTGTGGGGATTGGAGTGGGAGTTAACCTCATTCCCCCAATATTGAACACATTAATGTCTTCTACCTGTCTTTGAAGTGGTAAGTATTGACTGCTGATAGAGGAAGGCTCTTTCCCACTCATTCCTTTCTCTGATCCCACACTAAAGATAGCACAGTCTCTGCTGTAAATTGCCAATATCCTTGTTAGTCACTGGTTCGAGTTGTCCCAGGGAGAATGCCCTCACTGTGCTTTCTTGTAACAGATTTACACCAATCCCGAGGTAAGAAAGAGTCTTAATTAATCTTTGAGGCAGCTGAAGCCATGGGTGAGTACATTTGTATTCAGAGTGGAGTGGAGGCTTAAGTCCTACCCTGACATAGCTCCTTGGTGACCCCATTTCTGTTCCTGTGTGACACACCAGAGTGCCAGCTCAGTGAGCTGCATTGTGATCAAACACCGGCTGAGGGCCCACCAGGGCCTCAGGCAGGGCTGTTAGCAGACAACTAATGGGCATGTTCACATTTTGTTTTAGTTTCCCAAAGAGAAAAAATGGGAAGTTCAACATTACTCATTTGCAAACCACCTTTTTAACAGCCCTGATGAAAAGAGCTGGTTTGTCATGAAGAGACGTGTAGGACAGAAATTAGGAATCCCTTCAGACCTGGATGGATGAGTTGTGTGGTGCCTGTCCTTGGCCTCTCTGTGTTTCTGTTTGGTTTCATCTGGGGAGTGTGATCCAGGAGTGAGGATCTGCATCCACGCATCCATGCTGGAGATCTGAGAACGGCTTCAGACCCTCTGCATCTGAACCTGGTTCCAGTTCTGCTGCATGGCACCTTGGAGTCTGGGGACAGAACAGGAGCTGAGCCATGCCAAGGCTGGGATTTGCAGGGAAGGCTCAGAGTTAAGAGCTCAGCCCAGCTTCTACTAATCGACCTCATTGTCTCCGGAAAAAGTGCATTATAGGCATGGAATTGGTGTACAATAGACGGTTTCTCTTGGGGGAAAGCTGTCTGTTCTTCCTAATTGTTTTATTCTCTAATTCTTTTAAATGGAAAATCATCCACTATTTTTGTCTACCTCAAAAAGACTCCGCGACCAATGAAATTCAGCAACTTTTTCCCATGCAGTATTGTTTGGTTTTCCATGTGGGAAGAGTCCTCCAGGCCCTTGTCTATATTAGAGCATGGGGCCAGGCTTCCTTGTGACACTGGTCACCTGTGCAGCTTCCCAGTTTTCCTTTAGCAAGGGGCACTGGGAGGATTTGCCAGCTCTGGAGCCTTGCTAGAAACTGAAGTTGGAGAGCCAGGCCACGGAGGAGGCAGAAAGTTTGTAATTTTGTTGTGATTCTTTCAGTGTCAGGTAAGATGTGGCTGCTAAGAGAATTTGGCAAAGCCTGTGCAAGCAATAATAGAGTTAAAATTGTCAGCATGTCACTAAATGAATGCTGTGCTCTGGCAGAGAGTGTGGAAGGACTCTCCAAGCTCAGGACACATTGTATTTCTCAAAGTGATCCATTTCTGCTTCTCCTCTCTGTTGTTACATCTCTAGACAGTCACTGAAATGTATCAATTCAAATTCAAGTACAAAAAGAAGGTGCCCCAGATGGACATCAGCAGGTAAGGATTTGGGTTGATTTCTCAGTGTTACACTAAAAACTGTGTTCTAGAAGCATTAAAATCTGCACTTTATGATTGCCCAGAGAGGTTGTGGACTCGCCATCCCTGGAAGTGTGCAGAGCCAGGTTGGATGGAGGAACCTGATTTGATGGAAGGTGTCTGTGCTTATGGCAGTGGGTGGGACAAGATAAGCTTTAAGGTCATGCGAGCCCAAACCATCCTGTGATTCTGTGATTTGAGCAGGTCCAAGTCGTTAGGCAGCTGTAAATACCACCAGAGTTGAGTATATTCACCTTACAGGGTATGAACTGCTGGGAGGATGAGCTGAAATGCTCTTACATAGCACCACGAGGCCCTCAAAGCACACCTGAGCCAAGGACAGTTGACAGAAATGGTGCCTCATCGGGGAGGCCATGCAGAAACCAGCCCAGCTGTTGAGCTTGCTGCTGTCTCAGCTAGCAGCAAGTGTTCTTGCACTTCCACCAGACAGCCTCATGCTTTGCCATGAAGCTTGCTCAGGTTTGAGCTCTTTCACCATGATCCTGTGCCCGGGATTTTTTTCCCTTAAGTATTTGCATGTGTGTTCTGCTTGAGCAGCCCTGCGTGGGTGACCTGAGAGAACTTTCACTTAGGATGCCTGAGCTGATGGTGCAAAACACGTGGCAGGAAGTAGCAGCTTTTTGCCTCTTTTTGGCACTGTTAGATATTTAAAGCTGTGTTTAGTAGGCCATAATCCTGTGGAGCTTCAGATAAATACTGTGAAAGGCCATTGACTATAACCAAAGTGAAGAAAAATAATTAACCTGTTTTTACTTTGTTCTGCGGTTGCCACTGGTGAAAGATGGATCTTGGAACCTGCCTGGACAGCAAGAGAGCTCTGCTGTCTTGTATGCTCCTCAGGAAGCTCCTCCACAGCACTCCTGGAGAGTGTGCCCTTAACTGCTCTTTCTCTAAACACATCCAAATAATTCGTACCATAAGGCAAAATTATTTTCTTTTGGGCAAATCTGAATTATCTCTGGGATGACTTTTTGGCTGTGCCCTCCATTTCTGCTTCAAAGCTGCTGTCTGTTGTCCTCATACTGAGGAGAAGAGGAGGATCTGGGATTTGAAAGATGACAGATACTCCTTGAGTACTTTGGGGTTTTAATCAGCCTTACTCATTAATTCCTAGAAATAAGGACGGTCCCCACATGGAGCTTGGGTGTCCATTGTGTCATCCGGGGAGAGGCCGAGCCATCTTCCTGTCATGTTTGGATGTGCTCTGAGGCTCCAGAGCCCATGGCACTGAATTCCATGGCTGTTTCCCCGGGGACTGGCAGTGCTGTGGCAGGCACATGCATGTCCTGGCAGTCTTTAATAATCCAGAGTTCTGGCACAGATCAGGGAATTGTGTCATCTTTGCTATCAGCTCCTTCAGCTGATAACACTGCCTTTTACACCTGCAGCAGTTGTCCTATGCAAACTTGGAGTTATTCACTATGAGAGAGATGTTTTGTGAGGCTGCAGCATCACATACAAGGGGTAAGGGGAAACATTTTCCTAAATGGTCCTTGCCTTATTTTAGATGGATTTTGGGGGAATTCCTTGCCA
Organism: Rhabdornis inornatus; assembly: GCA_013397075.1. NCBI lineage: Eukaryota > Metazoa > Chordata > Aves > Passeriformes > Rhabdornithidae > Rhabdornis > Rhabdornis inornatus. The sequence continues at coordinate 312,729 of VWZS01003778.1, forward strand.
TGGATCCCACTCCTTCCAAGGTTCCGTTCCTTATCTTCTGCTTTTTGACTCCGTCCTGCATCAAATTCTCGTTGTTATTCCCATATTGAAGCAGTGCTTGACCTGTTAATTCTTATGGACATCTCATTTCTTTTTTTCTTATGAACTTTCCTTTTGTCATGTCTGATCTGCTAATCCCACAGTTTGTAAAGGTGATGGATATTCCACCTTAGGCAGTACCAGCATTTCCCTCTCGCTCTACATTTCTCAACATGCAGGATTTAATTGAGGACCACAGTGCACATCTAATACCAGAGTGTGGACTTCATCATCTTAGAGATCCTTTCCAACCTAAATGATGCTGCGATCCCATACCTTGGGAAGTCAAGCTATTCCACAGCGACCCCATTTTAATGACCCAAAGAAGTGTAACTGGAAGGGGCAATCAGTCTTAATTTGTTCCTTTCTGAGGTCCAGTCAGTCAGGTTTACTCTGGGATATTCTTGGGTTACTTTTTTACTACTTTTGATGCAATTTGGGGTGATTGTGTTGGGCACCTTCCAGCCTATGCATAGTGTCAGGGATCTTCCAAAGACGTAATGAAGGAGCTACACATCTATGACCCCTTCTCATTGAAAGCTAGGAAAGTTCATGTCCCTTAGTCACACAGTGATTCATCTGCTCTGTCTGAAGTTAGCTGGCTGCTCTCAGTTGCTCATCTCATTTACCTCCGTTTTAATCAAAGAGGAACAAACTCCTCTGGAGTGCCATTCATCCCACTCATGTCACCCATGGGTCTCTGTCTGAACTGCTGGCTTGGAGCAGCCAGCTGACATTTGGATGGGTGAAGGAAGTGAGAGGAATGCCCCTTCGTCACTGCTGAAGAATGTGCCTCTGAGCTGCTTTTTCTTACATGGAATTGAGTGAGAACATGCAATTCACTTCTCTTCAAAAACTGCAGAATGGACTTGAAAATAGCCCCTGTGATGAATCGGCTTTAGATGGGATCCTCAACTCATTCCTCTCGTTCCTGAAATTGCTTAGGTGAAAGGCACTTGTTTTATGGTCCTTTGATCCAATTTAATCATGTTCAAACAAGTGAGTCATGACATTTGTATAATGGTTGCCCCAGCTCCGAAGTCTGTTCAAATGTAAATGCCAGGCCTCTGAGTTTGGAGCAGGTGTTCTGCGGATGCTACCCCGTCCCTGGAGCCTGTTTCACTTCCCTGTTTATCTGGAGATGACATAAAGACATTGTAGCTTTGTCACTGGTGGTTTCAGACGAGTCAGTGGGTGCTCTGTGTGTGTAATTGGATCGTGAATATTCATGACTGAGGATAACAAATCCATTATTCTTCTTCTGATTGTAGCAACCACGGGGAGTTTGTGGCTGGGCTGTGCAGCAAGGGTGTCAAGCAGGCCAGCAGGCTGCTGCTCCGGACCCTGTACCTGCTCATGCAGGACCTCGGGCCGCTGCCCAATGACATCACCCTGAGCATGAAACTCCTCTACTACAATGATGGTAGGTGGGGAGCAGTGTGTGCCTTCGGGAAGAATTCCATCAGTCTCTGTAATAAACGTGAGCCCTGTGAATAAAATAAAGCATAGAAAAGGTGAGATGGGAGAAGCTGTTGGCTGATAGCACTGAGAAATGGTGTAACACAGTAAATCTTTCTGATGCACAGAGATGGCAGATGTTTTTAGGAAAGGTTTGAAATCCATATAGGAAGTACAACTATGTGGTGTGAGAGGGAGAAATCCTTCTTCCCTTGGGTTTGGTTTTTTTTTTTTTTAACTTTGTTTTCTTAAGGAACAAGCAATGTCAGGTTTTGCTCCAGCACTGTAATGATATCTCAGCATCCTAAAATAGTTTTTTCTTTGAGTTCCCTGATAACATTTGCTCAGTTCATTTTATCCTTTGCATTCTGTCACTTCCTCCTGAAAAAAAACAACAACAAAACAACCTGGAATATTTTTCGTAGTCAATATTACTCGAAGCTGGTTCATAATTTTCTTTCTAAATCAGACTAAGGAGAGCTGGAACTCAGTTTCCCTGACCTCATGGGATTCCCTCTCCCTGTGCAGTCACTCCCAAGGATTACCAGCCCCCTGGCTTCAAGGAAGATGGCAGCCCTGGTGACCTCTTGTTTGCTGGAGATCCTGTCAACCTGAAAGTGGGCTCAGTCTCCACTAATTTCCACTTCATAAAAGTCAGAGTGACAACTGAGAAGAAGAGGGTGAGGAAGGCTGACAGCAACCTGATCCAGAATAATGGCCCTACTGAGATCTCCCACCAAGGGCTGGACTGCGAGGAGGAGGAGGAGGAGGAGACCACAGAGGTATAGAAAATAGCACTATTTGATTCTCACTGGGAGAATACAATTTATCTAGCAAAAACCTCCTTAGAAGAAGCATTTTCTTCATGGATTTACCACCTGGGTGTATTTTTTAGGTTATATTATTAAGACAAAACGTCATTTGCTTTACAGAATCACTCTTGCCCTGTCAGAGCAGATTCGAATGAGCATGAAGGGGACAAAAGTGACACCCATCCAGGCAGGAAAACAGAAGCATCTTCTTCTTGCCTTGAAGATACAGGTAAATGCCCAATTTCAAAACTGAAGGAACTTCTGCTCCTGATTGTATCCCAGCATAATGTATTCCGCACAATGTCCTGGGTAAAGTCTTTCAGTGCTGTTAATAACAGTAGGTTATTTGAGATATTAAAGGCAAAAATTATTCCCTGTGAGGGTGGGGAGGCCCTGGCACAGGGTGCCCAGAGAAGCTGTGGCTGCCCCTGGATCCCTGGAAGTATCCAAGGCCAGGTTGGACAGGGCTTTGAGCAGCGTGGGATAGTGGAAGGTGTCTCTGCCCATGGTAGGGGTGGGACTGGATTCGTTTTAAGGTCTCTTCCCATCCAGCCCATTCAATGATTCTGTGATTCTCTAATATTTAGGTTTTGGATGAGCAGAGTTTGTCAGGCTGTTTCAATTTTGTGTCAGATCAGACTGAACTGTAACAAAGGGCTGGTTGATTATGCTTAGTTTGTTAACAGGAACATTTAATTTTGTGTCAGTATCTTTGCACCTCTTAATCTCAGCAGGTTTTTTGAGATTTGGAGGAAATGACCAGCTCATCAAAACTGGGTTACGTTATCTCCGTGTAACTCCATGTTACATTATCTCCCTGTTCAACAAAGCTTTTTTCCTTTGGCTGTTACAATTTGACTTTCGCTAATAACTTCCATGTGGGAAAACATACATGAAAATACATGAGAAAAAAAGCCTCTTCTGTGCCTTTTAATCAACCCAGACTGTGTTATACCTTGCTGTGTATGACCTTCGAGGCTCTGGGATATTGCCTGTGGAACAATACCATCTAGTGACAAAATGGTAAATAGCATTCCTGGGATTGCTATTTATCCTACTGCAGCCTCCCTGCCTGTGAAATCACCTTTGCAGGTCTTTCTCCTGCAGATTCCCTGATGATTTATAAGGAATTAACTCATCCTGCCACTTTTGTTGCTCTGGGGATTTTAACAGGATCCTCCTACTCTAAACAGTTGCCTGATCTCACGAAACTGGGGCACTTTGGACACCCCCTCAAATTTTATTGAAACTGTCTGAAAGGTTAATAAATATTAGCCAGGGGAGATCTCCCCTCCTTTCCCCCACCCCTCACACTTAGGGCATGTCTAGACATAAGCTTTGTTTTCTTAGATCCAGGTTAAAAGGGGGATTATAATTGATAGAGCTGCTGCAAGCTGATGTTCAGATGAGACTTTATGCTGAAATGTCTCTTTCTAGGAATAAAGTGCCACTGCTGGCAGTGTCTGAGAGCAAAGCTTTCACAATTGCATGGGATTTTTGCCTCAGTGGTTTAGTCAGGCTTCCAGATTTTTATTTTTTTTATTTTTTTTTAGTTAAGCACTTTGCAGCTAATTTTGCTTTGCTCTTTGGGTTGTAGGTAGCAAGAAGAGGGGAATAAAGGAGATGGATGGGATGCCTTGCTCGAGGGCGTGTCAGGAGGTGAGGAAGCTTTAGTGGTTCTGAGATACTCCAGGCATGGGGGAATTCACTGCCATGGATCATTGCATCATCAAAAATGACACAAAATTCACTAACTTTAGTGGATTTATTGTGCAGGGTCATGACACATGGAGGCTACAGAGTAGCAGAGGGATGTAAACATAAACTGATCTTGGAAAACTTCTTCCCAAATGCTTCCAATTTATTTCCTCCACCCAGTCCCAGAACTTGATTCTGTTTTCTGGAGTTGGTACCTGTGAGTAACACACACAGACTAAGCCTATCTCTGTCCCAGCCAGGCTCGTTTACCTGTGGGTGGTTTTGGATTAAGGGTCTGAAATCACCACCCTATTTTAGGTTTGAAGGGTGTATTTTTTCCCTAATATGGTCTTCAGTTTTCCCCTCTTGCTTCCAGACTTTCTTTACATGTGAGTCACAGGTACCTAATGAATCCTATCCCTTTTTGGTTACCCCTCTGGGGTAGGAAGAATTATCCCCTGGAGGAACTGATCTCTTTTTTTATGGTTGTTGGGGCAACCCAAAGAATTAGGATAGGCCAGGCAGGTTGTTTCAGATAAGTAAAAAATTAATCCCACCCTGAAGGCTTCCCAGCCAAACCCTGAGTCACCATCAGAGCCCAAACTCATGGGTATGTGCAGAGGTTTGTTCAGTGACATGGCAAATCTCTGAATACCACCAGACTTGCCACTTGATCCTCCTCCCATTCAAATTAGCTGAGAATCATGTGAGCTTGAATGGTCAGAAACTGCATCTTTACAGGATAACTTAACAAGAGTAGGAAATTGCTACTAAAATTTTCCCCGCCTCTGTTGAAAAGAATCCCGGGGTGTCTAACCCAGACAGCAACTGCAGACTGCAACTCACCCTGTCATTCTAAAGGCATCTGCGAGGTATTTGCCTTGACTCTGGATCTTAGAAGTGAACTTGTGTGCCTAGGCTGGTATTTTTCAAACTTTAACCACACTTTTTTTTCCGTGTCACATCCTCCGCTTTCCCTCTGATCATTGTTTATTCTGTCGTCTGTGAAAACAGGAGCCTTTTTTGTTTGCGACTCATGGTTGTCCCACTGATTCATGCTCTGACCTTCTTTTGGGGCTGTCACGATGGCCAGCAGAGCACCAGACACCTCTCTCAGCATGTGCATTTCATTAGAATTCAGTAGCAGGAGTGAGAGTGTCTGAAGGTGGTGGAAACAGCATTAGTTGCTGAAAAATGGAAGAATCACTTTATCCATCATGTGTTTCCAAAGACTTTTAAAAAAATCCCAAGCCCTGGGAGATTCTTTTCTTAATGTATTCTTTGATGCTATTTTTAAAACCTCATAGCTTAGAAGCTGGCTAATATTTCACCCAGTTTAGGGAAAAACAAAGTCAAGCCAGTAGTTAGAATCATCACTGTAAAGCCTGTACTAATAAAAATTTGACACTCTTTTCCGTATGAGACGGACTTTCCCTTCTTTTCAGAAGGAAGTGGTTAAAACAAATGACCATTGTGTATTCCATGTGAATGAGGAAGCCAAGCTGGTGGGTGAAGTTTGTCCTGAAAAATGAGGAGGAGCTGGGGTGGATGGGAAGTCTGAGTTAGGTGTTGTCTGACAGGGTCAGGTGTAGGTGAGATGGGGAGGAGCAGACCTGGTGGGGTGTGAATGTGAACACCTTGTTGCCATCCAGACACTATTAATAGTGTTTTCCAGCTCTTGGGTTGGGCTGGGAATGCCAAAATTTTCTGAACTAACTGGAACAATTTGGAGTGTTGCAGAAAATTGCTGTCTGCACAAGGATTTGATATTCAAGAAGTTCTGAGTTCAAAACCATTACCCACAGTCACAAGTTGCTTTTGGAAATGTGGGTGAGCACATTTCTGCTCTTCAGCTGGAGTGGATCCTTCTGATTGCTTGGTTACCAAAAATAAAAACTGGAATTCACTTTATTGGTCATTATCTTGCTGACCTCGAGCTCTTCAGGAAAACCAGGAATGAAAGTATTAAAGGCTTATTTTTGTCTAATCGACATGGGAGAGGGAAAGGATGTGGATCTGCCAAAAGAGAAGCAGCTCTTCCTGCCCAGTGAGAACTGGAACTGGCCTTTAGGAGTGGTCACAGAGAGTGTCTGACAGAGAGCTTTGCAGGTTGGGGAAAAAATTCCATGTACTCCACTGGCTTATCTGCCATCTCATGATTGATGATTCTCAGGATCAAATGAGAGATTGCCCTTTCCCAGCAGAGCATCTCTGCACTTAATCATCCAGAGTTAGGCACCAGCATGTAAAGTAGCTCACCTCTCCTGGCTTTAAGTCTTCTGATTGCATCAGCCAAGGGTTTGTTCTCCTGTGCTAACTTTGTGCATCTTCCTTCTTTCCACTGGCATTTTAGGAGCTTTGAAGAGTTGGGGGAAATAAAGAATTGCTGCCCATTAGTTTAACTTCTAGAAATCTGCTGATAAGAATGACATCCTGCCCTGAACTTGGGATAACTTCTGAGTTCTTCAGCAAACTCTTCTATCCTCTTGTAAAAAACATCCTTTAATGTCTTTTAATGTCCTGAAAATTGATTTTGGTCAGCTTTGTCTTCATGTAAGCAAACATGTTGCAGTGGAATGAGTTTGGAATGAAACAGAACTAGAAGATGAGTAAAATCTGACCATGTGAACGCCTCTGCAGGCATTTATCTCCCACCAGGAAGCTGTGGGCTGAAGTTCTGGGGTGGTCCTTGGAGCACAGTCTCAGTGTGCAGTGAGGCAGCCGTGCAGGGAGCCCTGGCTCGCCCTGAGTTGGGAATGGTGTGGCTGTATCAGCACAGCACCAGGCAGCTCTGCCTCCCAAGTTTCTGGCTTCATCAGCTGCTGCCAGACAGTGCTGCTGGGCTGGCTGTGCTTGTAGACTGCTGTGGGACATGAGGGAATGTGTTGACACTTGGCATTGTATGGGAATCCCAGTGGGATCAGTGATGGCTCTGGGATTCTGCTCTGGGATTCACTGCCTGCTGTAGGCAGGCTCCTGCCATGTGGATCAGCTCTCCTGATGGGAGCTGTCTGCAACTGAGATGTCTGGAGAGAGGTTCATACCTAAGTGTTGTGAATCAGAGCTGCTTTAGACCTCAGAGGACAGTCTGTCTGGCCTCCAGCTGCTGTTCCTTGTGCAGAAGACTTGGCTACCTGGCCATGTGCTCTTTCTCCAAGGGGCTCTGTGGACAGGGACTTTCATGGATGATGCAGTAATGCCTGTCTGGTGTGCCAGGGATCAGTGTCAGTTACCCTGATAGAGACCTCAGAGCCACTTTCAGTGCCCGAAGGAACACCAAAAGAGCTGGAGAGGCTCTTGGAATAAGGGCCTGAAGGGAAAGGACAAGGGGCAATGGCTTCACACAGCCAGAGGTCTGGGTTAGATGGGATATTGGGGAGAAATGGTTCCCTCTGAGGTTGGGAAGGCCCTGGCACAGGGTGTCCAGAGACGCTGTGGCTGCCCTTGGATCCCTGGAAGTGTCCAAAGCCAGGTTGGACACTGCAGCTTGGAGCAGCCTGGGACAGTGGAAGGTGTCCCTGCCCGTGGCAGGGGGTGGAATGAGATAAGCTTTAAGATCCCTTCCAGCCCAAACCATTCCACAGTTCCTGTGCCTTGCTGAGCTGCAGTGTTGTACACAGCTTCTTTCTGGCAGCAAAGGTCAGCACAAGTGTGTTCAACTGCAGAATAACAGCTTGGAGATCAAGACCTTTGTTGTCTGATTTTTCCCAGGCAAACCACATTCACAAGTGCCATGACAGAAGGCAGTTGAAGGATGAAACCTGCCATGTGCAGAGCAATAGGAAAACATTTTTCTGTGGCAATGTCATTATCTTGAACTTTTGCAGAAGAGAAAAAAAGCAGCAAGGTTTATCTCTGTCTGTCTATCAAGAGAGCTGTATCTGATGAGAAGTTCCCAGAACATTTTTTCCCCCAAACCAGCTGAAGCTACACAGACCCAGAATGAAGAGAGAAAGATTCAGAAATGAGCTTGCCTCTCCTTCCTTTGAGCTCAGGCCATGCTGGGAGGAGTGAGACAGGGAGGTCAGGAAATTCCTGGCTTCTCTCAGTTCACGTCAGATCCTTAGCTGTATCTTGGGGCCATTCATCCCTTCCATGAGTTATCCCTATTGAGCATGCAGGAAACAGTGATCTCTGCATGCAGAGGTGAGCCTGTCACCCCACAGGTCCAGGGAGATTTAACCCTTGCACCCTCAGATTCCCTGGCAGCTCCCATAGGGACATCTGCGGGAAGACGTGGCACTTCCGTGCTGGCTGCCATTCCATGTGTTCATGCCATGCATTCTAACAGCCAGACCCTCTGGAGAAATCCACATAAATTAAGGTTGGACACATCTAATATCCCATGAGAGGCTGCTGGGTAGCAGCCTAGGAGGCAGAAGGAGTGTGCATTGTCTTTTCCCCCTCAGTTAAAGAGCTGGAATTAGGATTCTGGGAAGTGATTGTGATCCAGCAGTGATAATGTTCATCACATATGTGGACAGTGTGACTGAGGGCCCTTGAGGAAATTAGCAGGAGAGATATTGATAATTTTATCTTCTAACAGGAATTTTTGAAGCTTTGTTTTTTTTAATACTCTGGAAAGATCTGTTCATTAATCCTTTAAAAGCCACAAGACATACAAGGTGCAGAACGGGATGTGAGACAAAAGAGTGGCACTGAATGACAAAGGTTTTATCAGGAGCTGAGGAAAAGGAAGAGGGCTGGTGATAGTCAGTGATGTGGTGGCATGGTTTCCTGGGCACAAAAACGTGGCAGCTTTCCACAGCAGCACCACACTGAGGATGTTCCATTGTTCCACCTGCGTAAGTTGGCTTTCACAGCGTGATCCTCCTGCACAGATGGAAATCAGGATGGGTTCCACTGCTGTCAGTGTGACCATGGCACTGGAAACTGATGGGAGCCCAGTGCTAGGGTTTAACCACAGAGCTACCCCTGTGCAGATGCCAGGGCCAGCTGGGCATCAGCAGGGCCAAGCGACCTGTTCAGAGCACAGGGAAAGGGGGAATGTTCCTCAGGACCTCTCAGATGGTGAATATCTCCAAGGAAAGAGGCTCCACAACCTCCCTGAATGACTTTCATCACTACTTGGTTGCTCTCACAGTGACAAAATAAAAAGTTCGTCCTTATGTTTAAATGGAATTCCTTGTATTTCCCTGGAAGTGCTCAAGGCCAGGTTAGATGGGGTGTGGAGCACCCTGGGCTAGTGGAAACTATCACTGCTCATGACAAGAGAGTGGAGTGAGATGAGCTTTAAGATCCAACACAAACCATTCTGGGAATCTGTGATTTTGTTGTTTCAGCCCATGTCCATCTCCTCTCCTCCTTTCACTGACACCATGATGTGTCCTGTGACCCAGGGTTTTTGCTGTGCTTTGGAGCACGGAGCAGCCAGCTGTCAGTGAGCAAGCAGGAATTAGGTCTTAGGGGACCAATCTGAAGACTCACTGGGCTGATGTTTGGAAGTGACAAGAGTTTGCTGTGCTGTTGAGTCAGTGGTAGCTGCAGCTGAAATCACAGGATGCCTCAGGTCATTCCGATTAATATCCCTGATGATGAGAGTCCCCTGCACAAACTGTTGTCCTGACACCTGAGGGTTGCTCTGCCTTATTTCAGCAGCTCAGTCTTGTATCTCAGCCCTTATTCTTCCAGCTTGCTCGATGGAACCGCACTTCTTTTGACATTCATGTGCTTGTGAATTTCTGGGGATAGTTACAAGGTACCAAACAAAACCCTCCGTGTCCTGGACAAAGAGAACTCTTCTGAGAGCATAAAATTTGCCAAGTGCCAAACCCCAGCATGGGGCAGACCAGGGACAAAAAGGGACACAGCTGAATGTTCTTGTGCAATTTTAGCTGTTCTGCATAGGATGTCTTGGGAAGCAAAGGACATGTCAGGAGAGCTGTAAATTTTCTTCAATTTATGCTGGGAATTTTTGGCTGGAATATGTGGGGACACTGGGGATTGCAAATTGCAGAGCACAAAACCGGGTCCTGATTGTGTCTATCTAAGAATAGCAGTGTGGCTGTGGTCTGCTCACTCTGTTTCATGCACCAGTCTGCCTTGGGAAGGCTTTAATCTAAGTCTAATCTATTTTTAGCCTGATATCTTCTCCAGACAACGCACAGCTGTCCTGTGAGTTTTATGCCAGAAATTAGTAACACTTGTATGATTCACAAATTAGCTGTAGTTCTACATAAAAACTCCTGCGGCAAAATACTGCTTTTCTACACGTAATAAAACAGGAGATTCAAACTCACTGTGTGTTCATGGTATGACCCAGACCCTGAACTCTGCCTTGGACTCAAAGTCAGGAGGTCACGGAGCTGCTGCTGCCTTTGCTACTTGCTCTGGGCTTGTCCCACCTGTCAGCATGGTCCCTTTTTAGGGTGAGGGTGCAAGGGGCTGCACCTTGTCCTACCTGCTTTTACAGCACCCTGCTCGTCCATGGGGCTGAAGTTGTATGAGAGGAAAAGCAACATTCTTAGAGCCCAAGCTCTGACATCAGTTATTCAAGTGAAGCATCCCAGTACATGGGAAAAATTAGAATTAATGAACTTCTGGAGGCTTTGATTGTATGTTTAATCAATGGGAGGGATTTCCTGCTTCTCACCACACCGTTGAAGAGGTTTACTTTCTGCCTCAAGTCAAATAAGCACATGTCGGATCTGACTTAATCCCCTTTAGAGCAGCTTTTCTGGGGAAGAAGCTGGAGTGTTTGGTTAAGGATGGGAGCTGAAGTTGGACTTGGGGTCTGTTCCTGACTCAGAGCTCCTACGTGAGCTTGGGCAGGGACAGGCCAGGACACGTTGGCTTCAGTGAAATACCTATCACTGTTGACATCTGATTCATTGCATGGGTGAATAGTGCTTCTCTAGAGCCCTCCATGGCTTCCTTGGATGTTTTCACTCCTCGTCTCAGGTTCCTGTGAGGTGCTCGTGCTGACTGTGGTAAAGGGCAGGAGAACTCGGGAGGAGCTGGAGTGCAAGCCGCTGCTCATCGTGGCTATTTCTGCACCTCACAAGTATCCTATCCATGCAGGGAATTCTGGAGGAATAGCAAAGGGACAAAACCTTCACTGAGTAACTTTTTGGGCTGTGGAAGATCCATTCCTCAGTAGAAGAAATGAAAGCTCTAGCTAGGTTTAGGCTAAAACAGAAGGAAAGCTTCCTCATCCAGGTGATGGGGCTGGGAGACTGGGTATTGTGTCCCTGCTTTGTGGTGTGGTCAGCAGGACAGGGTACAAACCCTGCAGCTGTGTTAACACTGCAGAGGTTTTGGATGGACCGTTTCTTCCTCTGGGCCCTTCACTTAAAAAAAAAAAGGAATCGAATGGGTTAAAACAATGCCAGGGAGAGGAAGGTAAATAGCTACCAAAAATGAGAGTTGGAGCAGCTGAGTATCAGGTGAGGAGCTGCAACATAAAGCCAGTCATGGCTCTGTCCTCCAGCAAACGCCTTGGGCAGCCTTGGAAAGCTCTGTCAGCCTAACTGTGCAGGATGAGGGAGAGCCTGCCCATCCCACTTTGGCACTTTCTTATTTTCTCTGTTCTTAGGGAAAGGAAATTGTACTTTTGCATTAAGCAACATTGTATTGCTCATAATGAAGAGGAGGGAAGAAAAACAATTTGAAACACGATAGAGAGGCAAAGTGAGGCTGCTTCAAAGCCTTTTGCTGTTAATCCCTAATCAGAGCTATTTCACACATTAGAAAGCCCATTGCTATGCAGAGATTGCCGAAGCCTCATTCCAAGGTCAGATGGAAAGCAAGCCTTGGTGACGTGAGTGGGGAATTCTATAATGACCACATCTTGTAATCTGGAGACCTTGTGCTCATCCCCGGGATGTGTTCTGGAACAGCTCTTTATTAACTCCTTGTGCTTCCCCTGCTGCAGTTCCGGGGTTCATCGTGCCTTGCAGTGACACTAGAGGGAGGTACTCCTGTTTGGGAGCAGGAATTCTCTTAGCACTCCTTTCCCTCTCCATTCACCTCGCTGTCATCCCAGTGAACTTTGTTTTGGAGGAGAAGCTCTGTGCTGTGGTGTGTCCCCTCAGCTCCAGAGAGAGGGGCCACATTGCCAGACTGTGCTTTGTCCCTTCTGGGTGGGCGACAGCACACGTCGCTCTCAGCAGCTCCGGATTATTATTGTAGAAATGCAAATATGTGACTTGATAAGGAGGATAAGTGAGTTTGTCCCCTGGCACAGCCAACACTTCAGCTGTCATCCTGGCCGTCCATCTCCCTGTGGTCTGTCTGAAGTGTCTGTTCCATTGACTCACTTATATTCTCACATATATTTATCTGTGTTTTTTAACCTCTTGGTCTGCAGGCTCAGAGTATTTCTGGGAGAGGTTTGTGTCATTCTAGAGGGAAGTTAAGCCTTTTGGAAAAAAGCTCGCTTGTCTTAGTTATTTTTCACAGACTCACAGGTAGTTTTGAAGCCTGAGATTGACCAGCTCGCACTGATGTAGAAACAGAGGGACTGTGTGTCTTCTCCTGAAAGGCTGTGAGCACAAATTTGACCTAAGTACCCCCTTCTTTTCCATAAGCTATGATTCTCTGAGGTTGGTGGAGAAATAAATGCCATATCAGCTATTATATTCCTCAAAGATCTCCTTGCTCCTGTTATTTTATGTCAGTGATGGGGACATGGGTCCTGTCCCCTTGCCACCAAACCCAGTCTCTGTCCCTGAAGCTGAACCTGTTGCTTGCACAACTCTTACATTCCCAGCTCCATCCAGTACTCCAGTTTTGATTCCTTGCCTAATTGCTTTTCTGGAGAATAGGATCACACCAAGCAAAGCCAAGAGGATCCAGGCACACACATGACACTTTTGGAAGCTGTGCTTTTTAACTCATGTTGCAGGAGCGTGCCCAGTGAGAATGATCCCTGTTTCTGATGGTTCTTACAGATAAACCTCCTGAACCTTGCCTTCAGCCAGGAAGAGGTAATAGGACCCGAGAAGAAAAGGAAGGTCAGTGAACCAGAGAAGCTGCTTCTGAACAGCAGGAAATTATGTTCATTCTGACACACAATACATCTGGAAGGTGTGAGTTTGCATTGTCATCTGACTGGTACAGACCAATGTTTAACTCTTCCCCATCCCATGTGTGTTTCTGCATGTTTGTCTCATGAAAACTCTGGATTGCCAAGAGACAGCAATGCCAGAACTGTCACAGCATTGTCAACCAGCTGCACTTGTTTGATGTTCTTAAGTTGAGGGTTTATCATTCCACATCAATGGTGTCTGTGTGCTTCTTTCTGCCTCTTTCCCTCACACCCCCTGCCCCTCACTGGATAAATCCCCTCTTCTGGGGCTGCCCTATCCTGTGCCACTCTGTCACCCCTATTTAATGGCATTATTTACAAATGAACCCTGAGGTATCAATGCCAGCAGGCATCATGTCTCGTGATCCACCACGTTGTGCTTAACTTCATCCTTTCTGCTGTTTCCGGAACTTAGATTTTTTTTTCAAAGAAGGGGTCTTATCTCTACTGAGTGCAGAGATAAACTAATCTGTACACATTTTCTGCTGGTGCTGGATGTTTAGGTTTTTCTTCTGACTCTGTAAGTAGTGTTGCCATGACTGTATTATCAGCTTCTAAAAAAGCCAGCACCCCATTGTGTGCCAAGGGGCTCAGCAGTTGTGTGATACAAATTGTGTTGCAATGCACCCAGTTTAGAACTAGCTGGAAGAAAGGTACCTGGGGGCTGCAAATGCAGGTCAGAGGAACAACACACGACAAGTATGTGATCCATAGAGTCTGGAGCTGTCATCTGCTGTGACAGTGTCCAAGATTGGCTGCAGATATCAGGGCCCTTCCTTGCTGCTGTAACAGTGATCTTTCCTTGCCTAAAGCTGCGGGGAGATGGGATTGATGCATCTCCCTTCTGCTTTGACTTTGCTTGGCCAGAAAGTTGAAAATCCTGAGTTGAAAGCCAGGCTGGACCTGCCTAACCGAGCAAAGGTAATGCCCAAACTGAGCTCCCTGGGATGTTCTGCCACCCTCCTTCTCCAGGTAGTGGAGCGTTGGATTGCAATCCTAATGCAAATCCTACAGCTGTCCCCCCTTAGCCCATAGCAAACAGACCCCTGCCTGTCCCTGATCCCCCCACAGTGTCTGGCAGGTCCCATGGCCTGATACCTATTTCACAAAACCTGCAGAACATAGGAATTCTCCATTTTGTCCTCACTTTCACACCATGTTCTCATTTTTGCACCTGTGGCCTAATAAGCCTGTTTGTTCACATGCCCGAGCCAGCTAGAAACTTTCCTTCTGCCCGGGTTTTGTAACAATGTTTGCTCTCAGGGCTGCACATCCACGAGTGAGCCAGGCTGTGCACGTGGGCCTGCTGTCACCTCACAGCTCTGCCCTGGTACTGCTGGACTCTGAGAGCCACATTCCTGCAGCCCTGACTGCACCCAGAGCCCTGTCATGCTGTTGGGTCACACACAGAGGTGAGAGTGAAGCATGGCTGTGATTATGGCTGCTCCAGCAAGGTGATCTCCTTCCTCTCCATGTGATTCCCAAGGGTTAGGGGCACCTCAGCCTGCCTGGTGCAGACTGGAGCATGCCAAGTGTCCTGTTCCCCAGTGAAAGTGCACACACAACCACAGCCAAGTCAACACATGCCTTCGCTGGCCCCACGATGCCCTGGTCTCATAGCCAGGGCCAGGACTCACTGTCTCAGTTCACATTGGGTTCTAATCAGCTATTTTACGGTAATGACTTTTAGTCATTTTCATTTCAGGCTTGGTTAGAAGTAAAACAAGTAGTGATGAAGTGCCACAGTAAGCGTCATTTTTTTTCCCCACTAAGTTGTGGTTACCATCAGATTCTAAGAAAAGTCTTTCCACTGCAGATTGGAATCATCTAAGCCACTTACACATATCCTTTAATTTATTGGTGATTCTGCTTGGCTAGTTAAAGGTGAAAAACCCTTTTTCTTATGTTTCAGTCACATTTCTAGTTAATACTCATTAACTGACTTAATGTATGTTACACATCATCAACCTGATTCACTACTGACATAAAACAGAAGTGATTCGTTAGTAACGGTCCCTTGCCAATTAGTGAACTAAATTACGTTTGAACAATTTTCTTCAAAGATTCTCCTCCTCCCCTCATGCATCATTTGGTAAGTCCCCTGCATGCTTACAGTAATTGTGTGCGTGCAGTGAAAGGAGACTGTTACCTCCTCAACCAAAATAAATGAATATGTGATCCTGGTGCTAATGCAACAGTGAGTAGTACAAAGAATCACAGCCATCCTCCCTTTGATCGCCCAAAGATCCCAACAGCAATTAAGATTAAAAGCTGCTTAAAAAAATCAGAATATTAGGAACATTCTGTAAGGGGAAAGTGAATGCTCCCCAGGGTTTTTCAGAAAACCAGCAAAGAAGGGGAACCTGTTCTCATTTATCGTGACCACAAGCTCTTCAGTTGCTGTGATGTGGATATCCTCAACCTGCCGAGCCACAGCCAGGTGAGTGAGGCTTCTGGAAATCCTTCCTTCTTTCTGGGACACCAAGAAGTTTAACAAGAAGAGCAGTCTCTCAGTTTCAAGCGGAAAGTCAACCTGAAGTAAAACAGAAAACACGGCGTCTCAACCACATCCTTAAATACCCTGTCCTCGACAGGAAAATAACCTCAGCCCTTGGTGCTGTGCGGGAAGCTGGTGGACAGGTGTCAACATTTGGTTTTCACCTGAAAACAGAGGATTCTTTTGGGATTTCCGTGGCTGTGTGTGATCTAGAAAGCTATCTGATCTGATCACTGCTGCTGCTGCTCTTTCAGTTTCTGAGAGATGGCAGAGAGGAGAAATGAAACATGACCCAGAAGCAGAAGAAACAAAGATGAGTTCATGCTAAAAACAGGGGAATTCTGCCATTGATTTTAATGGAGCATGGAGGGACCTCTATCCATGGTGGTGAAACAAAAATCACTGTCCCAGTGAGCTGAGTGCTCATGTTTTCCCTCCAGTGGGTTTAGGAAGTGACCCCAGTGGAATGTCTTGGCTATAGCTGGCTCTGAAGGTGTTTAGAAATCAGCCAGTGTTTTCCTGAGTGTAATTCTAATCATCAATCTTTTACCCCAGGGGCTGTTCTGTGAGATTACCATCTCAAGATTTTGGCTGGAAGTTTAAGTTTTGTAGGTTCTGCATTCTTCCCCTTGAGTCAGCAGGTAAAGTATGTGGCTGTGGCCTGCGTTTGTCATGCCACAGGGCTGCCATTCTTGGGGGCCAAGGCCCTCGTGCCAAAAGCATAATGTCACCCTGCTGGAATCCCACCCACGTGTGTCACCGGGCAAGGTCTTTTCTGTTAACAGTTGAGTAAAATTTCAGCAGGCTTTTGTTGTCATCACGAGGTAAGTAAGAGGGATTTGCATCTGAGCTGGCACATTTTCCAGAATCAGTTTCCAAGGCTAATTTAAGTCTGGTTGGCATGTAGATCTTTCCTTTAAGCGGAGGCTGAAATTCCAAAGGCTCACAGTTTTCCATAGGAAACGCCGCCCCGGGTATCCATGTGCCAGACGGGCCTGTTTGGCATTTCCCGGAGCATCAATGACCCACTGTTCTAATGCAGAATCGATTGGCTGATGCTGTGAATACCTGCCTGTGGAGCTGGCTTTACTCTGGAAAAATAGGAATGCAAATACTCTGGCTGCGATCAGTGGATTCTACACTCACATCCCTGGAAGTGTCCAAGGCCGGGCTGGATGGGGCTTGGAGCATCCTGGGACAGTGGAAGGAGTCCCTGCCCATGGCAGGGGGTGGAATGAGGTGGGCTTTAAGGTCCCTTCTCATCCAAACTGTTCCATAATTCTGTGATTTAATGTCCTTCAGGAAGGTTCGTGGATGTTTATAAGAAAAGCACCCAGCCCTGCCCTGGAGGGCTTTGGGCAAACACCAGAGGGAGAAGGGGGATGTGGGAGGCAAATACAAGGTACTGGTTTCTTTTCCAAGCATGTCATGCTATATTCTGCTCATGCCACTTGTGTTTCTCTGCAGGACGTGCACTGAGGGGATGTTTACTCTGATGAAAGTCTGCGCTTGATAACAGGAAACTGAGTCCTTTGTGCGGTAGATTGACCTTGAATCACACACAGACCTTTTTTCAGTAACAGAGGGTAAGACTGTGTAAAACACAGGGAAATGGTGTCTCCAGAAAACAAAACTGGCATTTGGAGTTGGCTAGAGTGTGCCCAAGCCTCTGCCAGCCTCAGCTCCGTGAATGTCAGCCTGAGCAGGTGGTCGAGGCACAGCCACGGCTCAGGGACTTGTAGGAGAATCGGGAGGACAGTTGCTTTTTGTCCTTGAATACTTTTCCTTAAAAGTTCACTCTAGACAGAAAAACGAAGCTGCATGTGCCTGTGGTGAGGAGCAGTGCTGGCATGCAGAAGACCCTGCAGTGTGAGGGCATTCAGCAGTTTAGGGAAGGACTCCCTCCCTCCCACTCTTCCCCCACATAGGGAGTGCTGGCCTTTGGGGCAGGAACCATCTCAGGAGCCCTTGCAGGAGCTTTGTTACAGGGATTTGATCTGTTGGATGTTTCCAAGTGCTTCCTCGGTGTTATTAAAACAGCATTGCAGGATGCAGCTCCATTAATAACCAATAATTCCAGAGTGAAGGAGTTCTGTTCACATGCAAAAACCTACATGCAAAAACATGCTGAACTCTTCTCACACATCTCCAGCTGTTCTCTGCTGCAGCTCTCCAGGCACAGAATCACAGAATGGTTTTCATGGAAAGGGACCTTAAAGCTCACCTCATTCCTGCCATTGGCAGGAACACCTTCCACTAGCTGTGGTTGCTCTAAGCCCTGTCCAGCGTGGCCTTGGACACTTCCAGGGATCCAGGGGCAGCCACAGCTTCTCTGGGCACCCTGTGCCATGGCCTCCCCACCCTCCCAGGGAGCAATTCCTTCCCAATATCCCATCCAGCCCTGCCCTCTGGCAGGGGGAAGCCATTCCCTGTGTCCTGTCCCTCCATCCCTTGTCCCAAGTACCTCTCCAGCTCTCTTGGTGTTCCTTTAGACACTGGAAGGGGCTCTGAGCTCTCCCTGGATCTTTCTCCTCTCCAGGTGAACTCCCCCAGTTCTCCTAGCCTGGTTCCAGAGCAGAGGGGCTCCAGCCCTTGGAGCATCTTCGTGGTTTCCTCTGGACTGGCTCCAGCAGCTCCATATTCTCCTTGTGCTGAGACTCCTGAGATGGAGGCAGCTCTGCAGGTGGGGTCTCACCGTGGAAGTCAATCCCCATCTTCCAGTCCCAGCATCTTCCCTGCCCTTAGCTGAAGGCTGGATCTTACCCACTGAAGGCAATCACTTGCTACTGTTCATTCCTCCTGGAGCACACAGTCCCACTTTAGCAGGGCTCTGGTGACTCCCAGCTGTGTCCCCAAAGCAATGGGCTGGCAAGGGACAGCACAGGTAGTTACAAACTGTGTGTTCTCCTGAAAGCTTGGATCAACTTCCCGTGGCTTGGGTTAGTTTTCATCCAGACCCTTTCCCTGACCTGGCTCCCCCCATTGCCAACAGGTGATGAGGGTGGAAGGGGAATTATCTGTGGGGCAGGGATGTGAAGGACTTCTTGTTTTGGCACAAACCTCTATAATTGACCAAGCTCGAGAGGAGCCAGGACCTGTAGCACAGCACAAAACCCTCCTGGAAACAATTTGGTGTTATTCCATGGCAATCAGTGCATGCTTCAGTACCTAGGAGATGCTGGCAAGCAGGACATTCAGGCACAGCTGAGTTGCCTGTAAAATCAAATATTTCCCATTCCTGATGGTTGTTACCTGGTTTCCCTGCCGAAGCACTGGAATTACACTGAAATGAAAAAGGAATTAGGCCAGTTGCCTGACACTGTGTTCTGTTTTCAAAGAGCTGCACAGAGAGTTTAACTGGAAGCCTTGGAGCAGGAATATCCAAAAAAAACCCCAACTCCCAGTATTTCTGTACGTTTTAGCTAAGGCCAGATGGGCTCATCCAAATCTGCTTCGCTGCATGTGTGGATTTTGGGGAAGCTTTTTGTGCTTTAAAGCTTTTGGTGACTTGGAAATCTGACCCACAATCAACTCACTGTGTTTCTGTAAAGGAGATCCAAGGATTTTACATGGATGTGTCAATTTTCTGCTTTTAAAAAAGATGTCAGCCTGCAAGTAAGCTTGCCATGGCAGTGGTGTGTTGGAGGGCCATTACCTACTTATTCCCAAAAATTATTTAGCTGACTGGCTGGCCGCCTTTCCTTTTTCCCAGGCTCTTGGAGAGAATGTAAGAGCTGAGCTACTTGGCTACAAGAGATTTTCTCCTCTGGAACTGGCAGCTGCTCATTCCGGAAGAGCAGCATATTTGGCCACTGATTGCAAAAGAAAAGGGAAAACCATTATTTTTTCATTTTGCTTTTTTAACTCTCCAGTGGGAGACATTGACTGTATTTGGGTGACCCTCATTGCTACAGCATTGCTAAAGCTTCCCTATTCCTTAAAAGCTAAAAATTAGGATATTCAGCTCTTAAAAATGCATATATTCCCCTTGGCTGGACTCGGAGCAAGCGGGAGCCAAGTGTCTCATTGTGTCAGGCCTTACACAGCAGCACATTCAACGTCACGGCTTCATGAGTCAGGGTTTTCTGTCTGAAAAGGATCACGTCAAGAAAACCAGGACAAAAATTCCCTGAAGCCCAGCAACAGAGCGTGCTGTGTAAGAAGCTCTGTTGGGAAGGAGAGCGAGATGTGAGAGTCAGATCTGCCCGCCTGGGCATCCTTCCACGCTGGACAAAGGGTGACGGTCAGCGAGGCTCCGTGACTCAAGTGCTTTGATAATCGCTCCAGGAGGAGCTCAGCGTGCGGGCCTGGCCACACCTGCGGCTGTGCCGTGCCTTTGCTGATGTCAGGGCACCTTTGAAGCCACGCCACGAGCGCCTCGTCGCACCTGTTGCCGGGCTGAGGACACTGCATGCACCGTGTTCCTGTTCAGACCTGCCGGGCTCGCACGGAGCTGCCGGAGCTCCCAGCGTTGGATGTGTTACATCACAGGGGCTCTGCTGCTGTCACCACCAGCCCCGTGTGCATCACTGTGGGAGGAAATGCTGCCCTTGGGCAGGCTGGGGTTTTCTGCTATTTCCTCTGCTTTCCACTAGTAATTCCATTAATCCATCAGCGCCTATTGCATCCAGAGGTCACAAGGTGCTTTGTAAAGGAGGTTGAAAATCTCATGTAGGGAGAGACAGGACACAGGGAATGGCTTCCCGCTGCCAGAGGACAGGGTTAGATGGAATATTGGGAAGGAATTGTTCCCTGGGAGGGTGGGGAGGCCGTGGCACAGGGTGCTCAGAGCAGCTGTGGCTGCCCCTGGATCCCTGGAAGTGTCCAAGGCCAGGCTGGATGGGGTTTGGAGCAACCACAGCTAGTGGAAGGTGTTCCTGCACCCATGGCAGGGGGTAGAAAAGGATGAGTTTTAAGGTCCCTTCCAACCCTAATTATTCTACAATTCTGTGATCTTTATGCCCACTATAAAGAGGGAGAAGCTGAAATTCAAAGTGGCAGTGACTCTCCTGAGGTCACAACTGTGCCAGCCAGGAGTGATTTTACAGAGCTCAGTTCTTCAAGATGCTCTCAACAGATGCTTCGCTGCAGTTTCTGGTGATGTGTAGATTTCTGTGAGGAATTTGTTAGTCCGGAATATTACTGGAGAGCCTTGTGAAGCAGGACTTTAATTTTCCATAAGTTCAGCGCTCTGCTGGGGGCCATCTCACTTTCTCCTGTGATCTGCACCTTAGTGGTGATATTTGGTATTTGAATGAGGCATCAAAGAGAGGTGCATATGGAGGGATGTTGCTGAAGCTGAAACCCTTTCTGTTGGTGCACCCACTCCAATGTGAGGTGTTTGAGAGCTGTGACTGAAGGCTAACGGCTTTAAACTCCGTATTTGGTTGATGAAGAGAGATCTGCTCTTTCCCAGGGTGATTCAGAGTAGAGACATACTCTCCTTTTGAATCACTGAAGGAAGCCTTTCATCTCTCTCTCTGTTATCTGCAGAGGGACATCTTCCCCCTAACACTGGACTTGGAATGAGCTGCTGTGGATCCCACCTGCATCCCACTGGTCTTGACCAGCAAAGCCACTGGACTTGCTCCTGTGTCCTTGTGGGGGATGATCAGAAGTCCTGCTCAGGCACGTAATTTTGTGTCTGCACTGAGGAGGATTGCACCTTCCTCTGGAGCATCTGTTGGAAGTTAGTGCTGGAGGCAGAGATGGGCTTTAGGTCTGATCCAGCCGTTCCCATCTTCCTTTGATCTAGAATAGTGTTTTGCCATCACTTACTGGTTCAGGAAGGACAAGGATTTTGCTGATTTCAGTATTTCTGCAGATTTTTTGAGAAACAAAGAGTCACTTTCTTTGGGTTTAGTGAGTCTGGAGATTAGCGCTGATCCCCATGAATCCTGCAGTGTGTGCAGCATTCCTCGGAGTTGTGTATGGACTTTCTGGGAAAGCATAGCCTTCCTTGGGTGGACATGAGAGAAGATGGTTTGGCGTATGACAGTGGAGCAAAGATGGAATGAGATGGGAATCACTGGGGGGCTGAGTTTTGGGTCATGTTCAGGTGGTTTTGCTGTCTATTTCCAGTTCCTCTGAAACCTGGTTTTCTGCTGAAAAATCTAACTCAGGAGGATTTGTGTGAGGACACTCAGGAGCCACGCTGAACTGGGGGACTGTTTTTTGAGCCTTATCTGTGGTATTTTCTGAAGAAGACAACAGGTTAAGGAGGGTGATAAAATTCCCCTGGCTCCAGGCTCTGCTTCCAGGACACGGCAAGGGCAGCGCTGGCCTCCTCAAGCCAAGGCAGGAGGGAAAAACTTCATTCCTGGGATCCCACCTGCTCTCCTGCTGCTGCTCCTGCAGCCAAGGAACATTCCTTTGCTCAGGAAAGCAGGAGCTCTGTGCCAGGCACTCCCTCCACCTGCGTGGGCCGGGAGGAAGAGGAGGCCAGACACGGCAGCTGCCCCTCGCCAGGCAGGAGCTTACGGAGAAAGCTGGATCCCTTCTGAGTAACAGTGAATTCCTAAGCCAAGCAAGGGTGCAGATTCCCTTTGCTAGGAGCAAGGCAAGTCTGTTCTTGGTGGGAAGTTCCTTCTCAGAGGCTCACCTGGAGAAGAAGGAGGGGGATATTGGAGCAGCCAGGACTGCGTGGGACTGCTCTGTGATGGGACAGGGAGCAGTGGAGTAATTTCCCTGCAATGTCGGGATGTCTCAGCCATGAACATAAATGAACAAAGGTGGGGGAGGACCTTGGGTTTCCCCTTGCCCAAGATGCTCTGATTCCTGGTGCTTTCCTATTGAGACTCAAAGAGAAGCTGCTTTGCCCCTCTCCATCCCCTTCCCAGTGTGGCACATAGCCAGGAAAGATCCTCATGGATCCAGGGACTCAGCTGTCTCCTGCATCAAGGGTGGGCAGCATCAAACAGCCTCCTCTGCTCTTTTCATACGATCACAGAGTAGTTTGGGTTGAAAGTGACATTAGAGCCCATCCCATTCCACCTCCTGCCATGGCCAGGGACACCTTCCACTGTCCCAGGCTGCTCTAAGCCCTGTCCAGCCTGGCCTTGGACACTTCCAGGGATCCAGAGGCAGCCACAGCTTCTCTGGGAACCTTCTCCCGACCCTTACAGGGAGGATTTTCTTCCCAATATCCCATCTAACCCTGTCCTCTGGCAGTGGGAAGCCATTCCCCCTTGCCCTGTCAGCCTTGTAAAAGTTGTTCTTGTAAGTTCCATTTAGGAACTGCAAGGCTAGATTAGGGTGACAATTAGATCACCCCAAAGATTTCTCTTTTCCAGAATGAACAATCCCAATTCTCTCATCCTTTCCTCACAGCAGAGGGGCTCTAGCCATCTTTGTGGCCTCCTCTGGACTCTCTCCAGCAGCTCCAGGTCCTTCCTGTGCTGGGCCCAGGGCTGAGGCAGCTCTGCAGGTGGGGTCTCACCTGAGTGGGTCAAGAGGGGCAGAATGGCCCACCCCACTGCTGCCCATGCTGGGGGATCAGCCCAGAGCATGGAGGTTTCTGGGTCCCAGTGCACACAGCTGGGGCATGGCCAGCTCTCACCCACCAGCACCCCAAGGTCCTTCTCCTCAGAGCTGCTCTTGATCCCTTCATCCCCAGCCTGAATTGATCCTGGGGGTTGCCCCAACCCAGGTGCAGCAGCAGCACTTGGTCCTGTTAAGCCACATGAGATTCCCATGGACCCACTGCTTGAGCTTGCCCAAGTCCCTCTGGATGGCTCTGTGCTTTGTGTGTGTCCTTTGGGTGTGTCATTGCACCTTCAGCTTGGTGTCACCTGCAAAGCTGCTGAGCCCTCCATCCCTTCCTCTATATAATTAATGCACATACTAAATAACACTGGTCCCAGTATGGACCCCAAAAGCAGCTGCAGTTGGGACTGAGATGCTCAGACTGCAGTGAAATGCAGGATTCTACACAGTGCTTCCCTCCTGCCCTGCTCCTCAGGGCTGTCCCATGCTTGGACCAAATTTCTGGGCTCCAGACCAGGCTGAGCACCTGAAGGTTCCCTGTGCCAGCACCATCTGGTGGGCAGGTCTGGCTCTCTCCCAGTACACGGCATCGGGAGCTGAGGGCTGACCCCGCGGGCCTGCGCCTGCCTCTGGCACCCAACACATCCCGGCGGGAATGGCAGGTGGCTACCGGCCAGGATTTCAGGCTAGGATGGAGCGCCCTGGCCTGTCCCTCCCTGCCAGCTGCCTGCAGTGCCCCGAGGCAGCGGCTTCGCAATTCCGAGCAGAGGAAGTGGCAGCCACACGTCGAGCCACTCCTGGCAGCGCCACGGGTCACTGCCAGCCCCGCCGGCCGCGCTTCCTTCCCCTCCGGCTCCCGGGAAGGGAAGCTGCCCCAGCAAAGTGCCCATCAGCAAAAAGGCTGCGGGTGCCGCAGGGACACCCAGCTGCCTTTTGGATCAGCGCCCAAGGAACTTGGCAGGAATTGCGCCAGAAGAGTGGAATAGCAGAGCTGGGAGAGCCGGGGGATTTGGGAGATATAAACAGGATGAATCCAGCCACGGGGCTGGGGACAGTTGCTACCTCAGGTTATTTTTTGGAGGTGTTTGGATATTTCTAGGGAACTGCCCTGCCTGTGTTTTCTGCCCAGCTGGCTCTCTCCTCCCCTGTGGTTATGGAAAGATGTTTTTCAGCCAGAAATGCCTCGGTTCCGCAGCGCTCCCCGCGAGCCGTGTGACACTGCCTCCAGCGCTGGGATCGGCGCTCACTGCTTTCCCACAATAGGCCGGACACCGCTGTGAAGATGCCAAAAAACCTTCTGGCTCCAGAAGGGATTTAGCCCAGCAAAGCCTTTCTGCTGCCTGAATTCAACCCCTCATCCTGCCGTGTCCGAGACACTCTCGCTTCCATCTTCTCTCAACCGAACTGCGCTTGCACATCCCAGCTGGGAAGCTGAGGTTGGGAGAAAGTCTGTGGAATTGGGGAGTGAAGCTTGGAGATGCTGTGGTGAGCAGCTCCTGTGTGGGAGTGAGCTACCTGCTCTGCATCCCTGTCCTGTCTCCTCCTGGGGCTCTTCCACAGGCAGCAATCCTGGAAAATTAGGAAAATCTCTCCTGAATGTTTTTTGCTGTGGTCAAAGCCTGGAGTGTCTTGTCCCACCCTCCAGTGACGGGCAGCAGATTGCTCTGCCCTGCTCCACCACATCCCCTGCACCTCCCACTCCACCTTTTCAGGCTCAGCAGGTGCTGGGCTTTTCCAGCCCCTCTGCCAGGCTGTTTCCCGTGCTGGGTCAGGGTTTTCTCAAAGTGATCACCTCATCCCATAAGTTGGTGGCCAGCGGAAGAGTGGTTCCCATGCTCTGCCAGCTGCTGCCAAAGTTTCTGCCAGATCCTATTCATCCCTGCTCTGAAGCCTGCCTGCACCAGCTCGGCTTCCCAGGGCTCTCCCATCCCATCCTTGAGCGCCATTTTCGCGGTCCCCATCCAGATCAGCTCCTAAACTGGTGCTGACACCTTTGCAGACAAACGGATCTGTGCCCAGCAGTCCCCTGCAGCCGGCTGTCACCAGCCATGTGCCCACTGGGAGAGGGTGGCATCTCTCCTCCCACCTCTCTCCAGGCGTTTGCTGCAGTGCTCGCGTGCAGGCAGCTGGAGGGAATCAGAGGAGCCGCTTAGAGAAAATCTGGGCAAAGACAAGGGAAAAAAAATTCTGGGACCTGGCAAGATCCTACGCAAGTTTCCGTGAGAAATCCAACGTGGCCATCCGGCCCGTCTGTGCTGGAGCGTTCCCAGGCCTCTCCCGGGGTCAGCGGCGTTGCCAATACCCACCCAACTTTCGCCAGAGCCCTGACCAAGCCTGGTCTCCTGCCCATGGCTCGTGATCCCCTTCTCCCTCCCTGCTGCAAGTTCCCAGCCGCCCAGGGAGCTGCCTGCCTCCCGTTGCTCCCGTGACATATTTATTGCTATCAGTTTAGTCTTTAATTTCCTTTGTTTCAGAATATCTGACGGCGCAATTAAGAAGGCCTGAAGGGAAGCGTGTGTGTGCTCGGTCATCAGACCTGCGGTTACCGTCTGTCTGGAAGCGGCGCTGGAGCGGGGCTCGGGAACAGCTGCCAGGCTTCCAGGCTTGTTTTCATATTCTAAGAGGTTAACTGAGAGCCCGACGCGAAGAGACACCCGTACACACCCAGAAACCCCGCCACACACACGGAGCCACACGCACCCGTACGGAAACACACACATAAACACAGATGTGGGCCGGCACGGGGACATGTAAACACAGCCCTGTGCGGAACCAGCCCCGGGAACGTGGGATGGGACCTGTCTCATCCCTGCTTTTCACAGGTCGTGGTGCGGCAGGACGGGGCTGCGGCGTGGGGAGCGAGGAGCCGGCTGCACTCTGCACCTCCAGTCCATGAAGTGCAGCTTGTCCTGCCCCGGCTCGGCACGGAGGTGCAGGTCCCTCCCGCTGCTCGGCCGAGACCTTCCAGGGGAAGAGCCCGGTCACAGTAGCTGCGAAGAGGCACAGCTGGGGCTTGTTTCCTCCCGGGCTTGGCTGCAGGGCGAGCATGCGAGGATGTGGATGAGTGCGGGGTCGGGGCTGTGGAACTCTCCCTGCCAGCACCGGGAGCCGGGCTGGGCCTCTCTGCCCAGGCGTGCCAAAGGGGGCAAAGGAAGCTTTAATATTAATTACAGCAGGGTTGGGAAAGGAGAGAGCCTTTCCCTTCGTCCCTAGGGATTGGTAAATCCTGAGGGGCTGCATCTCCTGGTGACCTGGAGACTGGTGGTGATGGGGTGATGGGGGCCCATGCTACTGGGGTGACGGGAGCTGGTCCTGTTAGTGTGACGGGAACAGATGGTACTGGGGTGGTGGGAACTGGTGTTGGAGGTTGCTGGCATGATTTGGACCAGTGTGTCAGGGTGATGGGGGCCAGTGGTGTCAGGATAATGGTGACCTGTGGTGCTGAGGTGATGGGACCAAAGGTGTCAGGGTGACCTGTGAGCCCATGGTGATAAGCACCTCAGAGAGACAGTGCTGCCCCACAACAGGCTGACACACAGCAGTACAAAGGTGGGGTGTTTGCCAGCACAATTTGGCAACACCAAGGTGGGGTGTCCACAGCTTCCTCATGGAAAACCCCATCCCAGAGCCTGGCAAGTATCTCACCAGGGCTGCCAGGAAGAAACAGACTTCGCCCACCCACCACTATCCTTCCTGCCCAAACAGTAGAGCCCATGTGGGAAATCCCAGGCTGCAAAAAAAGCAAGAAGAAATCTTTCTAGGAGCAGGTTTGTGCCTCAAAGTGCCCAGCTACAGAGGAGGAAAATCTCTGGTGGCTTTTAAGGGCTGGGTTCATGCTGCTGCCGTGGGGCCTCGTTTGGAGCTTGCTTCTCTCCTGCTCCTGTCTTCACAAGACGTGTAGGAACTTCCTATCTCTGGAGCCTC
>VWZS01003778.1:344380-356688 GCA_013397075.1 Rhabdornis inornatus
CCATCTTTGTGGCCTCCTCTGGACTCTCTCCAGCAGCTCCAGGTCCTTCCTGTGCTGGGCCCAGGGCTGAGGCAGCTCTGCAGGTGGGGTCTCACCTGAGTGGGTCAAGAGGGGCAGAATGGCCCACCCCACTGCTGCCCATGCTGGGGGATCAGCCCAGAGCATGGAGGTTTCTGGGTCCCAGTGCACACAGCTGGGGCATGGCCAGCTCTCACCCACCAGCACCCCAAGGTCCTTCTCCTCAGAGCTGCCCTTGATCCCTTCATCCCCAGCCTGAATTGATCCTGGGGGTTGCCCCAACCCAGGTGCAGCAGCAGCACTTGGTCCTGTTAAACCACATGAGATTCCCATGGACCCACTGCTTGAGCTTGCCCAAGTCCCTCTGGATGGCTCTGTGCTTTGTGTGTGTCCTTTGGGTGTGTCATTGCACCTTCAGCTTGGTGTCACCTGCAAAGCTGCTGAGCCCTCCATCCCTTCCTCTATATAATTAATGCACATACTAAATAACACTGGTCCCAGTATGGACCCCAAAAGCAGCTGCAGTTGGGACTGAGATGCTCAGACTGCAGTGAAATGCAGGATTCTACACAGTGCTTCCCTCCTGCCCTGCTCCTCAGGGCTGTCCCATGCTTGGACCAAATTTCTGGGCTCCAGACCAGGCTGAGCACCTGAAGGTTCCCTGTGCCAGCACCATCTGGTGGGCAGGTCTGGCTCTCTCCCAGTACACGGCATCGGGAGCTGAGGGCTGACCCCGCGGGGCTGCGCCTGCCTCTGGCACCCAACACATCCCGGCGGGAATGGCAGGTGGCTACCGGCCAGGATTTCAGGCTAGGATGGAGCGCCCTGGCCTGTCCCTCCCTGCCAGCTGCCTGCAGTGCCCCGAGGCAGCGGCTTCGCAATTCCGAGCAGAGGAAGTGGCAGCCACACGTCGAGCCACTCCTGGCAGCGCCACGGGTCACTGCCAGCCCCGCCGGCCGCGCTTCCTTCCCCTCCGGCTCCCGGGAAGGGAAGCTGCCCCAGCAAAGTGCCCATCAGCAAAAAGGCTGCGGGTGCCGCAGGGACACCCAGCTGCCTTTTGGATCAGCGCCCAAGGAACTTGGCAGGAATTGCGCCAGAAGAGTGGAATAGCAGAGCTGGGAGAGCCGGGGGATTTGGGAGATATAAACAGGATGAATCCAGCCACGGGGCTGGGGACAGTTGCTACCTCAGGTTATTTTTTGGAGGTGTTTGGATATTTCTAGGGAACTGCCCTGCCTGTGTTTTCTGCCCAGCTGGCTCTCTCCTCCCCTGTGGTTATGGAAAGATGTTTTTCAGCCAGAAATGCCTCGGTTCCGCAGCGCTCCCCGCGAGCCGTGTGACACTGCCTCCAGCGCTGGGATCGGCGCTCACTGCTTTCCCACAATAGGCCGGACACCGCTGTGAAGATGCCAAAAAACCTTCTGGCTCCAGAAGGGATTTAGCCCAGCAAAGCCTTTCTGCTGCCTGAATTCAACCCCTCATCCTGCCGTGTCCGAGACACTCTCGCTTCCATCTTCTCTCAACCGAACTGCGCTTGCACATCCCAGCTGGGAAGCTGAGGTTGGGAGAAAGTCTGTGGAATTGGGGAGTGAAGCTTGGAGATGCTGTGGTGAGCAGCTCCTGTGTGGGAGTGAGCTACCTGCTCTGCATCCCTGTCCTGTCTCCTCCTGGGGCTCTTCCACAGGCAGCAATCCTGGAAAATTAGGAAAATCTCTCCTGAATGTTTTTTGCTGTGGTCAAAGCCTGGAGTGTCTTGTCCCACCCTCCAGTGACGGGCAGCAGATTGCTCTGCCCTGCTCCACCACATCCCCTGCACCTCCCACTCCACCTTTTCAGGCTCAGCAGGTGCTGGGCTTTTCCAGCCCCTCTGCCAGGCTGTTTCCCGTGCTGGGTCAGGGTTTTCTCAAAGTGATCACCTCATCCCATAAGTTGGTGGCCAGCGGAAGAGTGGTTCCCATGCTCTGCCAGCTGCTGCCAAAGTTTCTGCCAGATCCTATTCATCCCTGCTCTGAAGCCTGCCTGCACCAGCTCGGCTTCCCAGGGCTCTCCCATCCCATCCTTGAGCGCCATTTTCGCGGTCCCCATCCAGATCAGCTCCTAAACTGGTGCTGACACCTTTGCAGACAAACGGATCTGTGCCCAGCAGTCCCCTGCAGCCGGCTGTCACCAGCCATGTGCCCACTGGGAGAGGGTGGCATCTCTCCTCCCACCTCTCTCCAGGCGTTTGCTGCAGTGCTCGCGTGCAGGCAGCTGGAGGGAATCAGAGGAGCCGCTTAGAGAAAATCTGGGCAAAGACAAGGGAAAAAAAATTCTGGGACCTGGCAAGATCCTACGCAAGTTTCCGTGAGAAATCCAACGTGGCCATCCGGCCCGTCTGTGCTGGAGCGTTCCCAGGCCTCTCCCGGGGTCAGCGGCGTTGCCAATACCCACCCAACTTTCGCCAGAGCCCTGACCAAGCCTGGTCTCCTGCCCATGGCTCGTGATCCCCTTCTCCCTCCCTGCTGCAAGTTCCCAGCCGCCCAGGGAGCTGCCTGCCTCCCGTTGCTCCCGTGACATATTTATTGCTATCAGTTTAGTCTTTAATTTCCTTTGTTTCAGAATATCTGACGGCGCAATTAAGAAGGCCTGAAGGGAAGCGTGTGTGTGCTCGGTCATCAGACCTGCGGTTACCGTCTGTCTGGAAGCGGCGCTGGAGCGGGGCTCGGGAACAGCTGCCAGGCTTCCAGGCTTGTTTTCATATTCTAAGAGGTTAACTGAGAGCCCGACGCGAAGAGACACCCGTACACACCCAGAAACCCCGCCACACACACGGAGCCACACGCACCCGTACGGAAACACACACATAAACACAGATGTGGGCCGGCACGGGGACATGTAAACACAGCCCTGTGCGGAACCAGCCCCGGGAACGTGGGATGGGACCTGTCTCATCCCTGCTTTTCACAGGTCGTGGTGCGGCAGGACGGGGCTGCGGCGTGGGGAGCGAGGAGCCGGCTGCACTCTGCACCTCCAGTCCATGAAGTGCAGCTTGTCCTGCCCCGGCTCGGCACGGAGGTGCAGGTCCCTCCCGCTGCTCGGCCGAGACCTTCCAGGGGAAGAGCCCGGTCACAGTAGCTGCGAAGAGGCACAGCTGGGGCTTGTTTCCTCCCGGGCTTGGCTGCAGGGCGAGCATGCGAGGATGTGGATGAGTGCGGGGTCGGGGCTGTGGAACTCTCCCTGCCAGCACCGGGAGCCGGGCTGGGCCTCTCTGCCCAGGCGTGCCAAAGGGGGCAAAGGAAGCTTTAATATTAATTACAGCAGGGTTGGGAAAGGAGAGAGCCTTTCCCTTCGTCCCTAGGGATTGGTAAATCCTGAGGGGCTGCATCTCCTGGTGACCTGGAGACTGGTGGTGATGGGGTGATGGGGGCCCATGCTACTGGGGTGACGGGAGCTGGTCCTGTTAGTGTGACGGGAACAGATGGTACTGGGGTGGTGGGAACTGGTGTTGGAGGTTGCTGGCATGATTTGGACCAGTGTGTCAGGGTGATGGGGGCCAGTGGTGTCAGGATAATGGTGACCTGTGGTGCTGAGGTGATGGGACCAAAGGTGTCAGGGTGACCTGTGAGCCCATGGTGATAAGCACCTCAGAGAGACAGTGCTGCCCCACAACAGGCTGACACACAGCAGTACAAAGGTGGGGTGTTTGCCAGCACAATTTGGCAACACCAAGGTGGGGTGTCCACAGCTTCCTCATGGAAAACCCCATCCCAGAGCCTGGCAAGTATCTCACCAGGGCTGCCAGGAAGAAACAGACTTCGCCCACCCACCACTATCCTTCCTGCCCAAACAGTAGAGCCCATGTGGGAAATCCCAGGCTGCAAAAAAAGCAAGAAGAAATCTTTCTAGGAGCAGGTTTGTGCCTCAAAGTGCCCAGCTACAGAGGAGGAAAATCTCTGGTGGCTTTTAAGGGCTGGGTTCATGCTGCTGCCGTGGGGCCTCGTTTGGAGCTTGCTTCTCTCCTGCTCCTGTCTTCACAAGACGTGTAGGAACTTCCTATCTCTGGAGCCTCGGGCTCTTAGTCAAATTTGGTTGGCGGCCACAGGCGCGCACACGCTCGCCCGGCGGGATTGCACGCACACCTTGTTTTCTTAGGAAATGAGGGGAGCGTGACCCAGGCTGGGTAGCGCTCCATTCTGCTGTGATAAATTAACATGTCAGCTCTTCTGGCCTTAAAACCTGTCCCAGATGCAGTGAAAGACAGGGGGAGAAGCTTGGCATCCTCGTGGGGAGCTCAGCCAGGTGAGGGAGGTGCGGCCAAGTTCAGTGGGACACCCAAGGTGCCCCTCGAGGCTCAGTCCCTGCCTTGCTGTGGGCATGGGCTTGGGTTCCTCAGCAGAACGGTCCTGCTGGTGTTGGGTGAAGCCCTGAGCAGAGAATTAAAGGGTGGGACATCCCCAGTTTTAAGTGGGAGTGTCCCCCTCTTCCCCTTGGTCCCACTGGGGTGGAGGTGCTGCTGTTCCCTGGGGTCAGAGAGTGTGGGGAGAACAAAGAGCAGGGACAGACCCGTCAGTCTCAATCAGGGCTGTTGTCCATCTCCCCTTAATATCGAGAGTAACTTCTGCTTTCCTTTTCTCTGTTTCTCCAGGAATCTCCACTCCTTTTGCTGACTGTCTGAATTAGTCTTAGTGGGAAAAGGGGCAGCAGGGGCTCTATCTTCCCCCAGAACTGCACTGATATACAGCCAAAGGTGGCACAACCCCCCTGTGCCCCTCAGGGCCAACTGGAGCAGCAGGAGGGGCACAGGGGGCTTCAGTGGTGTGTGCCCTCTCTGCAGCCCTGGCTCCAGGCACCCTGGGGACCTGCCACAGCTCCTGCTTAGTCCCAGGGCTGGTCCTTCCCCACCATCCCCACCATCCTGGTGAGTGTCTCCCAGTGTCACCTGCTCTTCTGTGAGCCCGCTTGGGATGTGCTTCCAAACACTTTTCTTCCCATCTCTTCACCCTTGCCAGCCCTCTGCCTCATCCTAAAGTGCTCATCCTTTCCTTAGGTGAGATCTTCCCCTTGAGCACTGACTTTCCCCTCAGGGCCAGGAATTATGTAGGTTCAGGCCACCTGAAATGCCTTGTTAAGCAGGTGTGTCTCAAACAGCCTCAACCTCACAGGTCTTGGTGAATTTTGGGCTTTGGGCTCAGTCTTCAAGGCAGGTTCCACATCCCATAGGACCCGAGCAGAGCAGGGGTGGAAGAGCCAGGATGTTCACGCCCTTTTGGACAGCGGGTGCTCTGCATGCTGAGGCTCTGGCAAGGGCACTGAGCGTTCTATCGAGGCTCCTCCATCAGTGCCAAGCTCAGCCGGGGCTGCGGAAGTGCCCCGGTCTCTGTTGGAGGGCGATAGCTGTGCCGAGATAGCCCCGCTATCAGATCCCCGGGGCTGGCCCCGCCCGTCGCTCCAAGGCTGCCCAAATCGCTCCCTCCTCGAGGGAGAAGGGTCCCTAAACCCCGTGCGGGGGTTCCCCAGCCAGCCCCAAGCTGGGGTGCAGCAAGGAGAGGCCCCTCCTGCAGCTCCCCAGGGCTGGAGCTGACCCCACTCCAAAGCTCATTCACCATGAGACTAAACACTTGCTGACCAAAGCTGCCGACAGGGGTCTCGGGGGACCACTGGGGATGTGTCATCCTGCTCCCGAGCCAGCCCCGAGCTCCCGCGGTGTCACACAGAGAGCGTCTCTGCCGGGGGGTCCGGATCCTGGCCCCTGCCCTCCCCTGGCTCTGCGGGCCTGTGCCAAATCCCCTGCTGGGCACGGGGGCGGCTCTCGGAGCCGGGTCCTGCGACAGAGGTTGCGTTCGTCTCGCCTCCAGCCCATTGTCTTGTTTATTTGTCACGGTTGGTCCCCAATTAGGAGTTTGAGGCGTTTGGGACAAGGAACTGTTTCTTCCCATGTGAACGTGCGGTTCCCGCTCCGCCGGGCTGTGATGTGGCCGGCGACCCGCAGGAGCATCTGCTATTGCAGCAACAGTGCCCGAATGCGTTTCAGATGGGCTCGGCTCCGCTTTCCGTGCTCGGGCCGGCGGCCAGCCGGGGATGGAACCTCCAGCAGGCCCTCAGGATGCGATGTTCCTGCCCTCAGGGACCTGGCTTGGGGACCTGCTGGGGAGATCGTCACCGGCCAAACGCGTCTGGCCAGTGCCGAGCCTTGGGGGGGACCCTTGGATGGGGAAGGGGCTCTGCCCTGGGCACCAATGGATCCGACCCCAGCCTGGGTGCACACAGGGGAAGGTGGGATGCTTTACCTGGGATCTCTCAGGGAACGACCCCACCGCCACCCCCAGCTCTGCCGGTGAGGTCAGCCCCGCTAGGGATGCTCCCGCCGGCTCAGTCCCGGGGATGCAGCGCGGGTCACCCCGCGGTGCCCCGGCCCCGCACCTGCCCCCGCGGACGGCAAGTCCCGTCTGGCCGGTGGCCCCGGGGCAGCGCAGGGCCCGTCCGGCCGGGTTCGCGCGGAGTCAGGCAGCACATGATCCGCGCCGCGGGGCCAAGGGCTGAGGTCAGTCAGTCACACCCAGGCAGCGGCACTGACTTCACCGCGGGCAGGAGCAGCTCCTCACGTATCCCGCTCCCCGAAGGCAGCGCTGACCCGCCGCTCGGGGCCCATGGTCAGGCCGCTCCGTTATCGGGGCGCGGGCATCGCTCCCATCGCAACCGATGGCTCCCCGGAGTCCTTCCTGGCTCTCGTCCCGGCCAACATAGTTTCTCTTGTCCTGGGGCCGAAGGGGAGTCACTGACAGGGTCCTGCCGGTGCCGCCGGGGAAGCCGCAGCGCCGGTTCCTTCGCGGTGCTCCCGGGCCGGCTCACGGGCTGGCCCGCTTCCCCGGGGCGCCGGCTGGGTGGGATCAGCCGCTGGCTGAGGTAATTGAAAGCCCTTTCCATCTCTCCCGAGTCCAGCATGAGCAGAGCAGCGCGTCCTGCCTCGCTGGGGCCGTGGCACGAGCCGGGGGCCGCCGCCGACCCGGACTCCAAAACCTCAGGGGAGGGTAGAGGAAGGGATTTGGGGAATTTTAGGGGCTTGTCCACGCGTTTCCAGGGGAGGAAGAGTTAAACCCTCGCCTGCTGCTAATGAGCCTTAACTGGGAATGACCCGACACAGGGGAGAAGTGAACCCATTGTCCTCGCCTGTGTTTGACTGTCTTCCAGGGAGACTCATGAAACGCAGAGCCGGGGCGTGAGTTCCCGATTTATGTCAGGAGGCTGTGATTTATTCTATTTATTTATTTTTGCCATCTGGTTGAGGAGGGATGTTGAACCCAAGCGTGAGAAATCCAGATGTGCAGAGCTCCTCGCTCCCGCGCAGGACATCATCCCCAGCCCAGCTCCTGGCCCCGCCGAGCCCGAGCCTGCCCCCGGGCCCTGACACCCCTCGAGCTGCCCGGGGCGGGTTGGTGGCACCCCATGGCACCTGCCACACCCCTGGTGGGGATGAACTGTGGGTGTTGACACAAGGAAGGGCTAAGTTTGGCTGTCCAGCCCTGGTCTTCCCAGCGCAGGAAATGTTGGCCATGAAACGCCATGGTAACAATAGCCATGGGGACACCTGTGTGGCCTCAGCTGCAGGGTCAAGGTGACCCTGGCTGCCATCAGGGTGTCATGGTGACAAGTGCTGCAGGACCCGGCCCTGGGGCATAATGCCCATCCTAATGTGGTGATGCCCTGCCCCATGCCTGTGTTTCTGGGGGGGTTGTATTGCTTTGAGTGCATTGTCTACCACAATGCAGGCAGGAAACGGGTCTCACAAATGGGCTGCAACCCCAAAATGGGCATCCTCCAGGGCAGGGATACGGGAGACACCCAGGGTCCCTTCCTTGGTGGCAGGCTGGATGATGGAAGAAAGCCACATCATGCATGGGGACACACCGTGGCATCCAGGGGTGCCCCAGGGAGGTGCCCCTTCTGTTTTGGCATTCACCCCTTCCATGAAGGGACAGCAGGGCCAGGCTGGAAATGGGCACCACAGGCCCTACTGTCACCACTGAACTGTGCTATCACCACTGGTGCAGCACGAGGCTGCCACTGGCACAGGGCGGTGCCAGTCTGGGGTCAAAC
This sequence comes from Rhabdornis inornatus, assembly GCA_013397075.1. NCBI lineage: Eukaryota > Metazoa > Chordata > Aves > Passeriformes > Rhabdornithidae > Rhabdornis > Rhabdornis inornatus. Next base: position 352,472 of record VWZS01003778.1, read on the forward strand.
CCACACCATGAAACCTCCCATAGGAGCTGGGGGACACAACTGGGCAGCAGCAACCTGCAGGGCAGAGGAAGATGGGCTTAGGGGGCAACTTCTGAATTTCTGCGATGATCCTTAGGTCGGGGCTCCTCTGAGACACAAGAGATGATCACACAGGATCTTAGCTCATCCGCTTGCTGTCTCATGCCTGGGAGGTTTGGCCAGTGGCCCAAGGGCTCTGGAGGAGGAGGAAAATTTCATCATCCTGCTCCAACGTCTCCTGTATAATCAGCCTCTTGTTAACCGCTCCAGCCCCATGCGAGGCGCTCGCTGAGGACCGGAGCACTGATGCAGCCTTAGGTGGTCTTGGCCGTGGCAAAGCTCTGCTGAGCCTCTCCCAGCCCAGCCTGGGAAGCGGCTGTGATTTTATCTGGTGTGTCCCCTCCACCTCGCACATGCTCACTCAGCTCCCTCAGCCTCTTCCCAGCCTTTCTCCATTGCCCCAGGAACTTCCAGTGTTGCCAGAGGGGGTTCCCCACACCGCGGTGCTCCACACACTGGGATGGTCCCCTTACCGTGATGGTACCCGCACCACACCCACACCCACTCCCCATGCCAGGACAGTCCCTGCATCACGATGGTCCCCACTTTTCACGATCATCCCAGCACTTCTGAGCAGCTGGTGAGTGTCAATTTAAACATGCCCCCCCAGAAAAGTATATTCCCAATCAGCCATCCCATAGGAGGTGGGAAGGGAGGAAGGAACAAGGCAACAAGGGACTGTGATCCATAACGATGCCCTGAGGGATTTTGGGGCAGCCCCGAGGGTGCTTTGGGGGAGCAGAGGTGTCTGAGGGTGAGCACAAAAGGGACCCAATGAAGAGCAGCCAAACACAGTCTGTTTCTATGGGTTTATTTTAAAAAAGTAGGGCAAGAAGTATAAAAAAATAAATATTTAAATAGAATTCCACGAATATATTACAAGAAATCTTATTAATAATTATTAATTATTATTAACAATAAAATTATTTAAAGTTATCTCTCAGTGCACGCTGGGCTTTCCACGGAGGCAATAAATAACCTCACAGCCCGCTCTGGTGCCAGGAGCGAGCCAGCGCCACCTGCCACCGGCCTGGGGCCCATGCCTGTGTCCCCATGTCCCCATGTCCCACATCCGTATGTCCCCATGTCCCCGTGTCCCCGTATCCCTGTGTCCCTGTGTCCCTGTGTCCCATGTCCCCACGTCCCACATCCGTGTGTCCCTGTGTCTCATGTGCCATGTCCCCATGTCCCCGTGTCCCATGTCCCCGTGTCCCCGTGTCCCATTCCCCCATGCCAGAGCTGCATTCAGCCGTGCAAAGCCCAGCTCGTGGCCGTTAGTACATTCAGAGCTCTTCCAATGGGAAAAGCACTTTTCCAAAGGAGAGCACATTCCGTGCCCCGCCGTGCCCACGCGGGGGGATGATGCTCCGCAGTGAGGTGACTGTCCCACACAGGTGGCCTTTTCCCAGACGGTGGGACCCAGCCCCAGCCAGCACAGCCACCAGTACCCTCAGTTTGGCTCCTTGCAGAGGAGCCCAGCCTTGAAATGTGCAGGGGGAGCGTGTCCCCATGTCCCCATGTCCCCGCCAGCCTCTTCATCCCAATGTCCTTCCTCACAGTCCTTTTTCCAGGGTAGTGACAGCTTTCAGACGGTGCTCAAGGTCATCTGCCCGCTTGCTCTCCGTGGTGACACCGTCCTTGGGGGACAGAGTCCGGCCCTGCCGCCAGCCCCCACAGCTCCCCGCACCCCATGGGAGCACGGGGATGGCTGAGGCACATCCTGGGACCAGCCCACGCCCCGGCATCTCCTCGGGGATGCGCTGCCTCGTCCTGCTGGATGCTGGCTCTGCTCTTCCCGGGACACTCCGGGCTGCAATGTTCACCCCCTCAAGGGGCAATAAATTACCGGAGGGCGGATGGGGCCAGCTCAGGGCCCGTGTAATAAATAGGGAGGCGGGAATTCGGGAGGCAGCGGCGGGAGCCGGCCAGCAGCAGAGAGGCAGCGCAGCCGGGGCGGGCGCTCATGAGGGGCTGAGATGAGGTAGGAGGACACGTGCTGCCTGGCCAATGACCTGCACGTACTTCCTGAGCACCTGGCAGCCCTGCTGCTTCTTCTTGAAGGCGCTCTTGCCCTTGGAGCTGTCCCCGTACCTGACGTCCACCTGGAAGATGTTGTAGTTCTTGCACAGGAGGCAAGTGAGGTTGGAGATAAGGCCTCGGGTGGTCTTGGTGGTATTGTGGAGCCGCTCGAGGAGCTCTTTGGCCATAGGGTTGAGCTCCTCCTGGTCTCGTGTGATGTTGCCCAGCGAGGCGTTGAGGAAGGCGAAGAGTTTGTACATGGCCACCATCACCTCCTTCCTCTCGCTCGTCCGGTTGACGCGGAAAGCGGGAAAGAAGATGCCAGCGGGGTTGCAGAGCTTGTCACTCTCGCTGCTGAACGGCTCTCCCTGGCACTTCAGCTGAGAGGAGAGGCGAGCGTCACCCCATGTCCCCTGTGTCCCCCCTGCCACCATCCCCGCGGTGTCCCCAGCCCTCCCCCTTCATACACTTGTGGCTCAAACCCCCCACGGTCCCTGGCCGCCCCCGAGCGCCACTTACATAGAGGCTGAAGAGCTCCTGGGCGGTGGCGTTGAGCACGGCCACCTGCCTGCGGGTCTGCTCCTGCACGTTGGAGCGGCACAAGCCGTGGCTGGGGCAGCCGGAGCCGGTCACCAGCAGCGCCCGGCCGGCCACGGGCCGCCGCTGCAGCAGGAGCAGGGCCACGAAGGGCACGACGCCTGTGTGGGGAGAGAGGCCGGTGTCACGGTGGTGGCCCACGGGGACCACGTTACCGCCGGTGCAGAGCATCCACCGAGGATGACCCCAGTTCCAGGCATCCAAAGGGAAGGTGTCCGGCTGGAGCGGGACTCATCCCGCTCGGGTGGGTGTGCAGCTCAGCTGGAATCCCCAGATCCCCCACTCTGCCGTCCCGGCCGTGCCGCAGCTCCCATCGCGCTGCCGTCCCCCTCACCTGCCCCCCGGCGGGCGCTCCCCCGCCTCCCTTCCCGGCGGGGGGCCCCGCAGCATTCCCGCATTTCGCAACCGGCCCAGTGGCGACCTGGCGGGTTTAATCAAACGTGCAAGACGCTTTTTCCTCCGTTACCCTGGTCCGGGCGCTTCGGGAGCAAGGCCCCACCCCGGCCCGGCTGACTCAGCGGGGCTCCCGCAAGGAAACCTGCTCTCGGCGTGCCCTCCCTCCTCCCTCCCGCCCCCGGCCCCACCGCCTGCCTCAGTTTCCCCGTCTGAGAAGTGGGCGCAGCGCCGAGGAGCTCTGGGGAGAGACGATGCAGCTGCCAGAGACTCCAGCCAGGAAATCCCTGGACGCGGAACAAGGGGACCCTTGAGCCTCCGGCAGCTGGGTCGCCCCGGCGTCCCCTCCTGAGAGCGGGGCGCTGCGACCCCCAATCCACTGGGACTCCCCCAAACCGGGATCCATCCCTGCTCGGGGATGCCAAACCGCTCCTGGAGCCCGCACTGCGCTGGGCATCCTCGGGGAAGATGGCCCGGGTGTCCCCGCTTCTGGGTGGCTTGGATGCCACCAGCCAAGGCCCCGTCAGGGTGGGGGTCCCGTGTCCCGCAGCCGCGGGGGCGCTGCCAGGCGAAGTCCCCGGGCCGTGTCGAGCGCCGAAGTCGCCCGCACTTGTCAGCGCCTCGGACGTGCCGCCGGTGCCGGGTAACCCAAGTCTCAATTTATTTACCCTGCCCAGGTAGGAGAGGACTTACCTGGGCGTGTTCCGATCCCTGCCCCGCCGCTCCCCTCCGGCACGGGACGGGGGGACCCTGCCTCCCCGCGCCCCCCGGGGCCCCGGGTGTTCCCACGGGATGCAGATTCCCTAACCCCTCACGAGCCCCTCTCGCTGTGTCCCCCCCGGCCGCTGCTTCTGCCATTTCACAGCTGGGCAGGGCGAGGCTCGGCACCCACGTGTGCCAGGGGCTGGGGGGGTGGGGGGTCCCAGGTGGGTGCTGTCCCGTCGGACCCCCCCAGAACGGTTTCTGGGGTGGGGGCTACTCCCTCCAACCCCCCTCCCGCACTTGGCAGCCTCCCCATCCTTCCAGCGCTCCCGGCAGCGGCTCGCAGCATCGGGAGACCCAGATGGAGGAGAAGCAGGAGGGAGGGAAAAAGTATCTAAAAGTACAAAAAATAAAAAAAAAAAAAACCC
>VWZS01003778.1:363684-391465 GCA_013397075.1 Rhabdornis inornatus
CCAGGGCTGTCCTGCAGCCGAGTGGTGGCACGGGGACAGCAGAGTCCACACGAGGAGCCGAAGCGGCAGGAGATGTTGTCAGCGCATCTGAGCCCTCGCTCCGGTGAGGTGAGAGGGGCTCCTTGGTGCCATCGGATGCATCTCCATCCTGGGAATGGGGTTGGGATCGCGTCACATGGGATGGAGATGGAGATGATGGAGATGCAGGCGGGAACCCCGGTGCCGGCGGGGCTGCCCTAGGGGCGGGCAGGCAGCCGTGAGCCCCGCTGCGGTCTCCCCTTCTCCCGGCGCGTCCGGCGGCTCCCGGCGCTCAGCTCGGCGCTGCGCTCGGCCATGAAGCGGGCGTAGCTCCAGAGGATCTGGCACCCCTGCAGCTTCTGTCGGAAGATGCCGAGGGATGCCGCGGGGCTGGGGAGGGGGCGGCGGCCGGGGCGGGGGTTGGGGGCCGGGAAGAGCCCCGCCAGGTTGTTGAGGAGCGCTCGCACCTTACGGTGGGTTTTGCTCAAGCGGCGAAGGATTTCGGCCTCGGGGTGGTGGAGGTTGCGCTGGTGCCGGATGATGTCCTGCAGCGCCTGGTCCATGTGGATCATGGGCCTCCGCAGCCTCCGCAGTCCCCAGGGCCCCTTCGCCCGCCTCTGCAGCCACTCGGGGCTATTGTCGGTGCGGCAGATGTTGTCGATGTCCAGGTGCTGCTCCTTCTCCTGCCCAGAGATCGGAGAGGAAGATCAGGGATGTGGAAGCAGCACAGAGACCGCCCCCACCTGTCCTGTGGAGGGGACAGGCGTGACCCCTCGTCCTGGGGAAGGGGACTCACGTAGAAGGTGAAGAGCTCCTGCGCGTCCTCGGCCATGAGCCTCACCAGCGCCTGGGTCTGCTGCACGGTGGGGGCCAGCAGGGACCTGCCCCCCTGGCCCGGCACTGCCCAGAGGATGAGGAGCCCTTTGGCGACAGCTAGGGAGGAAGAGGAGGGGTCAGGGGCCACTGGGGCATCGCTGGGTGCAGGGACACTGCCCTCTCTCACAGGGTCACTACCCCCGTGCCAGGAATGCTGCCTGCACCACAGTCTCCATCCCCGCTCCAGGGATGACCCAGCCCCTGCGCCAAAAACCTGCTGGGCACCCGGCGGGGAGGAGGATGAGGGTGCTGGAGGTGCTGTGGAGCAGTCAGGATGCGCAGACCAACCACAGCAGCTGCTCCAGCAGCTCCTCCTGCCAGCGCGGGCCACCGCAAAGAGGGGACAGCAGCGACACTCCCGGATCCAGTCCCGCTATCCAGCTCCGGCCAGTCGCTGTCTCAGTGCCGCTGTCACGTACAGGACTTTGGATACTTTGGCACTGGGGTGACACACAGCCTTTGTCCCTTTGGACAAGCTGACCCCTGACCTTCTGCCATTGGTCCCCAAACTGTCCCCTCCTGCCTACCCCTCCCAGCATCCCCTCTCTCCCAGTGCTCCCCATGTGCCACGGCGGGGAATGTCCCCTTCCCCGCCAGCGCCCGAGGGAGGCGACACTGCCGTGGGACACCCTCGGTGCCATCTGCCACGGCACCGCTGACTCAAGCGCCATGGGGGCCCCGCGGCCGCGCTCCCTCCCCTTCGCTCCGCGGCCGGGGCGAGCGAGAGGGGACACGGGGACACGGGCACACACGTACCTGCCAGCACCTGCCAGGGCCGCCCGTCGCACCGCATGGCCGGGGCAGGGTGTCCGCCCGGGGCTGCCGGGCGCGCAAGCCACTTCCTTAAGTGCTCGGCGATGGGGAAGCTCGGCTTTTAAAGCGCACCCGAGTCACCCCCACCTCCGAAGGAGGCACCCGGACCCAACGGAAAGCAACGAGAAGTGAAGCCATGCCCCGGGGGCCAATGAAGAGGGTGAGAGCAGCGCCGGGAGGAAACGGGGCCGGACGGACGGTGGGGATGTTCTTCGAGTCAGTTCCTCGAGGGAGTCCCGGTGGGTCCAGCCTGGGAGGCTGCGTTCCCACTGCTCATCCCGGATCCGGCAGCATCCCCGCGTCCTGGCTTCTTGGGAAAGAGACTTTTTGATTCACGCTGATGTCACTGCTCAGCATCCGACACTGAACTGAAACCAGCGCCGGCTGCCCCGAAACCCCAATGCAAAAGAGGGCAGCGGCGGCTGGCAGCGGGGACAGGGATGTCACCCATGTGCCACCACGGGGTGTTTCGCATCCCAAATCCAGCTGTGAGAGGCAAAAATCTACCCCGGCAAGGAGGGAGATGGAAGTGTGGGAAGCGCAGGGCATTCCAGCACTACCTGATGCTCCGGGGGATGTTCCGTCCGCCTGCTCACATCCACCCACACCTCTGGGTGACAAATTTGGGTGCTGAACCAAGTGGGGGACACCAGGCTTAGCCTCTCTGCCCAGCAGCACCTACGGGAACACCGCGGGCGCCGAGTGTTGCCCAAGGCAGCGCTGCCCCTTGTGCAACAGTGCCCCGGGAGAGCCCTGGGGCTCGGCACGGCCCCACCGGCACCGCCAGCAGCACCCAGGGCAGTGCCCCTTGTCCCCTGGGCTCCCGTTCCTGGCAGGGGCAGCCCGGCACCGACAGGGGGTTTTCCCGTTCCTTAGAGATTAATGTCGCCGATCAGCGTTTCGAGGTGTGGCGCAATCCCGTTGGTTTTGGTGACCCTCGCCGAATTTACGCAGTTGGAGAGTTCGATATTGGCGCAGGGAGACGACCCAGAAATTAACAGCTCCTTCCAGGAGGAAGGATGCAGCGATGACTCACTTTTAGAAATGCTTTCTTTTCCCAAAATTTCCCTGCCCCGGCCGCGCCATGACCTGCACAGTCTGCTTCCTCCAGCAGCTGCTTCTGACGACTCCTCCTCTTCCTCCTCCCCGGGGCCTCCCCGGCAGAGGTGGCGGCTGGGGTGGGTTCCGTGGGGCCGGGGTGGGCAGGGCTGTGCCCAGGGCACTCCTGGAGAGGTGGAGGAACCAGGAGAAGATCTCCCTCACTCCATAGCAGTTTGTCCATCCCTCAGGCTGCCTAGGCAGGCTGTCCATCCGTCTGTCCATCCGTCCATCCGTCCATCCATCCATCCATCCATCCATCCATCCATCCATCCATCCATCCATTTCTTCCTGTTCCATTCTTATCCATCTATCCATGCCCTGTCATGAGGGTGATCAGGGCCCCCACCCTCAGCTCTCCCCTAGCCACAGGTGGCCCTGGCCCTTCCACATGGCACCGTCACCCCCTGGGCTGGGCCAGCAGGACACCACGGTGGTGGCCAGTGGGTGGCCAGGACTGTGCAATACCCAACAGGGACAAAAATAGCGCTGGTGACCGCATGGGCCAGTGGCAATTTCTTCATCGCGCGTCACCGGCGTCCCATGACTCGGAGAAGGGACCGACACAGGAAAGAGAGCACCCAGAGAGTGGCAGGAAGCTGGTGGCTGCAAGTGTGTGGGACTGACGTGGGCAAGATGTGCCAGGACACAGTCCTGCTCGGAATGTAGGAGAGCAGGGGACAGATTTTGGGGACAGGATGGGAGCAGAGGTTCCCACCATGCTCGTGCCAGGTCTGGCTGAGGACCAGGAATGCTCTGGGGGCACCCACTGGCTGCAGCACCCCCAGGAGGGCACAGCCCCCACGCTGTGTACCCCACTTTGCCACAGGGTGCCATGCTGACAGCAAGGGAACAGGATGTGGGGACACAGTGGCAGTGTGACAGGGACATCCCCAGGCCTAGGGTCAAGCTCATGCCTCAGTTGTCCCCCAGCCTGGCCCAGTGTGGGGCAGGGGCAGGGCATAAATGTGGGCCTGGCTTTCCCCAGGGCCGGCGATTTGCTGGGGGCTGCAGTTTTAACCCATTTTTTCACCCAAAATACAGAGCAGAGAAAGTGGCCATGTCCCAGTCACCTCACAGAGGGACTGTGTCCCATCCCAGCCCCTGCAACCAACACAGGGACCAGCTCTGGTCAACCTCCCTGGGCTACACAGAAATAAAAATAATAACTTTATTGACTTATCAAAAACTATGTGAAAATACAGCTTGTTAGGGGCTGGATGTCACTGTCACTCCTCCATGACAGGTGACAGCCAGGGCTGGCAGTGAAGCAGAGCCCACCCACTGCCCCCTTGGAGATTTTTGGAGTGCCAGGGGTAACCCCAGCTCCAGGAATGCTCTCCCCTCCATGGGCTTGTCCAGGGGTGTCCCTGAGCATCGTGGCTACCCCTCCCTTCCCAAGGGGACACATCCCATCGGCCCCAGGTTGTCCCCTATAGCACCTTGGTGGCACATCACTGCTCTTTGGCATGTCCCCCCCTGCCCCGCCCCGTGTCCCCTCCACCTGGACACACCCACTCTGCCCTTGGCCACCCACCCTGCACAGGCCGGGCTACAGGGAGAGGATGGCACACAGGGACTGCCCCTCTCCTGTGGGCCAGTGCTCACTGGCACAAGGCCACCATGTCCCCAAAGCCACCACCTCCCCAGCACAGAGGAACGACGCTGTGCCTGGCTCTGTCCTGTGCTGGGGGACCATTAAAATTCAAAATTAACGAATATGGGTGGGGAGGAGGGGGGACACCACACTGGGACAGTCAGCCAGTGTGGGGACAGCCAGCCCCTATCTGCTGTTCTCCTGCCGCTGCTGCAGCAGCTGGATGACCTCGGCGATGCCCTCCTCGGGGACCTGCCAGGGGACAGGGGGGTGTCAGCCCCAGGGGACACCCCGGGGCTGGCAGGGGGACCCGGGGAGGGGCAGGGGCTCACCAAGGCATGATCAAAGTTGAACGTGCTGATGTAATAGGCCGAGATGTCGGCAGCTGCCAGCGGCTCCGCGATCTGCGCCACGATGCCACACTCGTCTGGGGGGAGCAAAGGGGTGCTTGGGTCACTGCCATGGGGACATACGGGGACAGCAGAGCCCCAGAGCACCCCCTGGGTGGCAGTGTCACAACAGGGAACACGGCCACCACGGTCAGACTCACCGAAGCCGAGGGGCTGCCCCCCGATCCGCACCATCCGCCACAGCTCCCCTGTGGAGCTGGTCAGCAGGAGGTCACTGGGGAAGCTGAGGGGATGAAGCCAAGTGTCACCCCTTGAGCTCAGTGTCACCTCTGAGTGCCCAGACCCAGGGACAGACAGTCCCAGAGGATGGCACCTACCGCTTCTGGGTCTCGGCATCCATTACGATGGAGATGTAGCCCTCGATGAGGGAGAAGGAGAAGAAGGTGATGGAGTCGAGGTCCTGGCTGCTGGTGGCTGCATCCCACGGGGGGCTGCTGAGGGGGAAGGGGACACGGAGAAGGGTCACAACCCCCAAAATGAGGAGAAGAAGGGCTTGGTGCTGGCACTGGGTGTCTGAGCATCATGCTGGGGTGCTGCAGGGTGGGGAGAGAGGGAACAGGAGCAGGTGGTCCCCACAGGGTCTGCAGCTCAGAGGTGACAGACACCAGATTTTGGGGAATTCTCAAAAGAGCTCTGGAGCAGGAGCATGCCACCAGAAGGGACCCCATCCCAGGGGCACGGGAGGACCCAGTCAGGAGCATTTCTTCCCCCCAGCATCATCCTCATTGCCTTTTCCAAACCCACCCCCTCCTGCTTTACAGTCTCCCCTCTGGGATTTGGTACAATGGTGGCCTTGTTCCTTGTGTCACCTCGGGGCTCCCAACCCTCACGGTGTAGCTCCTGGGAAGGTCAAACCAGTTTGGAAAACACACCCAGAGTCTGAAAACCCACTGGGACCAATAGCTGGGACCAATGTCACTGTAGTTCAGGTAGCACCAGGCAAGAGGCCACCCCCATGTCCCCATCCCCGGGACTCACCTGTGGGAGTAGAAGAGGACGTCGATGAGCATGGTGGCGATGGCGGGCAGCGTGTCGGGGGCCACCGTCAGGACACAGAAGCGGGTCTGGGGGCTCTGCACCGGGTGCAGCGTGGGGCTGGTGGCTGGCAGGGGAACGGCCGCGCATCAGGCCTGGGGACAGCTCGGGGACAGTCCCGCAGTGCCACCCCGTGGCCACCGTGCCCACAGCCCGGAGTCTCTCAGGGAACAGAGAGGTGGCCTGGGGGTCCCAAAGGATGTGGGTACCACCGGTGGGAGCTGCAACATCTCGGTGGGGACTGGGTGGCCCTGGGTGTCCACAGATGGGCATCTCCAGTGGGAACTGGAGCATCTTGGTGGGTCCCCCAAATACCTAAGCACCACTGATGGAAGCAGGAGCACCTTGGCAGGGACTTGGGTGGTCCTGGGGACAGGGTGACCATGGGGGTCCCCCAGGATATGGGAAACATCCATGGGAGCAGCATCTTGGCAGCGACTGGGTGGCTCTGGGACAGTGTGGCCTGGGGACAGGATGGCCTTGGGGTTGCCCCAAAGATGTGGGTTCCACTAGTGGGAACTGGATCACCTCTATGGGAACCGGGTGGCCCTGGGACAGGGTGGCTCTGGGGACAGGATGGCCTTGGGGGTGCCCCAAAGATGTGGGTTCCACTAGTGGGAACTGGATCACCTCTATGGGAACCGGGTGGCCCTGGGACAGGGTGGCTCTGGAGGTCCCTCAAGGATATGGGCACCACCAGCTGTAGCTGGAGCATCTGGGTGGGACGGGGGTCCCCAGGGGACACAGAGCCCAGTGTCACTCACGTGGCTTGGACTTGAGGAAGCCGTTGCTCACATCATCGCAGGTGACAGGGACACACTCGCCACTCTCCTCCCTGTAGATGTCGAACTCCCCGGCCAGCGTGTGGATCACCACGGGCAGGTCCCGCTCCCGCACCTGCCCCAGGGCAGGGTCAGTGCCTGCACTGCCACCCCTCCCGCAGGACACAGAGTGCCACCGTGCCAGCCAGGTGCCACCGTGCCCGTCACTCACCAGGATGAAGTCAGTCTGGTATGTGGAGAGCATCAGCACCGAGACGTGGTGCTCGGCCAGCGGCGCGATGACCGACCGCGCGATCTTGGTGACACCGGTGGCCTGGCAGCCGGGGGGCTCCCGCCCATTGGAGACGACATTGAGCACCAGCCACGTGGAATCTGCCACCTGCATGAACTCAGAGGGTGGCAGCTCTGCAAGGGACAAGGGACACTGAGGCAGGTGGCTCCACAGGGCTCGCCACAGCTGGACACAGAGGCAGTGCCAGCTTAGGCACTGCGTGTCACACTGTCCCCCGGGTGACGAGCAGACCCAAGACAAGATGAACCCCAGGTGTGGGGACACTGGTTTGGAGGTGCAGATGGGCCCCATCCACAGGTGGAATGAGCCAGACAGGGCTCAGCCTCTCCACACGGGGATTTGGCCATGAGGGGGCCCAAGCCCACAGCCCCCCTAAACCCCAAGATGTGTCTCTCCTCCCTGTGCCAGCACCCCAGGCTGGGTGCATAGGGGTGTTGGCACTGCACCCCAAAAACAGCACCACCAGGGCTCTGGGGCTGCCCAGCTCATCCTCTGTCCCCAGAAGCACCCAGCCCAGGGTCCACCCCCAGGGATGCACACGGGGCACTGGAGGGAACAAGGGGAGGGTCATCCCACTGTCCTGGGGGTCCCAGCACCTGGTGCCAGCCTGGTGGAGAGAGCCCAGGCTGGCAGAGGGCCACACGGTGGCATATGCCAGCTGCTCCTGCCTCCCACCTCCCTTGCTCCCACCCTCCTGCACAGCAGAGGGGCTGGCACTGCTGGGGCACCCCAGGACTCAGCCAGGCTGCCCCCTCCTCTCTGGGCTCTCCTTCCCAGCAAGGGATGGGCCAGGGCACTCGAGAGGTCTCCAAACCACTCCTCCCATCCAGGAAAGGTGGGAGCAGCTCCCGTGGGAGGTCACACAAGCCCCCAGCCCTTCGGTGGGCATCCAGTGCCCAAGCCCAGCTGGGACCCCAAACTCATCACAGCAGTGGTGGAAAGGAGCACGGGGGGAGGGTCCAGCACCCACTGAGAGGGATTCCATCTGTACTCTGCTCCCAAACTCGGCCCGGGGCAGGGCGGCAGCGGGGCCGGATCCAGGGCCTCGGCGGGTGTTCCCAGCGCCTGTTCCTGTGCAGGAAGCGCCAGAACAGCCTCGGCTCCAGCCCAGGGCCCAGTGCTGGGAACAGGGGGGCGGGACAGGGACTCGGGGACATGGGGACCTGTCCCAGGGCTCAGTGTTTAATTGCTTTTCAACACCACCCTGGGCGAGGCTGAATGCAAGGGGACCCCGCTGTCCTTGTGTCACCCACCCCAGGGCTTAATCCTGATCCCCAAGGGAAGAGGGGGTGCAGCTCTCCTCTGCTGGGGGTCCCCTTCCAGCCCGGCAGCGGGGGGACACTGGCAGCTCCCCAGCCGAGGGGGGCTCACAGGGCACTGCAGGCTCGCAGGACTATTGTTCAGCACTTCCCGCCCTCCCCTCGGGATCGGGGAATATTTGTCCGCAGGCCCCGAAATAAAACAATACATGGGGAACAGCTCTGGCTCTGGGAGCGGGGAGAGCCCGGGACGCGGTCCCGTTCCACAGCAAAGGGAGGCGAGCCTGGGACCTGGCCCTGAGTAGCCGTGGCAGGAGCCCTGACCCTTGTTCCTTGGGTCACGGCCAAGGATCCGCTGTGCCCGGCTCCTGCGACCTCGGCAGGAAGGTCTGGGCGTGGGAAGCCGGGCCGGGATCCGGACCCTCCGGCTCAGCCCGCTAGGCCGGTACCGCCGGCAGGAGCGGCGGTGAGGGCGATGCACAGCACGAGCCGTGTCACCAGCGGTGGGGACGTCACCGAATGGCACATCCCTGCAAGACGGACTGGCCCGGAAGGGATCAAACCTCCCCAGGACACCCCAAAACCTGGACCCTGCTGCCGGACAGGGCTCACCCCTGCCAGCCTGGCTGGGCCCGAGCTTTGCCCTCTTCTGCCAAAGCTCCAGTTGGCCCTCACCGGGCGGAGGGACGCGATGAAACTGGACACGGGAATGATGACAGGACAGCTGCGAGAGCCTGGAGCGCTGCCCGCGGGCGCCTCGGGAGGTCCCTGCGCCCTGCCGGGAGTACTCGGGCTCCAGGCTGGCACCGGGCTCTCCGCAGTCCGGTTCCTCGGCCGGGGGGCAGCTCTGCCCGGGAGGAGCTGTCGGAGCGCGGGCAGCCACGCCGGGACAGCCTCGGCCGGGCAAGCCGGTACATCCCCGGCGCAGGCGCCGAGGGGACGGGATGGGCACGTTCCGAGGGAGCCAAGCACAAGCCGGGACTCGCTCCCTGCGGCCCAAGCATGGAGCTGGGCTGGGGACGCTCACAGCCCGTGCCTGCGGTGCCAGCCCGCCCTGCCAAGAGGCCACAGCCCGGTACCTTTGAAGCCCTCCTCGTCCAGCATGACTGTGTAGTCCTCGGGGGTCTCCGTCAGGCTGAAGAACTTGCATCTGAAGAAGAAGAAATCGGTGCTGCTGATCCCAAAACCGCCGCCGTCTCCCGGGGCGGGGAGTCGGGGGAAGAAGAGGAGAAGGAGGAGGGTGGTGGGGAAGAAAGGCCGGTACCGGCAGCGCTGGGGCAGGAAGAGCAGCTTGAGCAGCGGGTGGGTGTAGAGCCAGAGCCCGCGGCGGGCCAGGCTCAGCACCCGCACCCGGTGTTCCAGGATGTGCAGGTCCATGGCGGCCGCGCCGCCCCGGGAACCGCCGCCGCCGCCACTATAAGGGCGGACACGGGACCGCCCCGGGACCGCCTCGCATCGCCTCGCATCGCCCCGGAACCGCCCTAGGACCGCCCCGCACTGCCCCGGGACCGCCTCGCATCGCCCCGGAACCGCCCTGGGACCGCCTCGCATCGCCCCGGAACCGCCCTGGGACCGCCCCGCCGCATCGCTCCGGGACCGCTCCGGAACCGCCCCGCATCGCTTCGTCAACGCCCTGTGACCGCCCTCACCGCCCAGAGACCGATCTGGGAACGCCCGGCATCTCGTCGGGACCGCCCCGCGACCGCCTGCCTGGCCCCGGGACCGCCCCGCATCGCTTCGGGACCTGACCCGGCACCGATCCGCACCGCGAGAAACGCAATGACCCGGGCCCGGCGCTCCAGGAGCAGCCTGAGTTCAGAGCCCCGGGATACCCGCTCTGGAGACTCGGAACCAGCCCGAGTACAGAACTCCACGGTGCTCAAACCAGCCCAAATTCAGCACCCCGGCGTGCCTGGAGCAGCTCCAACTCAGAGTCCCGGGGTACCTCGAACTGCAGCCCTGGGTGCCCAAACCAGCCTCAGTTCAACAGCCTGGGGTGCCCAACCAAGGGAGATCCTCTGGGAGCCACTGCCAAGCCCAACCTACCCCCTACCCCAGCACCCAACCGGGTCCCACATGCTCAGCCCCAACACCAGGCCTGGAGAGGGGATTCACCAAACCAGGGCCACCTCCGGGAAAAAGGGGTTTCTGGAGGGAGGAATGGAGGTTTGGGCAGAAATCCTGCCTGCAGGAAGCAGGAGATGGCCTGACCACCATTTTGGGATGGGAAGCTGAGTTCTGGGGTGTCATGGGATTAATTAGGGCTCTGTTCAGCCACAGAGCTGTGACAGTGGGAGAAGGGGAAGGGCCTGGGTGCTGGGATGGGAGTGCACCCCATGGCACCTGCCAGGGCCTGGCAGCCACCACTATCACAAACTGGGGCGGGTCTCAGCCTCCTCCCATTCCACTTCAAACAGGCAGCCTCAAGGCTGGTTGAGACAGTGGGGCTGGGCCACCGTCTGCGGTGACAGAGCAGTGACAGGGCAGTGACAGAGCAGTGACAGCAGTGTGGCCCGTCCCAGGACACTGCCCAACACCTATCCCCCAGGACAAGGGCAGCCAAGGGAGATGGGACCCAGGGAAGGGTGCATGCCAGGGACAGTGTCCAGGTCAGGGTGCCCCCAAAGCTACTGGTGCAGCAAGTGGGAGGTTACACCCTTGCCTCCTGCCACCCTCCACGCCCCATCCCCGGCCAAGAGAGATGGGAGCCAGGGCTGCGCCTTTACACACTTGCTTTATTGACCCCTTTGTACAAAACTGCTTTTCCCACTTTATTTTACAAACCCACCACCTGCCCTTGGGGAGGGCAGGGGGGGAAGAGGGGACCCCACAACCAGGGAGCACCTGGCTGCTGCTCACCCACCCCATCTCACCTGCGCTGGGGCCTGGGGGGGCGGCAGTGGTGGAGTGAGCCCTGGCAGGGTAAACACTTCCCCAGAGCTGTGGGGGAGCTTGGGGATGGGAGGGGATGGGATAAGGGGGCTTTAGCCCCAAAACCTGGCATCAAATCCCGCTGCCTCTAGCGCATCCTGCCTCGGTCCCTGTCCTGCCTCGGAGGAATAATAAATAGGCTCAGTGAGTAGGTAACTTGGGTACTACATATAGGGCTACAGTTTGATATATCCTCACTAGGTAAGAGGGGGGCAAGGGGTCCCCGGCTCCTCGCATACCCCCAGTGCCCTGCGCCAGGCCTAAGTGCTTGGGAACTGGGGCTTGGGCTGCCTGGCTGGCACAGGGTGGGGGCTACAGGAGGGACCTGGGGGGCGATGGGTCGAGGGGCTCTGGGACAGGGAGAAGGGCCCGAGGGGCAGCCCAGCCCCCCAGCGTGGGAAGGAAGCTCAGGTGGCTCAGCCACACCCTGCCCGGGCTCCCACTGCTCGTGGTGCCAGCACCCAGCGCAGACCCACGGTGTCCCCTTTGGTCACCACACCTGGCCAAGCTCCATGGATGCCCCGAGAGGGCCACGCTGTTCTCACGGAGCTGCGCAGTCCCCTTGTCCCATCCCTCCAGCTCAGAGCCCCCAGCGCCAGGTGCCAGGGGTCCCCCTCGGTGTCCTCCTTGGTGTCCTCGTGCCCGGGTCCGTGCACAGCCCTGCTGAGCCCGGCTGCCCGGGGTGCTAGCCGGGCCCTACAAGTACGTGTCCTCGCTCTCCCGGGAGCTCAGGCTCTCCTTGGACTGGTGGTGGGGGGAGGCCTGGGGGTGCAGCAGCTCCCGGGTCGTGCCGGGCGCCCCGTTGCCCTCGGCCCCGGGGCCGTTGGCAGGACTGGCCGGGCCCTTTTCCCGGCTCTTCTCCTTGCTCTTCCGGGCCTTGGGCACGGGGGCGGGCCCGGGGGAGACGAAGATGGAGGGGACGGACTCGAGCGCCTTGCGCGGCGCAGGCTCCGCCTCGCTGATGGCCTTGGCGCCGTGCAGGCGCGGGGGGGACTTGCACTGCAGCTCCCCGTGCGTCTCCCGCCACTTCTTCAGCTGGATCAGGTGCTCCCGCTCGATCTGACGCTCCGTCACCGGCAGCTCGATGACCTGTGGGGACACTTGTGCCATCAGCGACAGTGCCACCGGGGCTGCGTGTGGGATCCCCCTCAGGGCAGAGGCAACCAAGCTTTTTGGGAGCTGCTCCCCATGCTCCGCCTACCCAGGGACAGCTTAGTCTGGCAGCACTGGCCATCTGCGTGGCACGGGGCACCCCCGACTGTCCCCAGCACCTCACCTCCTGCACCAGGAAGGCCTCCTGCATGATTTTGGGGCTGAGGGCCCTCAGCCTCTCCATGGTCTCATACTGGCCCTGGCAGGATTTGAGCTTGTCCGAGGAGCCCAGGGTGTGTTTGAGCAGCACCAGGCCCACCCGGAAGATGATCTTCACTCCTGCAAGAGAAGATGTGAAGCAGTGAGTGTCAGGCAGAACAGGCTCACACTGCCACCATAACCCTCAAATGTTGTGGGGCAGCAGATCCCAGTTCCACTAACAGTCAGGACATGCAAAAGGGTGAATTTGGGATATACATGCCTCCTAACCCCCAGAAAACCAGCCCATCTCCACCCCAGGCATGTGGCTACCCCAAACCTACCCTGCTACAGGTCCCATGGCCATGGGGAGTGCAGTCACCCTGCGAGAAGGAGGAGGAGGATGGTGGGGAGCTCCTACCTTCACAGAAGAACATGTCCCAGACACGCAGGACGGAGCTCCAGGGCAGCGTGCGGGAGAAGGCGCACATGAACCACTCTGTCATGTACAGGATGGGGTCAATCTTCTGCTTGCTCAGGTGCTTGTAGGCCACAGGTGACACCTTGTGCAGCAGTGAGAAGAGGATCTGTCCATCCAGCTGGATGGCTTCCTGCAGGGACAGGGACCAGCATCCCAGTGAATACCCCAGCCCTGGAATCACCCCCAGTGTCTGGCACCGGCAGGGGCAGCCAACCCTCTACACCTGGTAAGACAGCAGAGCTGTGTCCCATGGATGCTACACTGAGGCTCCCATCCCAGAATGTGGAATGCTTCTGGGAGCCACGGCACAACACAGAGACTGTGGGAATACCCAGCACCTCCCCAGACAACTTCTTTTCCTGGGGTGAGGGGCTGGACAAGTTTTTAGTCTTGATGCAGAATCACAGAATGGCTTGGGTTGGAAGGGACCTTAAAAGTCATCTCATTCCACCCCTTTGCCATGTGGCCCCTTCCACTATCTCAGGTTGCTCCAAGCCCTGTCTAACCTGGCCTGGAACACTTCCAGGGATAGTTGGCCACAACTGCTCTGGGCACCCTGTGCCAGGGCCTCATCACCCTCACAGGGAAGTATTTTTTCCCAATATCCCATCTCTCCCTGCCTTCTGGCAGTGGGAAGCCATTCCCCCTAGTCTTGTCCCTCCATCCCTTGTCCCTAGTCCCTCTCCAGCTCTCCTGGAGCCCCTTTAGGCCCTGGAAGGGGCTCTGAGCTCTCCCTGGATCCTTCTCTTCTCCAGGTGAGCATCCTCAGCTCTCCCAGCCTGGCTCCAGAGCAGAGGGGCTCCAGCCTTTGGAGCAGCCAGAGGGGCAGAATCCCCCCTCCCTTGCTGCCCACCTTGGGGGATCAGCCCAGGGCACACAGCCAGGGCATGGCCAACTCTCTTCAACCAGCATCCCTGAGTCCTTCTCCCCAGGGCTGCTCTTGATCCCTTCATCCCCAGCCTGGACTGATCCAGGGGGGTGATCCTGGGGGTTGCCTCAACCCAGGTGCAGCACCTTGCAGGTCCCTGCCGCTGCTGAAAGCACCATGAGCCCTTTACTCACCAGTTTCTCGCTGTAGTAGCCAGGGAGGTACTTCTCACAGATCTGCACCAGACACCAGAATGCTTGCTGCAAGCCAAGGGACAGCAGGTGAGCACCCAGAGGACATCCCTGCAGTCCCCTCCCTGCTCCCAGCGACCCCAGGAGAGGGTGGGAAGCAGCAGAGCATCCCTGGGGCACTTTGGGTTGCCCTGAGCCAGGCACCTCACTCATCCACACCCCCCAAAGGGCCCCACACCCTCCAGGTGGTCGCAGCTCTGTCCCCTGAGGCGCGTGCCCGTACCTCGGCCGGCATGTGCATGAGCAGGACGGCGGCGATGGGCGCCTGGGCCTGGCAGTAGCCCTCCTCCGGGCGGTACAGCGTGTACGCCTTCAGCACCCGGAACAGGTCCTGCTGCCTGCAGAGACACCGGGCACGCACTGCTGGCTACACCGCATGGATGGGGCCCAGCAGCCTGCCTTGTGCGCACCAGGCACGAGCCTGGCTCAGTCCCCGGCTGGGATCCCTCTTCCACACAAATCCACAACAGCTCTGGGAAGCTCTGCCCAGAGTGCAGATCCTGCCTGGATCTGGGAGTCGAGGCATGGAGACAAGCATCTGGCCCACAGAGAGCCATGGGGCACAGATGCTCCCCAACACATTTGGAGCAGCATTTTTCTGGTGAAATGGAGGCCGCAGGCTGCCACCTCCTCTATCTGCCCTCCTGTCATGGCAATTCCCACCCCACTGGGTGTCAGAGCTGGTCTGAGCCATGCTGTTTTCAGTCAGTGGATGCTCTGTGACTCTGGGGGTATAGGGAATCCTGGAGGAATGGGGAGGACACTGGGGACATGAGTGGGCTCCATGAGCTGGGACAGACAGTGCCCACCCCATCCACAGCTGCTGAGGGCTGGACACACAGTAACTCCACTTACCCATGGCCTCCACGTGAGACGAACATCTCATGGAAGGGGAACTGCCGATGGAGATCCCGCTCGATCACATCCAGCCACTTCGGATCTCCTGGGAGGAGGTCCAGTTCCTGGAGAGGGGAAGACTGTGGTAAGCAACACCCTTGACATCCCCCCAAGGTGTCTGAGACCCCAACACACATCCAAGCCCGAGCAGGAGCCACCCCAGTACTGCCCCCTCGCTGGTGGTGCAGGAGGGTCCCCAGCAGGACTCACATCAAACTTGCCCATGTTCTGCTCCAGTTTGACCTTGCTTCCAGAGAGGTACTGCCAGGCACGGCCCCGCAGCGAGGGCGGGATCCCCTTCTGGCACCGCAGCCGGATCTGCAGGAGAGACACAGCGTCACGGGAAAACCACAGAGCACTGGGAAACAAAGAGGGCAAGGTGGGAGCCAGGCCAGTACCACGGCCACAGGCTGGTCCCCTGCTGCTTCCCAAACAAGGAGAAGTGTCCCTGAGCCCCTGGGATGCAGGGATGCCAGCTGGAATGGCAGTCAAGGCTGCACCAGCAGCACGGGGGAGCTGCCAGAGGCCCAGCAGAGGCTTTGTGGCTTGCAAACAGCTCCAAACAAGCCTGGCACTGCCTCAAAGCCAGATCCTGCTGGGAGCTGGAAAAGCAAACATTGGAGCCAAGGTGGGGAGCGGGTGGCTCTGCCCACATGGGAAGCACTGAGGACACAGGGGAGACTCCCCAGCCCCCAGTCCAGGCCCCCCACTCCCCCGTGGGGCCATGGAAAGCAGGGATGGGCACCCTGATGAGTGTCTCAGCCTTCCCACCTGCTCATCCTGGGCAGAAGGGCAGGTCTGCTCCTATCTCCACGCATGGCCAGATCCTGAGGCCCCTGGGACCTGCTCCATGCCCAGAGTTTCCTGTGCCCCTGGTTTCCTTGGCACTGGGCACCAGCCAGGACCAAAGTCCAGGCAGGCAGTCGGTGCCTACCCTGCGTGGGGAGCTGAGCCAGCTTAGCCCTGGTGCTGCCTGCACCAGCAGGAACCAAAACAGAGCCCCCAGCATCCCACTCCAACTCCTCACACAGCAGCAGCAGCTGTCACAGAATGACAGAATGGTTTAGGTGGGCAGGGACATTAAAAAGACCATCTCATTCCATGAGCAGGGTCAACTCCCACTATCCCAGGTTGCTCCAAGCCCTGTCCAACTTGGCGTTGGACAATTCCAGGGATCCAGGGGCAGCCACAGCTGCTCTCGGCACCCTGTGCCAGGGCCTGCCCACCCTCACAGGGAACAATTCCTTCCCAGTATCCCATCCAGCCCTGCCCTCTGGCAGTGGGAAGCCATTCGCTGTGTCCTGTCCCTCCATCCCTTGTTCCCAGTCCCTCTCCAGCTCTCCTGGAGCCCCTTTAGGCCCTGGAAGGGGCTCTGAGCTCCCCCTGGATCCTTCTCTTCTCCACGTGAACCCCCCAGCTCTACCAGCCTGGCTCCAGAGCAGAGGGGCTCCAGCCCTCAGAACAGCGCCTTGGCCTCCTCTGGACTTTCTCCAGCAGCTCCACATCCTCACGTGCCCTTCTCCCCACAGTCCTCAGCCAGGGCATGCAGTGAGGTGGGCCCCACAAGCCTGGTGCTTTCGGCACAGGTCCCCCCAAACACCCTGCAAAACCCCAGCACAGCCTCCACTCCTCATGCCCCTGCTCGACTGGTACATGCCAGCTGTGCCAGGGTTCTGAGAGCAGTGGCCAACAGCTCCCAAATCGTCTCCAGGCCTCTCCTGCCTGTCCAGGGCTGTGTTTCCCTGTGTGCTGGAGCAACTGGGGAGCAGCTGGTTGCTTCCAAGCACAGTACCATCACCTCCCAGGGGGTTTGCTGCTCCCTCACTGGTTGTTTACATGGGCAGGTCCCTTTGTGCTGGCAGGAAACACAGCGGACGATGCCCAGGGCTGCAGTGGGCAGCTCCATGGCTGCTGACAGCTCCCATTTCCAGGCAGCTCCCCTTCCTGCCGACTGAGCTGCCAGGAAGGAAACCACCTCACTGGGTTTTGGTTCAGCAGCCCCTCCAGCTGGCCAGGCCAGCGCTGCTGGGGACAAGCAGCTCATCATCTTGGTCCCACATGGGGTCCTGACATCAACCCCACGATCCCACCGTCATCTTCCAGGGACTGGGAGTGTGTCTGGGCTGAGGGATGCTAAAAGCGAGGTGAAGTCAGAGTGCTGCCCATGCCAGGAGAGCAGGGGGAGCTGCCCACCCACACCTCTACTCTCCTTCCAGCACGTGGTGTTGGCACAGCTTAGCACCATGAAGGATGTGGGGTCAGGCTCCGCTGGGACGGGGGCCAGGCAGGGAGCGTTTTGGGAGCAGTGCAGGTGTGAGCAAGCCTGGCAGGAGCTGGCCCAGGGATCCCTGGGCTCCCTGCCAACCCTGGTGAGGCAGCCAGAAAAGTACTGGGGCTTTTCAGAGGCTCAGGGAGCTCTCCCAGAGCAGCAGGGACCTGCACCAAGCAGGCTCCCGCCAGACCAAGGATAGTTGACAGCATCCAAGGCCAGGCCTGGCAGCCTTCCCTGAGCAGCCTAGGGATCCAGGCACAAAGCAGCATGCTGGAGCAGCCTCTCCAAAGCTCCAGGCATGGATTTTTGCTGTGGGACAGACTATATAGCACATCAGTCCCATGGAGACTCCCAGAGGCTCGACCCAAGCACAAGGGAGCTGCTGTGCCAGGCGCAGGGCTGCTGGAGCACTCACCCCATCCCAGAGGGCACCCTGTGGCACACGGCTGGAGAGTGGCGGAAATTGTTCATGGAACAAAGCGCCTGCCTGCTGTGGCCCAGAAAACTCTCCCAAATCCTTTAGGAGCAGCCAAGAAACAGATGAGGGATTCCGGTGTCATTCACCAGGCACTGAGTAGGGACAGCACTCTGGGCACACTGAGGGGTGCCAGGAGACTCTGCCAGCATGGGGAGGAGGAGGAGAAGGTCCTTCGGCCACTCTCTGGCCCTGCTGTCCCATGCCAGCACCCTCACTGCTCCCAGCACACACACAACAGCAACCCTGGACTTGCTGCACCCCAGTTCCCACCTCATCTGCAGGCTCAGGAAATCAGGGAGCACCACAAACCAAGCCATGAAGCCAGCACACCAAGAGTCTCCCAAGGACCCCAGTGCACAGACCAGTGTCATGCGCATCAGGCTCAAACATTTCCTACATGGAGCTTTTTTTGGTCTGCAAGATGCTCAGAACAGAAGTTTCCATGAGCAAACAATTCCCATGGCTGCCTGCAGGCAGCCAAAGAAGCCCTAGGAAGGCTCCAGCCCGGCAGGGAAGAGTTGGAGGCAGAAGTGGGCTGGCTCGGGACCACTCAGCCCTCCCAAGCTCCAGTTTCCAAGGGGAATGAACAGCCCATTCAAGCCAACAGCATCATCCAAAGGCATACAGATGCCTGTCTGCAGGGAACCAGTGACACCAGGCTGCCCCAAAGGGACACCACTATGCCTGGCTGTCCCTCGCTGCCACCTCCCAGAGGGGACACAGCTGTCACTTACCTTCTTGTGTTTCTTGGCCATCCACTTGTCCCAGTTGTTAAGCATATCCAGCCATTTGGACTCCCGCTGCCGGAGCACCTCCAAGGGCACCTCCTCCAGCCTGCGGGACCAGGAGGAAGAGGCTGGTCAGTGGGTGCCTGGCCCTTTGTAAGGTGCTGAGTCCCCCAAGCACCCTGGGTGTCCCCCATGCCCAGGTGGCTGCACCCCTCAAGGCACAGGGCTCAGGACACGCTCGGCAGCACCGGCGTTTCGGCAGCTGCCGGAAGCACTCGCCACCCATGAGTGAAGTTACTGCGCCAGCAGAGCAGCTCAGACCTCTCGGGAGCAGCCTGCACTGCACATACCACGTGTCACAGCATCTGCCAGGAAGGTGAGGGATGAGCAAGACCTGATCCCTGTGGCAGGGGCCGACTGCACACGGAGAGAGCTGGGGCCATAAGCATCGTGTCATCCACACAGCTCCAGCCACGCTGTGCTCCCAATGCCTGGCGCTGCTCCAGGCCCGGCGCCGAGCCCGGAGCAGGGTCCCTTAGGAGGGAGGGGAGTGTTTTCCAGAAACGGCTCAGCCTAGCCAGGGAATCCGATTTAACCCTGCTGAAGCAGGGGGGATGCTGCTGCAGTGCTGAAGCCGGCACCACAGCCTCCAACCCCCCATGGCACCGCATCTGCGCAGAGATGGGTGACAGGCAGCTTAGGCAGGCCCAGATAGGGACATCCAAGGAGAGCAGACACTCCTTCAAGTCATCAGAGAAGACTCGATGCCTTCCCACGCTCTGCTCCACACTGTCCCGTGGCCACGCCAATCTCAGGAAGAGTCAGATCCTTCCTGAGTACCCGAGGCCAGTGGCCTGGTGCTGAGCATCCTCCAGCACAGCACCCAGCCCCACTACAGGACACGCAGGCCCTGCCTCTCCTCTCCACATTCTGAGCCGGAAAGCGAGCGGCACGGCGAGTCCAGGGCCGCATCCAGCTGGCGGCACTGCCCTGCGCCCTGCCCAGCCCTTCCCCGCCGAGTCCCACCCACCGCAGCGGGTCGGACGGGGCGAGCGCGATTGTTCCGAGAGCAAACCCGCTCCCAAAGGATCTGCTTTGCTTGGCTCCCCACCCTCCTCAGCACGGCCAGGCATGGCCGGCAGCTCCCCAGCCCGGCACGGGGATGGAGGCAGCGCTGGCCTCCAGCCGGGGCTCCGAGAGGCGTGGGAAGCTCGGGAGCGCGGGACGCTGGATACAGGAGCTGGCTGTGGGCCTGCTGGAGCCCCGCCAGCACAGACTGGAAGCTGTTCCCAGCTGATGGCTGCTTGGCAGCGGGCAGGGAGCGAGGACCGGCTGCATTTCATATGGCCCAGGCGGGGAAGTGATGAGACGCTCTGTGCCAGAAATGCGCTCCTCTGCATCCACACTGTGGATGACATCCCCACAGCTCGGCCCTTCACGGTGCCCTCAGACCCTCCCTGGATTCTGGGATAACCTACCTACCCTTCCTGTGCTTCCCCTCCCACCAGGGCAATCCCAACTCTGTCAGCCACAGCAGGAGGTCATGTATTGCCCTTCATCCGATCCTGGACAGACAGTGAGCCAATAAAGCCCTGGAGCAGGGCAGGATTGGGCCCCAGCACATCTGTGGGGTGCTGCAGGAGGCTCAGTCCCCAGTGACTGCAGCCACCACACTGTCAGCACCCTTGGGAGCAGCCATTAGCCTCCAGCACCATGACCTTCATCCAGAGTTTCTGCTGCCTGCTGCAGGGACAGGGACACCCACCCCAGGGACAGCCACAGGAATAGACAGCCAGGGCAAGTGTCCCCGAAATGTGGTGTGTGGCCAGGACAGGGTGCAGCACCACGGGAAGGAGAGGTCACACCACTCCCGCAGTGCTGAGGGACAAGGTTTATCACACGGAGTGATGCACCTTGCCCAGCAACAACATTCCAACCTCCAGCACCTCTTCACCCCACAGACCCACCCAGTAACACCCACGGGCTGGGAGGGGGTGAACTCTCTGCTCCTCATAGACAGGGAAACTGAGACACAGCTGGCACCAAAGCACTCAGGTGAGCAAAACCCAGGCAGCCCGCTCCAGTTGATGTCCCAGCAGGAGAGGAGCTAGCTGGACGCGTTGTCCCCACTGCCATCCCGACTTTCTCTGGGCGTTGCTGTGAAAGCAGGGCCAGGAAGGCAAACACCAAGCACGCTGCTGAACCAGCTAGACAGCAACAGCACATTCCTGGGTGTCAGCACCGCCCTGGGGCCCAGCGCCTCGGGCTAGCCTCACTTCCTCCGAGGGTTTCCTCCGCGGAGCGGGGTGACCACCGCGCCTTGCCAGCACTACCAACAAGGGGTCCTTGGAGGGACACCACGGCCTGGCCTCCTTGGCTTGACAGAGGCCAGAAGTCCACTGGAATCAGTGCCTGGAGCTGACCAGACACTGACGTGGGTGTGCTGGCTACTCCCGGATCCCAAATGGGGTGGACACCACTTCCCAGTCATTCCCTCTCTTCAGAGGGAGATGGAACAGCTGGAACAGCATTTGGTGCTCTTCACAGAGCCATCACAACATCATGGAATGGTTTGGGGTGGAAGGGAGCTTAAAGCTCATCCAGTGCCATTCCCTGTCATGGGCAGGGACACCTTCCTCTATCCCCGCCTGCTCCAAGCCCTGTCCAACCTGGCCTTGGACACTGCCAGGGATCCNATGAAGCCGAACTTATCGACGCGCCGCTCCTCGGGGCCGCCGCCGTTGATCTCGGAGTCGGAGCCGAGCGAACTAAGCTCATCGCCGCCAGGGTCGGCGAGGCTCTCACGGGTGCCCGCCAGGCTGCNGCGAACGATTTCTCTCCAGTATCCCATCTAACCCTGTCCTCTGACAGAAGGAAACCAATCCTTCTTATCCTGTCCCTCCATTCCTTGTCCAAAGTCAGGAGTCCAGCTTCCCTTGCAGCCCCTTTCGGCAACGGAAGGGGCTCTAAGGTCTGCTCGGAGCCTTTTCTTCTCCAGGCTGAACACCCGCAGGTCTCCCAGCCTTACTCTCTTGTTCACATCCCGGCTGCTGCGGCCTCTGCCGCGGGCACGAACGATGCCTGACACCGGTCCCGGGCGGCCCCGCGCGCGGCCGGGGGCGGCGGAGACAAACCCCCCCGGGGCGGGGAGAGCCGCGGCCGGCCCGGCCCAGCCCCAGGCCCGGCCCTGCGGGGGCCGAGCGGCCGGAGCGGACTGGGCCGGGCCTGGNGCCGGGACACGGCGGCGGCCACGCCCCTCCACGGCCACGCCCCCTCTCTGCACCGCCATTGGGCGGGAGCAGGGACTCAGCCAGTCAGCCGCCAGGATTGAGGAAAGGAGAGCCCGCCCCCGGAGATGATTGGTCGAGAGCACGGGGGGAGCTGTCCGTCAAGTGCCGGCGGGTGTCGGTGGGGGGCGGGGCCCCGTGCGCCGGCAGTAGGGCAGCGCTGGGGTGGGAGGTACTGGGACCAGTATGAGACATAACGGGAGGGACTGAAACCACTACAAGACATAACGGGGCTGTATTGGGACCCGTACGAGACATAATGGGATGTACTGGGACCGGTATGAGATATAAAGGGGCTGCATGAGATGTAACAAGCGCTATTTGGGCCAGTATGAGCCATAATGAGCTGTACTGGGACCAGTACAGGCCTTAACATGCTGTACTGGGATCTGTATGAGATACAACACAGCTGTACTGGGACGTGGATGAGATATAATAGGGCTATACTGCGACCAATGTGAGATAAAATGGGCTATACTGGGACCACTATGGGCCATAGCAGAGCTGTACTAGGACCTGTATAAGGGGGCTGTAGCGGGACCAGACTGAGCCACAGTGGGGCTGTGCTGGGATGACACTGGTATTCCAGGAAGGCTGGATATTGGAACTGCAAGAGGGTTGTGCTGGGAAGTACTGGGGCATTGGGGCAGTGGTGGGATCTGTTTCCCTCTCCAAAGGGAAACTGTCCCTGCCCTGCAGATCCCACAGCCAGACCACCGCAGTGTCACCCCAAAGTCACCATCCACAGCATCCCAGACAGGTAAAACCAGCCTGGCTCTCCCAAAAATAACACACCAAAGGCTCTGTAAGAGACTGGGATGTGCTGGGACCTGTCCCAGGTAAAGCCTTCCAGGGGCAGGTCCACCCCATCTCCAGACGCTTCTGCAGAGCCCAGTGTTCCATTTCCTCCCTTTTACAGCACAGAACACGGAGTATTGGAAGGATCCCTTTCAAGGTGGTACCGTGCCAAAGGAAGAGGGAATGAGGCTCCTTAAAATCCGCAACTCAACCTACTTCCAGATTTTTCTGGCAGCTGGGTCCCACCAGTCCTTGCCACTGAAGTGGAAGGCTCCGATGGCGCTTGTTTTGTACCAGACCTCCACACACACAGTCTGTTGCAGTATTCATCTCTCGGATTTAGACGGAAACAGGCTGGCAAGGCTCCATGCAAGTGATTTCCAGGGGGAAGTTTTCTTGCTGGAGTGCCGGTAAAGGGGCTTGGCTGAAAATGTTACTGAGGGAAGAGAGGGAACAGCTCCCACCGGGAAGCTCCGTGGGCACAGTGGGAGGAGGAACACAGGGTGACCTTCAGCACAGCTGGGCCCGGCCCCGGATACAAACACAACTTCTCCATTTCAGAGCTCCCTTGGCAGTTTTTTTCTATCCGCTCTGGAAAACCCCGCTCACTGCCTGTTTTCTCCAGGACTGTACCTATTGTCTGGTTTTGAAGAGCGAAGGGAAGTGACTATCCCGCCTTCCTGCGGGGCAGGAGCACCCTGCATCCACCATCCAGCCATTCCTGCAGCAGGGAGGGGTGCAGGCTCTGACAGGGACACGTGGGGACCTGTCAGAGACAACAGCTGGACACTGTGGCCAGGGAACATAGGCCACCTGGGCTGGGCCAGTGCCAGCCACGTTCCCCACAGCCACAGGGCTTCCTCCAGATCCCAGGGGAGCACACCAGAGGCAGGAGGATGCCGGCTCTTCCCTCCTGCTTCATCCCTCTCTCCCCTCCTAAGCATGGAATAAGGTAAACAGGATGTTCCTGCACTGCCTGACCATGAGTAAAAACATACATATTAATAAATCTATGGCTTTGGGTTACCCAAAAAACAGGTACCCAAATCCCAGACACCTGCCTCTTCCTGGGCACCTAATTCCATGGATTAACTTTGCTGTCTTGTGTTTCTATCAAACCTGACTTGAAGGCCAGGAATCATCTGTTTTCCAGGCCCAGATGCTCTCCAGGACCAAGAGATTCCAGCTGCAGGATATAACTGTTGGATCACATTTTCCAATAAAATTCTTGCTAAGTTCAGAGTATTCCCCCCCCCACCTCAAACACAGACATAAGCATTCCTTCAGGAATGACTGAGGAGCACCAGGGAAATTTCAACAAGCCCCTTTTCTTGCAGCTTTTCCCAGAAAATAAGAGGATTTCCTATTGTAAACTGCTTAATTACAAATCCTGATGTATTTCCCCATCTGAGTGCTCCAAAACCAGGCACATCTCCATGTAAAACCCCAAATCCAAGGAAGGAGAGCTGCATGTTTATTGAAACAAATCATTAAAACAAATCATAGGCTGTCCAGAGCAGACCCAGACCTCCTTTATCACAGAACAGCAACACAAGCTCACACCAAGGGAGGAAAAACCTCAAAGTCAGGGTCAGTACGAGAACTAAGACAGGGAAAGAACAAGAACAAGGGTGTTAATAAGTGTGTGGAGAAGAAGTTTTCAATTAGCAGGAGGTTAAATGAAGCAGTGAGTGCTCAGGGCAGACAGATGATGTTCCTGGCCACCATAAATCCCTCAAAGATGGATCTAAACTAAGCTGGGCATGACCTTGATGATGTCTTTTCCCAAAGGGATTCAAGGGAGAGCCTGCACTCAAGCAAAGCATTGATCACTACAGAATACTCACTACACTGACACATTTCAGGGCTACATCAGCTTCTCCTCTCTCATCAGTGAGGGTCACAGTCCTTCTGTTCAAACTACTGCTGGAGGGCAGTGGATGCAGCCCCAAAAAGGCCAGAATGGAAACAGGACTGGGAGGGTTGGGGTCACAACATGGACACTTTACATCTCAGGGCTCCACGGCTCCTATTTCTTCCTGCCTCCTCTCTCTTTGAGTGCCAGGTGAATCAGAGAGCCACTCGTCATGTTGTAATAGGCCAGGGAGTTGGAATCCTTAATGAAGATGCCCTGAGGGGAAGAAAGAGCACAGAGCACAAACCTTAGTGTTGCCTTCCCACAGAATCCCACCCAGATCCCAACACTCCTGGCTGTACACTCGGAGCAGGGGGATGACAGAACACTGCAGGCTTCGAAGACCCCAGAGAGATTTCAGTGTCCAAGATGGACACTGGAGGTGGGTACAGAATCCTGGAATGGTTTGGGTTGGAAGGGACCCTAAAGATCCCCCCATTCCACTCCTCTTGCCATGGGGTGGAAAAGTGCCAGACACTTTCCATTAAACCAGCCAATACAGACAGAGTCACCACAAGGGGAGTTATTCGGGCTCCACTCTCTCCCCACCTTTTTTTCTTTCCCCTTAAAAATAATCAGCTCAGCTCACTTTCTCGTTAAGGGTTAACAGAATATCTGCCCAGAGATGAACTCTGAGAAGATAAGTGCACAAAGTTCACTGCTTAGGCAGCAGGTTATGCCTGCCTGGGCACATGCATGACTAGAAATAATTCATTAAAAAGGAACGGGGCCTTTCTCACAGCTCTAGCTTCAAGAGGAAGAGAGAGAAGAGAGAGTGAGCTCTACCCCTCCTTGTTTTGGAGAAAGTCTTCCCCGAGCTGCCAGGGTTCCAAAGCATGCTCGCCCACCTCCACAGCAGAGCTGTGGGAGCAGGCTGCTGCAGTTAAATGTCAAAAAAAAAACCAAACCAAACCTCTAATAAAACAAGAGGCCTATTTCAGAGAAAGCCACATCAAGTTTGAAGGACTCATCTGCAGCAGCAACAATGTGAAAATCCACTGATTTAATCACCTACTAAAAGCCTGTCCTGCTGTAACAGAGGGCAGCTCTGTCACAACTGTGCCATGCAGGCAGGAAAAACATTCCCTTCGCTCTTCCAGTATCTCATTGTGCACTAAATTATACACTATAGCTTTTCTTTGTAAAAAAGTCATGCGAGAGAGTGCACTGAAGAAACTGCCAGCATCTGAAGGGCTTATACCCACCTCATACTGCAGCTTCTGCTTCCCAGCTGGCATCCCTGTGGCCTCGTGGATCTTAACCTTTATAACAGACACCTGTGGAGGATCAAAGAGCTCCTTCAGTGCTTTTGTCCCAGTCCTGCTCCCCAGCCCCACAGAGCTGCAGTGTGGGGAGCAGGCTGAGCTCTCAGCTGCTGCTCTCACAGGCAGCACACAGAGCAGAGCAGGGCAGGAGGATGAGCTACATGCCTGGTCTGAGAGGGGCAGAGTGAACACCAGCACTTGGCCATTCAGCTTCCATTCTGTCTTGTCCTGCATGTTGGGAACCTGGACTTTGACCGTGACTGGGCCCTATGGGAAAACACAGATAAAGTGTCTCAGGGGTGTGATAACACAAGCACCAGACGAAGTATTTATTTCCATATCTTGGCTCCTCGGTAAACAAATTGAAATGTGTTTACAAGTTACTCCACTGCTCCCACAATAAAACTTGTAGTTGGATTTCTCTTCCTTTCGTGTGCCATCTATCGAGCACCACACACACTGACGGTGACACAGGGTGAAGGTGTGAAGCACTGAACAGGACACAGCTTCTCTGAGCGCATGAACTCACAGAATCACAGATGGGTTTGGGTTGGAAAGGACCTTAAAACCCATCCAGTGCCACCCCCTGCAATGCGCAGGGACACCTTCCACTGTCCCAGGGTGCTCCAAGCTCCATCCAACCTGGCCATGGATACTTCCAAGGGATCCAGGGGCAGCCACAGCTTCTCTGGGCACCCTGTGCCAGGGCCTCCCACCCTCACAAGGAACAATTCCTTCCCAGTATCCCATCTAAATCTCCTCCTTTACTTTCAATATTCCCAGAAAAACCATACAGCCCTTCCTAAGGATTTACAACTCCTTCTGTGATGCTGGCACTCCCCAGGAAGGAACTGTGGGTCACATTTAGCTCACCTTGTTATGGAATACACCACATTACCCTACTATCATGCTGGCATTGATAACTCTCATCTCTTTGCATCTCCAGCTTAGCCCTCCTCTCCTTAAAAACTCATTAGCAACTTTAGTTCTTCTCTGCATTATAACCTACCTCTCACTGCCCTTAGTTACAGAAGAGCACTATCCCACTCTGTGTAGCTCTTCCCAATAAGAGACAAAGGAGTTTGGTTTGCTCATGAACGACAAAAGTAAGAAGATACCTCAGGAGGGCCCTTTTTTGCTGGGTATTTTTGCCCCTCTGTGCAGGGAATTGGCTTTACAGTCCCTTTGGAGCTGGAGTGGAGCAGCCCAGGACTCTGACCCACACATGTACCTTGTTCCTGCGCAGAAATTCTTCCTCTGGAATCAGGCTGTCCTCACTCTTCAGTTTCTTGGAGACTGGCTCATCCTCCATGGGTGGTGGGGGGTGAACAGGAGGCATTGGTGCCGGGGACGGGACCGGAGCCACGGGAGGAGCAGGGACAAAGGCTGGAATGGATGTGGGACACACAACACAACCCACAGTCACCCCGAGTGCACAGCAAACACCCCCTCACAACAAAAACACTTTGAGCAGAGCAGCACAGGCTGAAAATAAATGCCACAATACATGGAGGAAGTCACAACCAACAGCAACATGTAAACTTCAAACATTCAGAGAGCTCTTATATTGGGAAGCATTCCAGAAAGAGATAACAAGGCATGAGAGCTTCCTGCAGATCTTGCAAAAAAAGAACACGCTCTCAGTTTGGCAGGCAGCGGTGCCAGCTCCTCCAGTTAGGGAAGAAAAGAAGATGAAAAAAAGGAAGAATTGCTTCTTACATCATGCTTTTTAACTTCAAAGCACCTAATGAGGAAAAGGCCAGCAAACAGCTTTTTCTCCAGCAGCAGCAGCAGCTTCAGTAAGGAGCTGTAACCCCCACTGAGGTGCTGGCAACTTCTCTTTACCCTGCATTCTTAATTTTCACCCAGGGAGGCTCCTGGGCCACAGGATTCCCTGCATTTCATGGTGAGCCCAAAAGCAGGACTAGATAAGCCATACCAAACACCCCAAATAACAACACAACTTACGGCCTGCAGTACCAGTCTGTGTACTGGTACACACCAGTACCAGGACACAGAAGGAAAAACACTCCAAGCTGAAGCCCACTATGAAGGAATTATCCGAGAATTCCCCAGGAAAAGCTGAAGCCACTGACCTGTGGGGACAATCATGGGGGGCGGGCGGGGGCTCATGATGGGG
>VWZS01003778.1:391470-411611 GCA_013397075.1 Rhabdornis inornatus
GGGGCTCATGATGGGGGGAGCAGAGGGGGGCATGGGCACCACGTTGATCCGTGGGGTGTGGATTATGGGAGGCATGGGGGTGGCTATGACAGATCCTGGGGGCAGCCGGACCACGGAAGTCATGGGGGGACGAGGCATGACCGGAACTGCAGAAACCACAGCAGCACGGACGGGAGGAGGCATCTGGGGAGAAAAGGTGAATTTCCTTAGCAGGAATGCCCAGGGCTGCCCACAATCCCGATTAAAATAACAGGGAAAAACAGAACCATGGGTTCTGCTGCCCAAAGACCTGCAGGGAGCCTTAGTGGCCTCACCATATGGGCAATCCAAGCTGCTCTGAACAGGCACAGAAGCCTCATTAACAGATTAAAGGGGTTCTCCTTCCCTCCCCACTTCAGGATCACACCTCTAAGCACTCAGTTCCTTTGCCAAATTGCTGTTTGAGACTCACAGCAAATCCCTTCTGACCTTGGGCTGCTTTTGTCCAACATCACTCTACACCTACAAAGGCCCCCAGCCATCCCTTTCTTAGCCATATTCTCTGCCTCCAAGATCCCACTGCCCAGCTGATCCAGGTCTTTTTGGTACCTCTAAGGTAAGAGCTCCACCTAAATATCACATTCTATTTTTAACAGCAAGCTCAGTAAGGTTCTTCTAATATTTCCAAAATACTTTTGAACAACAAACTTCCCACAAAATCCTCTTCCATGCCAGCACCCATGCCCTCCATCAGGACCCCTCCTAACTAACTACAGCCCCGGTGATTGGCTTCTGAGAGCCCAAACACTCACGGTGGGTGGACGAGGTACAGATGTGATGGGCTGGGCGCTGGCAGGGGGGTTGGAGGCTGAGGAAGGAGGGGGTGGCTGGGGTATCTCATTGGGTTTGCTGGGCCCAATCTTCTCCTTGCTGTCATCCTCTGGCACCAGTCCCTTGGCCTTGTGGATGGCTTCAATTTGCTCTTGCAGAGTGATATTGGCCTGAGCAGCCTGCTGTGTGCGGGCCATGCTGCCCGAGTGGCCATCCCAGGTCACCTGAGAGAGTAAGATAAATCAGATTAATATCCAGCCTGGCTAGACTGCAAAGAAATCCAGAGAGCAGCTTGATAGAAAGAAAAAAATTAAAGACTCTAGTGTCTCTGAGCATTCACAATGCTACAGGGACCTATTATTAAAAAAAAACCCAACCAACCAAACAAAAATTCCCAATTTCTACTCTACCTTTTCCTCTGGTTTCTGGATCTCTTCTTCACCAATCTTTTTACCAATGGCAGTCTCTTCTACACCAAAGATATCAGTACGACGCTCTGCCAGCTGCTTCAGGCTGCTCTCAATATCCAAACCTGGGGAAAAAGAGCAATTCTTATCTCAAGGAATATAACCCAATCTCTTACTGATCTATTATTTGATACCCAGTGGCTGAGTGATGCTCTTTTTACACAGAATATTCTGAGTTGGAAGGGACCACAAGGTCCATCAAAGTCCAACTCCTGTCCCCTCTCTTCTTTTTTACAAAGATACTGGCCAGCAACAGCTGACAAACATATCCATGTCATAATCACAGAAAGGGCATCACACAGAGCTACATTTCAGATGGTCCTGATCAGTGGGGGCAGTGAGGGACTGTGCAATCAATGCTCAGACTGACCTGGGGCATAGACCTCGTCATCACTCTGCTTCTCCCGGATGGATCGATCCCGCTGCTCCAGCCACCGTGGATCCAGGAGCCCAATCCTCATGTGCTCCTGCATTTTACTGGCAGGAATCTTTTCTCCAGTGATGGGAGACACCAGGTACTCATCGGGAGCCGGGGCGGGTGGTAAGGGTTTTGAGGCTGGAAGAACAAAACCACAGTGTTGGTTCAGTCCAGAAACAAACGGTTTGGGATTCTTCAGGAAGAACTAAAGGTGGGTTTTTAGCTTGGTTTACCTTTGGGATCGTAATCTTTCCGCACAATGACCTGATCTGGTGTGGGAGGGAGTGGAGGAGGCATTGGGGTTTCTGGAGGAGGAGGAACCTTCTGACCTTCATCTTCATCATCTGACCCCTTATTGAAAACGAAACAAAAATCATCACCAAGTTCCAGTGGTCAAATTCCTTTGAGAGACATAAAATCCTACACAGTGCTGGAAGAACAGATTATGCAGCTTCAAAGCAATGGGGCTGTTTTGGACACCTATGGCAAAGTGGTTCCTCTGGACCATGATTCAGAAATTCAGCAGCCCCAGAAGAGGAAGCAAATATTCCTCAGTTTCCACATTACAGCAGCCTTGCATGCAGGGGCTTACAGTTAACCACACTCTTGTTCCCTGTTACCAGAAAACAGCTTACAGTGGGCAGAGCTTAAGATGAGTCATCTTTCAGTGCTCCACACTCTGGGCACAAAAAAACCCTGAAAGACTTAAAACCACAGAAATATAAAACCACACCACTGGGTGCCAAAATTGCTGGATTTCTCCCTTGGAACTTGTATTGTCATGAAAAACACTTTTAAAAACAGCAATATTCCAGTAGTAACAGGTTGTTTGGAGATTTCATCAGAGGGAAATTTCATTTCCTCAAGAAATTGAAGAACTATTTACAGTGAAAGTGGGGACCATCATAAACCACAGGAACTTTATGGGGACACTTTTTTTAGAGGACAAAATCCTATTGTCCAGTTACCTCATCCATATCCTGCACTTGTGTGTCCTGATCCAGCTGGGCTGGAGGCTCATCTGTTTTCTCTTGCTTTTCATCTTCCTCATCTGATTCCACCTCCATCTCCACCTCCTCACTTTCCCCAAACTTCTCGTAACGCTCCTGGATCAGGATTCGAGCTCCCAGCTCTTCTGGAGTGGTGGGAGGAGGGAAATTCCCTACAATGCAGAAAAGAAAGCTTGTTTCTCTACCCCATGCCATTACTCATCACACACTGACAGAAATACCAATTCTTGAACAAAAAGCAGTGGCAACAAAATCCTTGGCAGCCAGAGGATGTGGAAGGGAATGGACGGAGTCTATACAAACACCAGCATGACACACGGAGATAAAGTGACTTATAAATGGAACCACTACTAGAAAATGGGACAAGCTCTGCTGTCCTGGTGGAAGTGGAGAAGTAGACACTACTGCAATCCTGGAGTTCCTTCAAGGAGAACATCAGCGGCTCCAGAAAAAAAAGACAGCCCTGCAAAATGTCAGTATAAGGCTTTTCCCTTCAACTCTGAAGGATAAAAGGCTGTAAACTCCAATGTTTGTCTAAAAATGGCACTTCAAGATAAATTTCTTGCACAAAGGGGGCAGTTTCATAGAGGTGACAACATCTAACATCAGTACCTTGCTCGTTGGGCTGGAAGTCAACTGTTTCCACAACCACAAAGTCATGCCAGTCAATCTGGGCATAAGCAACACGCTCCTTCTCCTTCTCCTCCTCTTCCTTCTTTCTCTCTCGCTCCTGGAACTTGGCCCACTCCACTCTGTAATAGACCTGCAGGAGCAGACAGAGCACAAATGAAAGGAAGAACAGCTGGAGCAGTGTCAGGTTGGAGCTCAGGGAAAGGTTCTTCCCCCAGAGGGTGCTGGGCACTGCCCAGGCTCCCCAGGGAATGGGCACGGCCCTGAGGCTGCCAGAGCTCCAGGAGCGTTTGGACAGCGCTGCCAGGGATGGACAGGCTGGGATTGTTGGTGTGTCCTGTGGAGGACCATGAGCTAGGCTGGATGGTGGGATCCTTCCCACTCAGAATATTCCAGGATTCCACTTTGTAAGCACTTGGAAATGGAGTTGTGCAGTATCTCTGTGCTGTCACAAACTACCCAGCTGCAGTTTAAAGCAACTTTGACCCCCCTGTACTCGAGTGAAGCATATGACACATCCATTTTATTCTCTATTTGCTGCCGACAGGCCAAAAACATGCAAAGAAAAAAAATTCAAAACACAATAAAAATGCTTCAACATTTTTGCAAGTTTTTTCTGGAATACCTGATCCAAGACTTCCTTGGGATTTTCAGCCTCCTTCTTGAGCTTCAGGAGTAAACCCTTTGGTGGGATCAAGATCTGAAACACATTTTGCAAGACAGTTGGTGAAAATTCTTTGTGCCAAAGTGTCTTTCAGAGCAATTATTCTCTTTCTACACCGCTAAAAATGCCAGCAGACCCCCAGGGCTATATCCCATTTATTCTACTGCAGCACTCTCACTACTTACTGCTCGTCCCTGCACTTCAAAATATTCACTTGTGGCCTTCCAATTATTCTCCGGATTAAAAAAAGAACAACATTTACTGAGATAACAATAGCGTGCAGTACATTTAAGTGACAGCCCACTGTGTTCAGCACAACACCGACTCTGAAGAGTAGGATTTAAAGGATGGATTCCTGGACCTTTATTTCCAACCTGGCTGGTTTGTTTATCAGCCCTCCAAACTCATTCCTGCTGTGGAAGGAATCACCCTGCCCGGAGTACCTTTGTGTACTGCTCCACCAGCTTGGTGAAGTAGTTGAACAGGCTGTGCTGGGGGCGAAGGAAATCAAACTGGTAATTCCTCTGCTCCTTCTGCATGAGCTGGGTGAGGAACTGCCTCCCATTGCGGGCCACAAACTGTGCTGTGAGCTTCACCACGTCCAGGTCGAAGGCCGAGATGGATGGAGGGTCCGCAATGAACTCAAACTCGGGCGGGGGCTCCTTCGGAACCACGGTCTCCTGGATCACCTGGGCCTGCACCTGCAGGGAGAACAGACACAGGCTCAGTGACTTCCTGCAAGGAATGTTCACCAAACACTCAGAATCTTTGTTTTCCTCCAGCTGCTGTGGGAAAGCAATGCCAGTTGACATCCTAGCAGGTGCATGGATGAGAAACCATCAGTATAACTTAATACTATTAAAAATGTTGCTCCAACAGCAAAGAAATCTGTAAAGTATCAGAACTTTCTTATAGCCCTCCCAGAGCCAGCAACACCACAGTGAGGCTGCTGGCCATGCCAAGCATGGAAAAACCCTGGATTCACTCCACACCCTTTGCCCACCCAGTATGTTTAAAGGCACAGCTGAATAAGGTGAGCAGCATTTTGTACCCCATGTTTTAAGGGGAGGTTGATCCTTCTGACAGGAAGAGTTTCTACAAAACAGTGCATGCAACAAGGGCAAACAGAACTCCAGGAGATTCCCAAGACTTGCCTCTGCCACACCAGTCCAAGTGACCCATACTGTAAGTATTTTGTCAGTCAATACAGAGTTAAACTTAATTAAAATGGACCAATTAAACTGTATACTGGCAGTTTCAAACAACCCTGAGTTACCAGCACCTGCAGATGCACATCTGTATCAAAACAAAGCCCCAGACACTCAACTCCAAGCCTGTAACTGCTGGCATTTTGACAAAAGTATAACCAACTGCTCCTTCTTGGCTTCTGAGCTTCCTTCCTTCTCTACTCCAGGCTGTGACACCACTCCAAAGTGGTGAAATTCTTCCCCAAAGTGATGAAAAGGAACACTCACCTTCTGTGGGAGCTGCTGCTGGGCACTCTGCTGCTGCTGCATGACCTTGGGGATGGCAGCTGAGGGCTCCTGGGCTTTGCCCTCCTTGAACTCGCTGACCTTGTGCCGGTAGTAGGCATGGTAAGGGTCGTTGGGGTTCAAGAAGTTGAACTTGGGGTTATTTATTTCATTCTGACGAATTCGGGCTTCAAATTCTGGACCATTTCTGGGGAGCAACAGGAAAAATTGTTTAGGTCATCAACTCAAGTGTAAATGTCTCTTTCAGGCATGTTGAGGCATCAGCCCCTTGGAAGATCATTTTCTCTCTCACATGGGAGGAGTTTCTCTCTCAGTAGCTCACATCCAGCTGGACACACACAGGTTAGAGGCAACTGTCACCCTAATTTTGTCTTTAATGTGAATATTAAAAACTCACACTCAAAAGTGTTCCACAGTCACATCTGTCTGCACTCAAAGGTCATTTCCACCACTGACTGAAGTTTATGAAGCGCGAAATTCACAAGTTACCTACTACATCAATTTTATCTGCTCTATTAACAAGTTTTCAAGAGTAATTTCAGTTCCAGAATGATCATATAAGGAAAAAAAGCAGGCAACCACCAGCTTGTGCAAGGACTGACCAGCCCAGAGTGCTGCATTTAGGAGCCCCAGTGCAGGTAACATCCCCTCCCCCCACCAAAAGCACGAGCCAGTTATTTCAGGGCAGTTTGAGAAAATTCCCAGCTGCCACAGGGTGTTCCTCTTCAAATTTTCTGGATATCTCCCAGGCTCATTTAAACATTCTACCTCCTCCAAAAGAGGAGGTCTCTACAATCCCAAAGGATAAACACAGTCCCTTCCTTATGCTCAGAAGCAGCCAACACTCCTTGGCAGCACTTTAGAGATGAGTTACACAATAAGGGTTTGACTGGAGCAGCGTTTAGTAATTCCCTAAAACCAACCACATTTTAGCACTAAAATACAGCCATGACTCCTGCACCAAGGCTCCCTTTGCACCTGGAATTTGGTTTCCCCTTCAGATCATTCAGAACAGGCCCTGTTAGCCAGTTACTGCAGCACCCATTGCACATTTGAACAAGGACTTAACTTATTTACTACTGGTTTCTCTAGCAAAGGGTGTCTTACACCCTCTTCAGTAGAATATTGTTGTTTCTTTTCCAATCTCACTGGTACAGCCTCAATCCTTAAATATCCTTCATGCAAAACCACAAAACTGGGACCTGCTTCAGCTTCTGGAGCTGCACTGAACAGCAGAAGCATGAAAATCCCAGGAAAAAGAGACACCACTTACCTGGCTACGAAGCTGGCAGTCTTGTCCACAATATTCCTGACCTCTGGGGGAGGGTAAATAATTCCCACCACAGGCTTGGCTGGTGCTGCTTCCTCTTTTGGCTCCTCTTCTGGCTGTAATAAAGATTGTTTCATTACAAAAGGTGAAGGGGTGCAGGATTAGGCATTCCAAACACAATCCCAATGGCACACAGGAACATTTAGCCATCCTCCTCCTCAGCCCCTCAACCACTGAACTGGTTAAACAATCTGGATCATCCATCCCACCAATTCCTTGGTTTCTTAGGGTGAAAGACAATCTTCTCCTGCCTCCCAGGGGCACCTGCTGCAGGGGCAGGGACAACAGGACAAAAAGGAAACCTCCATGGGAACCAAAACAATTTTCACTACATCAGCTTTGACCCCAAGTATGTTTTTAAATGCTGAGCCAAGAGACCCTAGTTGCATTTCCAAGAATAATTCATCATTCCTCACCAGGTGTGGAAGTTTGTTCCTAGGGGCCTGAGGGACCTGAATTATTAACTTGACATTAAATAAAACACAGCTTTTAATGCTTTTTAATGCAACCTTTTCACAGTTGCAACAGAAGCTGTTTTGAAGCTAAAATCTCCAACAGAGTGTTTTTCTCACTGGAGGAAGATCCAAACTAAAATTCCAGAACCGTCCCTGTGGAAGGCTCTGTATTCCAGTAAAACAAATGTTTCTCCTTCCTCACCGCTCTAAGAAGAG
This sequence comes from Rhabdornis inornatus, assembly GCA_013397075.1. Lineage (NCBI taxonomy): Eukaryota > Metazoa > Chordata > Aves > Passeriformes > Rhabdornithidae > Rhabdornis > Rhabdornis inornatus. The sequence continues at coordinate 398,964 of VWZS01003778.1, forward strand.
GGGTTATAAACCAGGACAGATCTGCTGGAAATGTTTATAATCCTAACAGGGACAGTCAGGGATAACTTAAAATCCAGGTAAAGCTTCCAGCTCTGCCAATTCCATGGAGAATCCAAGCCAGAAAACGTTCTCAAGTCAAACTGACCCCTGGAAATGTCCAAGGTCAGGCTGGACAAGGCTTGGAGCACCCTGGGATAGTGGAAAGTGTCCCTGCCCAGGCAGGGGGCGGGATGAGATAGGTTTTAAGGTCCCTTCCAATGCAAACCATTCCATAAAATACACCCTTAATAAAGTGTGTTAAGTGAAAGGCACCATGAACGTTTTTAGTTTTTATTCCCACTCCCTCAGAACATCATCTTGAGGAGCTGAAAGATGAGGCAACACTACACTGGAGATATTTTATTTAACAGTGATGCTGAGTTGCCTTGGTAATATCAGTGCATATAAGTCACTGGGTTTTTGGGGGAGGAATCACAATTTTCCAAGGTTCTCAGTGAAATCAGCTCCCTGTCAGCTCCAAGAGTGCTGATGTTGCTGTGTCAGAGTCAGAACAGCAGCTCCAGCTCCGTGGGAGCTGCAGTCCCATTAGCAGGAAGGTTGTGAAGAACATGAATGTGGCCAAGAGAGAAAGGATCTGGGAGGGTGCTGGGATACACAGTACTGTCATACTCCCTCAGACTTTTAACGCTTCCATACATCATTCCTGGATCCAGGGCAGCTCCCACAGCTGCTGGCAACCCGCCATACTCATTGGAATCACAGCCCTGGGGCACTGCCAGGGAAGGGCTCCATTCCTGCTCAGCCCCAGCATGATGCTGCTGTCTCGAAGGAATCCTGGAATGGTTTGGGCAGGAAGACAAACTAAAGCTCATCTAATCCCACCCCACTGCCATGGGCAGGGACATCTCTCACTATCCCAGGCTGCTGGCCTTGGACACTTCCAAGGATCCAGGGGTAGCCACAGCTTCTCTGGGCACCCTGTGCCAGGGCCTGCCCACCCTCCCAGGGAACAATTCCTTCCCAATATTCCATCTAGCCCTGCCCTCTGGCAGTGGGAAGCCATTCCCTATGTCCTGTCCCTCCATCCCTTGTCCCCAGTCCCTCTCCAGCTCTCCCGGAGCCCCTTCAAGCCTTGGAAGGGGCTCTGAGCTCTCCCTGGATCCTCCTCTTCTCCAGATGAACACCCCCAGCTCTCCCAGCTTGGCCCCAGAGCAGAGGGACTCCAGCCCTTGGAGCATCTCCGTGGCCTCCTCTGGACTCGCTCTAGCAGCTCCAGGTCCTTCCTGTGCTGAGCCCCAAGGCTTGAGGCAGCTCTGCAGGTGGGGTCTCACCTGAGCGGGCACAGGGGTCAATGCCGTGCACCGGATGAAACTGCAGCTCCCCCAAGCCGAGCCCAGGCCGCTCCCTGAGGGCCACACTCCCAAACCCTCGCGCTTTGCGCCATGCCCCGCTCCCCTCCCCTCCCTCACCGCCCTCCTCCCCGGCCCGCACCGGTTTGCTGTCGGCGGGGGGCGCGGGCTGCGCCGGAGGCACAGCTTGCACGGGTCCGGCAGGCATGGCGCTGCCGGGGACAGGGGGTCCGCGCCGGGCGGGGCCGATCGAAGGGCGGACGAAGTTCGGTCCGGACCAGACGCGGCGCCGGCACCGACTGGGGCGAAATGGCGGCGGCGGGCGCTGTGCCGCGCGTGCGCGCCGGAAGTGACGCAAGGCCGACGGCGGCGCAGGCGCAGATTGCCGGGAATTGGGTGGGCACAGGGCGCGCGTGCTCGCTGCGGGATGTACCATTAGCGCCTCGCGGGGGGGGGGCGGGAAGGGGGTGGTTGCCACGGCGACAGGGCCGGGACGCCGAGGCCTAGCACAGGCCCCGGGCATGGCGCTTCTTCTCCGCGGTTGCTGCTGATTCTTCCGATGCCCCCGGTTCCCTCCGGTTCCCCAGCACTCCTGGAGACCGCCGGGCCCGGGGGGTACCGTGCCGGTCCTGGTAGGGCGTTCCCTCCATCCCAGACTTGGTGACCGCATCGGTCCCTGGTGTGGTGGCCTCGTTGTTCCCAGGCCGTGTCCCCCCGGCTCGTCCCGTCCCGTCCCGTCCCGTCCCACCCCGCACCATGGCGCACCTCCTGGGCCACCGCGGCTGCATGGAGAGCCTGCGGGCCGACCTGCGGGACCTGCAGGCCGCCATCGCCGACGTGTGCTCTCGGGCCGGCGCCGTGCGCTTTCCCTCCTGGAAGTTCCCCGACAAGGTGTCCTGCGACCTGGACATATACGTGCTGCTGCAACGCTACAGGCACAGCGACAGCGACCCCGAGTTCAGCCAGCACGCACACGTGGTGCTGCTGGAGCTGGTCATAGACAGGTGAGAGGCCCCAGGCACCCCAGAGCGGCTCCTGCCCCACGGGGAAAGGGGAATTGTGTGTCTGACACGTTGAGCTTATCCAAGTTTTGGGCACCTCAGCACAGAAAGAACTTAAAGCTGTTAAAGAGTGTCCAAATGAGGGCTGAGAGGGTGGTGAAGGGGCTGAGGGTGAGAGCTCTTGCTCTGTTCAGCTGACAAGACTGAGGTCAGACCTCACCAGGGCTGCTGCTCCACCCCAGGGACAGCTCTGATGTCTGTGACCAGGGATGGGATTCAAAGGAATGGCTGGAGCTGTGCCAGGGAGGTTTAGGCTGGATATCAGGTCAAGGTTCTTCCCCCAGAGGGTGCCTGAACACTGAACAGGTGCCCCATGGAATGATCACAGAATCAGCTAGGTTGGAAAAGACCTTGGAGATCATTAGGTTCAACCTGTGACATAACACCACCTTCTCAATTAAACCATGGCACCAAGTGCCCCATCACAGCCCCAAGGCTGCCAGAGCTCCAGGAGCCTTTGAACAATGCTCTCAGGCACAAGGTGGAATTGTTGGTGTGTCTGTGAGGGCCAGGAGTTGGACTGGATAATCCCTGAGTCCCTTCCAGCTCAGGATATCCTATGATTTTATGAAGTCTTTTGGATGCTTTGTTGCCCATGTATTTGCATGGTCAGCACCTCGGCCTCATGCCCTGCTGAGCTTTAAAACCCAACTCCTTTCCCTGCTTAGAGCTCCCAGCACAAACTGGCCATGAAGAAGCAGAGCCAGACATGCTCCACCCAAGAGCTGAGGTGGAGCAGATGGGACAGGCTTGTTAAACTCCCTCCCAAAACCTTGGAAACACTTGGACACAGCTGTATCGACAGCCCTGGAAGGTCAAAGCCCCTTTTGCAGTCTGGGTGAAATAAATACAGCTCTGATTTGAAAGATGAGCCATTCCCACTGAGCTGTTGGCCCTAAGAGTCATGATTTGCAGCAGCATGGGTGCTCCAAATCTTTGCGGGGAGCTTAACCACAGCCTCTTGGAAGTGGCTGCTGCATGAAGTGATCCATGCCTGGGGAGCCCCGGGAGCACCAATCCCACCTTCCTGCATCACACCAGCTTTGTCTGGGTGATAGGAGGGGTCACATTCCCGGCTGCCGTTGCTCCAAGCTGTGTTTTCCCATCGGGACAGGCTGCTGCTGCTGCTGCAGAGCTTCACGGGGTACACAGAGACGCTGCTGAGCGGGCGGGCAGTGCCACCCACGCGGGGCCTGGGGCCCTGCATGTCTGCGGGGCTCACAGTCAGGACCTTCTGGAGCACCATGCTGAAACTCGGGGCCTTCTGCCAGCAGCTCCGGGACGAGGTGGGACATTTGGGGACGTCCCATGAGCTGAGTCACTCCCCTCCCCCCAGGATTTGGATCATGGTCCTTCTCAACACCCTGTGGCCACACCAGATGTGTGTGCGGCCTTTGAGTGCTGGCCTCTGTGTCACACGTGTCCCCTCCCAGCCTGAGTCCCTTCCCTCCACCCCACCCCTCCCAGATGTTCCACTGCATCCATCCTGCTGCAGGATCTTGGGATGAGTGAGTTGGGCTGTCTCTAGAGCTCGGAGAGACTTGTCTCCTACTGCCAAAATGCTGCAGCTCTGGTGATCCTGCTGTGGATCTGAGCTGCCTCAAGACAGTTAAATAATTGGTGGTAAATACAACCTCTCCTGCATTTTATTTTCCCCAAAATGATCTTTCTCATGGAAAAGTCTCAAAACAATCCATGTGGCAAAACCAGGAGGCAGTACAGGGGGTGGGAAAGAAGGGGTGGTGGGGAGTTGGGGAGTAGGTTCTGCTGCTGAGCTTGCCCTTGGTCACTGTCCCTTGGCTACATTGCTGTCCTATCTCCACACCTGATTTAGGCTTTTATGCGTCATTTCCACTTTGATCTGGGCTCTGGTTTTGTTCTGTGCTTTCTCTCTCTGGAGAAGGATTGCAGGTGGGAGATCCCCACACAGCAATCCACTCCACTCTCTGCTCCCCAGGCTGGGAAATACCAGAAGGAGCACCTGAAAAGCTTCTCACCCGATGTTTTGGAGTCAGGAACTGCCCCAGAGGGTGCCCAGTCCACTTCTGTGTGCCTTTGTCCGAGCGTCCATGTGCTGGGCAGCTCAGGCAGCTTCCAGCCCAGGGCTGGCTCCAGCCGGGCTCAGAGCACCTGCACTGTCCCCACACAGACACCAGGGTCACCCCTGGGCTCCTGTGACACCTGCTCCAGCGCCCAGGCCAGCCTCCACGCGGTGGGCAGAGCCATCACCAGCATCTGCCAGAGCCAGAACATCCCTTCAGCTCTCAGCAAATTCCAGGAGGCGCTGGAGGACAGCGCAGGGAGAAGGAACCTCTCTGCAACAGACATGAGCTACTGGGCTGCAGAGCAGAGCAAGGACCTCTCCCGGATCAACAAACACCTCCAGGGGCTGCTGCAGCAAGTGAACCCCGTGAAGGCTGAGCTGGAAAAGATGGGCAAACAGAAGGAGAAGCTGCAGAAACAGGTTGAGGACTTCTCCAGGAAGCTGCAGGCAGAGAAGGACACCCAAGCAGAGCAGAGGAGGAAGGCTGAGCAGAGCCTGAAAGCCAAGGAAAAGGAGCATTCCGAGGCTGTGGCCAGGCTGGAGCGGGACAAGGACGACCTCCGGAGAGGTACAGAGCTGTTCCCAGCATCCCCTCCCAGGCCTGGGGGTATTTTCAGGAGAAGAACAGAGTCCATGGGCAAATTTTGGCCCCACCACAACCAGCAGGGCTTTTTGTAGGTGCTGGGGGATTTTCCCTGCTGTGAGGCTAATCCTGGGCAGTGTGAGCTGGTTGTCTGGGTCCTATCACTGCCTCCTCCCTGGCAGAACAACACAATCACTGGATGAAACACTTTGGTGTGGCTGTTTGCTGCCCCTTGGTTTAGGTTTTTTTTTAAGAACTGATTAATGAGAGGGGGTTTTTGCTGTTTTAGGAGCTGCTCTTCTGGAGGAGCGACTCTTGGCCCTGAAGGAGGAGCTGGCAGCGAAGCAGGTGGCTGTGCAGGAGTTGGGTAAGGGGCTTGCCCAGGGGCTCACCCAGCTCACACATCTCCCCCCTCACCCTGGCCTCATGAGTGTTTCACACCCATGTAGCCCCTAGCACCCCCACACTGGGCTGTAGAGCTCATGGAGATGGGCAGAGTATGGGCCTCCTTCACAGAAGCACCCCAACATCATCCAGTGCCAGAGTGGGCTGATGTTAGTGGAGGTTTGGGGGGGGTTCACAGGCCTCCTGTCAGACCTGCCTCCCTTTGCCAGGGCCTGTGGAGGGCATAGGGTGCCCCTGAACCACAGAATCATGGACTGGTTTGGATGGGCAGGGACATTAAAGACCATCCCATTTCACCCCTTGTCATGGGCAGGACACCTTCCACTATTCAGGCTGCTCCAAGCCCTGTCCAGCCTGGCCTCAGACACTTCCAGGGATCCAGAGGCAGCCAGAGCTTTTCTGGGCACCCTGTGCCAGGACCTCAGCACCCTCAGACGGAATAATCTCTTCCCTCTATCCCATCTAACTCTGCCCTCTGGCAGTGGGAAGGCATTCCCCCTTGTTTTGTCACTCCAGGCCCTTGTCCCAAGTCCCTATCCAGCTTTTTTGGAGCCCCTCTAGGCATTGGAAAAGATACTTAAGTTCTCTCTGGAGCCTTCTCTTCTTCAGGCTAAACACCCCCATCCCTCTCATCACCTCCATGGTGCTCCAGCTCCTCACCCCTGCCCAGCCTGGGCCATAGTGGCTGTGTCTTCCCAGAGCTCTCCAAGACCACCTTGCTGGAGGAGATGAGGACCACAATGGTGGCCCGGAGCCAAATGCTGGAATTGGAGGAGAAGGTGCAGGCACTCACAGGCCAGAGGGACAGCCTGGAGCAGAAGCTGAGTGCCACCAGTGTGCAGCTGGAGAAGGAGAAGGTCCGTGTGGAGAGCATGTTCCGGCACCAGGAGGTACGGCTGGCTCCATAGCGCTGGGAATGGCTGAGCTGCTGCCCGGTGTCAGGGCTGTGGGGAATGGCTGCCACAGCCCCACACAGGCTCACCCCCCCACCAAAGTCCCTGCAGGCTAAGCAGAGAACCCTGCTGCAGCAGCTGGACAGCCTGGACCAGGAGCGTGAGGAGCTGCAGGCCAGCCTTGGAGAGGCCGAGGAGGACAAGGCCCGGCTGGCAGAGCAGCTGGAACAGAGCCAGGAGCAGAGTGGGAAACAGCGCCAGGCACAGCAGGTGAGTGCTGGTACCCAGGTGTGGGACACAGCCTGTGCCACAGGGCTGTCAGGAGCCACACACTGCTTTGTCCCACAACCACAGCCAAAATTTTCCCAGGAGGAATACTCTGGTGCCTAGGGTGACATTGCCTCAATGGCCATGTCCTCATGGGATTCTTGGGGAAGAGCCTTCTCCCTCCATCCTGTGCCAGACAAGTCTCTGGGTGAGTCAGGGCAGAGGGGAGCAGCAGGAAAGGACATCTTGAGGTGCTTCCACATCTCTAGTGTTCTGTTCTTGGACACCTGGACATGCTGCACACTTCATGGCTGGTGCTCCTGCTTCCAGCACACACAGGGATCTCACAGCTAAAACCCTGCACATTGTCACTGTCCACTTCCCAGTGTCATAGGGAAAGGTGGGAGCTTTCCATGAAGGGCTGAGTCCTCACTCTTTCAAACTTCATGTCCTCCCCGCTGTGCCATGCAGGAGCTGCTGGACACGCTGCAGCAGGAGAAACTGGCACTGGAGCAATCCATCCTGGAGCTGCAGGCAAACATATCCCGGCTGGAGGAACAGGCACAGGAGCTGAGGGAGCGGGAAAGGCTCCTGGTGTTCTTCCCTGATCTCCATGTCCCCACTGAGATGCACTTTGAGAGTAAGGGAGCAGATGGCAGCACAGTGGGTTTGTGCCTTGGGGTCTCCAGAGCTCCCAGGGCATCCTGCTTGTCCCAGACACTCATTTTGTCCCACTGATAATCACTGATAATCCAGGAAGGGCTCAGACCCCATGCAAAGCTGTGACCACCCCAGCGTGCTTCCCTGCATGGGTGCTGTGCATCCCACGGCTGGGCCAGGAGATACAGCAGGACCAGGACATGGCAGAGCTTCCTTTGCCCACAGGGCTTGGGGTCCCAGCTGCCACTTCCTGGGCTATGCTGGTGCTCCCTGCCCGGGCAGGCTCCTTTCCTTGGGAGGTAGGAGGGGTGCCCACACCTCTTGAGCAGGCAGGCAGCAGCAGCAGCAGGCTGGGCTCTCTTGGATTTTGTTTGCAGGCAGTGGGAACTTGATGGAGGACATGGAGAGTCAGCTCCAGGCCAACAACATCCGGATCAAGGTGCTGGAGCGGGAGAACGCACAGCTCGAGGCTCTGCTCGCCAAGGTGAAGGCAGCAGCTGAGCAGGGCATGCTCAAGGTGAGCTGGGTGCCACAGGGGTGGGTGCTGTGTACCCCAAAACCACTCCGTGGCCCCCAGACATTCTCTGGGGACCCCGGGAGGGCCAAGCCCAGGCTCCTCATGCTGCTGGGAGGTTGCTCTAGTTTAATTGGTGTTGCCTGAAGTGCCCGAGGCTGGTTCCAGCTCCTATCCATCACTGTGGCCATTGTGCCACCAGCTGTGGTGGCCAAGGGATGTGACTGAAGCTGAAGCTCACAGGGGGAAATTTCACCTCCTCTTCCCTCCCCCAGCTTGTCCCACAGGCCCAGCTGGGGTCCCAGCTCCACAGGGAGCCCAGCAGGCAGGACACTGGGTGAGTAGGAACCCAGAGGAAGGGGCTAGGGGCGGGTTCCCTGCTCTTCCTCCCCTTAAACTGCTCCCACCCTGCAGGAGGCTCAGCAGTGGAAGCAGCAGGGCCAGCCCAGGGATGCTGGGAAGCATTGACAAGGCCTGGCACAGAGCTCCCAGCAGCCAGCACTCCAAGCAGCTCCGGGCAGAGCCCATGTTCCAGCCCAAACCCTGCCTAACACTCCCAGTGCGACACCTGGGGCTTGACCTCCCCTCACAGCACACCAGGGCTCACCAAAAATAAACACAGATCAGTCTGAATTTCCTGACAGAGAAATCGTGTTCCACCAGCAGCCACCTGCCCTGCCCTGCCCAGGAGACCTCATTACTGGTTCTTTGTGTGTCAGGAAGGCAAATTCCCTCGGGAAACCTGGGCTCTGCCTTGTTCCTTGGGGAGCTGCTCCAGGGACTTTCCTGGGCTCTGGAGCTTGTCACCCCTGGCTATGCTGCTGCTGGAGTCCCCAGAAGAGCTCTGGGGCCAATGCCAGGGCACAGCTTGTGCTAGCTCCTGCTAGCAACCATTCCCAAGAGGAGACTGGGATGTGGCCACACTTGGAAGAAGAAAGCACAGCTGCCCTTAGCCCACCAGCACAGCCACAACCTGGGAAAGTCCCCCCTCCATGAGCACCCAGAGGGGCTGGGAACCACTGAGTCACTGGCACAGGCTGGCCCTGACCTCTGAGCTGCCTCCCCAGCACTGTGAGCCCCATGCAAGCCCCACACAAACCACACAGCCAGTCCTTGCTCCATGTTTAATAGGGATGGACACGTGCCATGTTGCAGCCTGTGGGACAGGATCCGGGCAGGCCAGGATCCATGGCATGTCCCCAGTCACTGTGCTGGGTGAGCCAAGCCTGTGTTGGCTCTGCAGCCAACTCGTGCCATCCTTTCTAATAACTTATTATAAATAAAGCATCTAACCCCTGCCCTCCCACGGTGAGGCCATGAATCTCCCCACAACCCTGCCAGCCCTAGCCCTGGCCACCCACCTCTCAGAGGGGCTGGCACCACAGCCAGGCTCTGCCTACCCTACCACGGCCACCAGTAAATAGACAAAAAACCCAAGACTTAGAAAAATTGCTCTGAGCAGGGCAAGAGCACAGCAGGACCAGGGCTCTCCCTGCCCCAGCCCCCACCCTGTTACACCCATGGGTGCCCCAAATCTTCCCTCCCCAATACTGCCCATCTGGACCCGCCACCCCTCTACTCACACCCGGCAGGAGAGGCCTGAGTCCTTCCCTCTCCAAAGTCTGGGCACTGTGAGGGCACAGCCACACCAACCCTGCTCCAGCAGCAAGAGCTGCTTGCCGGGACCCCCTGCCCCCCTCCCTGTCCCTGGAGCAGCTGTGGGTCTGTTCCTGCAGTGTGTCCTCGGGCCAGCTAGCTGTCCGTGCAGCAGTTCCCTGTAAGTGAGGACAGAGAGCCTTGGCACAGGGAGCCTGGCAGGCTCCAGGTCCTCCCCAGCCCGTGCCCCAGGGTCAGCAGGGGCTCGGCTGGGTGCCAGGACGGTTCTCACCCAGGATGTTGCGCTTGCAGAGAGGGCAGGTCTGCTGCAGCAGGAGCCAGGGATCCACACAGTCCCGGTGGAACTCATGGGAGCAGGGCAGCACCCGCAGCCACTGCCAGCAGGGAAGTGAGGGCACATGTGAGCACAGCTGGGTGGTAGGGACACAGCCCAGACCCAGGCAGGGGCACCCTGGCCCTGGCCAGCGACTAGAGGCTCAGCCTAGGGTGGGCTCCAGTCCGCCCAGTCCCACCTGGCTCTTGTGGAACTGGTCCAGGCAGACAGCACAGCTGTCGATCTCGCAGGCCTGGGTCCGGGGCGGCTTCCCGGGATGGTACCGCCGGGTTTTCAGTGCCAACAGCCTCCGCCGGATGTGCTGCTTCAGGTCCAGCTGTGGGGGCAGAGCCAGGGGTCAGAGCCCACCCCACAACCCCCGGCACGGTGCACAGCGGAGACATTCCCACGTTCCCACCTCAGCATCCCGCTCCAACAGGTCCTGCCGTGACTGGCGCTGGGCCTGCACCATGACGCCCGTGCAGAGCAGCAGGGCAATCAGCAGGATGGTGTTCCACAGCTGCTGCAGGTACTTCTGTGGGGACAGCACAGTGGGGACAGGAGCCAGAGACCTGGCCCCGCTCCCAGCCCCACCCAAACCCCAGCACCATACCTGGACCTGCGAGCTGCTCTCCCCAGGGCAGATGACCCCCTGCCACTCCCCATAGAGGCCCCCTCGGGACAGGCCGCAGGTGGACCACAGTGTGAGGGTCACTCCCTGCAAGGCAGGACATGGCATTGCTGATGGCTGCAGGCAATGCGAGCACACGTGTCCCAGGAGGAGCACTGCTGCTGCCAGCTGCCCTGTTCCCATGGGTTCCCTTCCCTTCCCTTCCCTTCCCTTCCCCCTGCAGCTGCTTCCCATGGATCAGGGAAGTTTGGCTGGGCACAGTCATGCCCTGCTCTCCCACTGGAGAATGAGGAAGAGGAGGACAGACAGACATACCAGGTTCTCCAGCAGAACTGCCTGGTACGTGATCTTCGCCGTAGCCCGGAGCCCACTGCGAGAAAAGAGAAAGTGTCTATTCCATGGACACAGCAGGATCCAGGCACAGCTTCCCAGTGCCAGGGAGGACCCCCTCCCCACAGGGATAGGCAATGATTGAGGGGGACCAGCGGAACACACAGGGGAGGTGACAGCAAGATCCTTCCCAGCTGTGCCCAGCCCTCAGTGACCCTGCACAGGGCTCTTCCTCCCAACCTCATGCCTCAGTTTTCCCATGTGTTGCACCATGGCAGCAATCTCAATGTCCCACATGTCACAAGGATCGGCGGTTCCACTCCTGCTGCTGGTGAGAACAAGCACCCACAGAGCTTGTGGGGATGCCAGTACCATGATGAGAACCAACCGGTCTGGATAATTTCTAGAGAGTCCTAAAGCTCTTGGCTGAGGCCACTGTCACACCTGCCACCACATGGGGACCCATGGAAGGGCTCCAGCCCTGGGGGAAGGCTGGATCTGACCCAGATCTCCCCTACAAACGCATCTCAGCCCCAGCTGGCCTTGGCATGGTGCAACACCACTCCAGCAAACATGATGGACTAAGTGAGAGATCCCCAGGGTGGCCCCTGGGTGTCACAGCCTGCAGGGGGACAAGGCAAGGACAAGGCAGTGACAAGGCAAGGACAAGGCAGGGATCAGGCAGGGTCCAGCCCCTCCCACACCCTAGCCCTTACCGCAGCAGCGCTCCCAGCAGCCTGGTGACATTGTCCGAGGACTGGATGACAATGACAGGCTTGGTGAGCAGCTGGGACACGTCCAGCTGCAGCAGGAGGGAAGCAGAGCTGTCAGTGGGGCACAATCCCTGCCCGGCCCCACCGCCAGCACTGTCCTACCTCACGGATGGCGTTCTGGTTCAGCGCCAGGATAAGCAGGGCGGAGGCCCCCAGCACCAGGGCTCGCTTCATCTGCAGGGGCAGTGGGGACACGATCAGGGGACAGCGGGGCTGTGTCCCCAACAAGCTCCTGTCCTGCTGCAGGAGGCACTCAGCAACTCCTTGCCAGGGTGAAGTGTCACAAGGGACACAAGAGGAGTCAAAAGCTATCAGAGCCCCCTGGCCACCAAGCACAGATCAGGACACCCCAGATCTGGCCAGGAGACACCCCAGGTGACACCCCTGCGGGTCTGTGACCTGCAAACACCTCGGCAGCCTTCAGGCCAGGCAGGGGACAGGGTCAGGCAGAGGGGACAGGGTCAGACAGAGGGTCACCTTGGTGACAACAGCGGTGGTGAAGGACTCCTCTTTGGCACCCCGGGGGCCCTCAGCAGGCTCTTCAGTGCCCACGGGCACCACCCCAATCCAGCTGTCAGCAGCACCCAGGTCTGGCTCCACATCACCCACCTGGGGACATGGCAAAGAGAGGCAGAGCTGGGATGGACCCCAAGGCTCAGGGCACTCCCGAAGCACCCACATGCCCCCAGGGGCCCTGGGGAGCCAGGCACTGTGTGGGGACAGGGACACACGGTGGGTAACACAGGGAACACGGCCTAGCCCCCACTGCCTCTGTGCCCCTGCCTGCACCTCCTCTCAGCTGCTGGCCACACCGAGCAGTGGGCTACCTGCCCTGCTCAGTCCCCTAGTGTCTCTGGCCTCCCCACCAATCCCCCAGTGCCTCCCAGTGCCCTTCAGTTCCCACTCCTCCCCTGCCTCATTCCTTTCCCAATGCCGAAGGACTCACCCCAGCATCCCCTGGCCCACAGTGCCCACCGACCCACCCCCTCCCCCAATGACCACTGTACTGCCAATGCCCCCTGGTCTCTTAATGTCTCCCAGTTCCCACTGCTTGCCCCTCATCACTGTCACCCAGTACCCACGTCCCCAACCCTATACCCAGTACCCCTCAATGTCTCCCACTGCCCCCCAGTCCCCACCGTTCCCATCGCTCCCTTACTGTCCCCTGCCCCCCCAATATCTCCCAGCGCCTTCCAGTTCCCGCTTCT
>VWZS01003778.1:414316-447412 GCA_013397075.1 Rhabdornis inornatus
GGAGGTGCTGGCCCAGGTGAGCTGGGCCGGAGGGACCTGGGGGCTGCGGGGGAACCGGGGCCAGGGCCGGGCTGTCCTTCCCGATGCGCGCCCGCATCCGCCGCGGGACCGGCATCACCCCCACCCCGCACCCCAAACCCACCGGCAGCGCTTCTGCTCCAGGCCCCGGGGGGCTCCACGGCCCCCCTCCGCACCCCAAACATACCGACATCACCCCCGCTCCCGGCCCCGGGGAGCTCCCGCCGCTTCCTCCGGCCCCCCCATCCCGGATTCCGAACCCACCGGCATCACCCCCGCTCCAGAGGGCTCCGCACCCCAAACATACCGGCTTCACCCCGATTCCTGGCCACGGGGACGTCCCATCGCCTTCAGCCTCCACCCTGCCCCCTAAGTCCGGCCCCGGGAGGCTCCCACTGCCTCCATCCCTCATCCCGGACCCCAAACACACGGGCCGAGCCCCACTATGGCGCTGCCCACAGGGCAGGACCGTCCTGGGTGGGTCCCGGGAGTCCCGCTGGCTGGACCATCCCGCTGGTGCGCCCCCGTCCCTCTCCCACCCTCCCCAGGACTCGGGAACCTCCTGCCTCGCTGCGGGGCCCTTGGGACGGCGCTCTTCTGCTACCTCCATCCTACCCCGGACCCCAAGCCCACTGGCTGAGCCCCCCGTGATGCTGCCCACCAGGGAGGGACCATCCCGGATGTCCCACCACACAGGGCACCGCCGAACCCCATATTCGTCTTCATATTCCTACCCTTCCCATGGGACTGGCAAACTTCCTCCCCTCACCGCCGGGATTGCGGGCCCAGGGACACGGAGAACCCGTGATTGTCACCCACCACGGCCACCTCCGCTAGCCTCTCGTGTTTGGGTGCCAGCAGTTATCGGGGTTCAGTGCACCCCAACCACGAGGGCACCCTCGTGCATTTATCTTATCGCTGCCTTTCAGACCCAGCCAAATTCCACAGGCGGGCGATGACCCCGCCGGGTGCTGGCACGGGGGGCAGGGGCAGGCGTGGGGCACAGAGCCCAAACCGTGCCCGGTGCCAGCCGTGCCTGGGCGGGCGAGAATGGCGAGTGGCCCAACCCGTTTGTCCACCACCACCGGCTTTGTCCCAGGGTGAAGGAGCTAATCCCGGGTTTAATTACCCCTAAATTCAGCGGGAGATAAGCTAATCAGGCTCATTAAGGGGAGGGCCTCGGCTGGTACAGAGATTTGAGCTGTAGCCTGGTTGGGGTGAGTGGGGCCACATGGAGAGAGGACCCTGGGTCCCCCAAACCTCCTAGTCCTGCTCCTCAACACCCTCCTGCCTGTGCTGGGGTGCTCTGAGCCACTGGGGGGGTCACAAACATCGGGGGACACAGTGACCAGCTCCATCCCAAAGGATGCCACCAGTGGAGACTGGTCTGCTTGGCCTCTCCCTGAGGGGACCCCAAATCCCCCAGTCCTGCACCCCAACACCCTCCTGCTTGTGTCATGGGGCTGTGACCCGCTGGAGTGTCACTCAAACAGGGGGATGTGGTGATCTGCTGGTGCCTGGCTTCATCCCAAGGATGGGGATGGTGGGGCCTGGTCTGCCTGGTGCCTGCAGGACCTCTTTGAGGGGCCCCAGCTTTCCCAACCTCTCCAGTCCTGCACCCCAACACCCTCCTGCCTGTGCCAGGGAGGTGTGACCCACTGGAGCAGGGGTACACACAGTGACCGCCTTCATCCATCCCAAAGGACTCCCCTGGAGGGGACTGGTTCACCCAGTCCCTGTAGGACACCCCAGGAGGAACCGAGTGGTGACAGCCCACACTTACACCTTACACAAGGACTTGGGGACACCTCGTGCTGGGGGACACCCAGAGCATGACAGCTGCCCTGGGGACATTCCCCTGCCAGGTGACTGCTGATCCAAGGCTGTAGGATGACCCTTCTCCCCTGGGAATGTCCCAGTCCTGGTTGGCATGTTTTTGGGGGCACAGGGAAGGGACAAACCTCCAGCCTTGAGGTTTTAGGAGAGGATCAGGAATCCCTTCACCAACTGTCCCTCTTGTTTTTCCCTGCAGTTCCGGGAGAAGCTGCAGGACGTGCTGCCCTCCCTACCCTCCCAGGATGACTATTTCCTCCTGAAATGGCTCCGAGGTAACCCCGAAGTGGGGGGCAGCCCTGGCTGGGTGGGAGCCCCTGTGGGGCTGGCAGGGGGCTGAGCTCTCTACTCTCTTGTAGCGCGCTCCTTCGACCTGCCCAAGGCAGAGGTGATGCTCCGCAAGGTGAGAGAGGCACCCTGCTTTTGGAGGGACCCTGCTATGCTGGGACATGCCTGGCATGGGACCCCCTGCCCTGGGCCACCAACCTCAGCAAGGGGAACCCACCCATGGGGTTCACCTTGTCCCAAATCTCACCCTGGCCTGCTCTGCCCCTGCTGCAGCACGTCGAGGTCCGCAAGCACATGGACGCTGACAACATCATTGCCTGGGAGCCACCTGAGGTGAGTGTCCCTGGCCTCGCAGGGGTGGCCCTGGAGGGGACCGTCCCCCTGAGTCCCCTGGGGTGTGTGTGAGGTGCCCTGAGTCCCCCCTGTTCCCACAGGTGATTCGGAAATACATGTCCGGCGGGATGTGCGGCTACGACCGGGAGGGCAGCCCGGTGTGGTACGAGATCATCGGGCCGATGGACGCCAAGGGGCTGCTGTTCTCTGCCTCCAAGCAGGACCTGATCAAGAACAAGTTCCGGGACTGTGAACTGCTCCGGCACGAGTGTGAGCAGCAGAGTGAAAAGGTGGGAACCTGCCCACACTCTGCTGGCCCCAACAGGCCTGTGGGACCATGTCCCTGCCAGCTCCATGTGTCCACATCTGGTGTTCCCCTACCAGTCATCATCTTCCCCAGCCCTATAGGTCCCTGTCCTGTCCATTCCCCTGTCCATGTCCCTGCCAGCCCCATAAGTCCATGTCCATTCCCACAGCTCAAAGTCCTTATGTCCATCTTTAGTCCATCCCTAGCAGACAATGTCCTTGACAGCCCTGTGTATTTTCAGGTGCATGTCCTGTTCACCCCCCTCAGCCTATGTCCCTGCCAGCTCATGTCCTGTCCCTCCCCACCACCCAGTGTCCTCCCCAGTCAATGTCCTCACTCACCAACCCTACAGGTCCATGCCCAGTTCATCTCCCTCAGCCCTACAGGTCCGTGTCCTGTCTACTCCACGATGATCCATGTCCCTGTCAACCCCATATGTCCATCTCTGGTTCATCCTCCCACCCCATAACTCTGCATTCTGCCCATCCCCACCAGTCCACATTCCCACTGTCCCTCAGCCTGTATCCCTGTCCCAGCTCCCATGATGCCCCTTCTCCCCACATCAACACTTAAGAGGAGGCTCTGGCTGGGGTGACCAGCCTCTTGGAGCCACCCCATCCCTGGACCTCTCCATGGGTCCTGTCTCATCCCCCCCCATCCTCCTGTCCCAGCTGGGCAAGAAGGTTGAGATGGTGATGATGGTGTACGACTGTGAGGGCCTGGGCCTGAAGCACCTCTGGAAGCCAGCTGTGGACACATATGGGGAGGTGAGGGCTCCTGCCCACCCCTCTTCCTGTTGGACCACAGGGGTCTGGGCTGATCCCTGGGATGATGCAGGAGCAGGTCCCTGCAGTGCCCTGCACCCCCCTGTGTTCTGGGTGGGGTCCTGGTGGGTGCATGGCATGGGTGACCTGAGCTCCCCTCTTCTGCAGATCCTGTCCATGTTTGAGGAGAATTACCCTGAGTCCCTCAAGTGCCTCTTTATTGTGAAGGGTGAGTTCAGCCTCAGGGTCCTGCTCCCCTTCTCCAAGTGCTGACACCCTCCTAATGCCCCCCCTTTGCCCCCAGCCCCCAAGCTCTTCCCCGTGGCCTACAACCTGGTCAAGCACTTCCTGAGTGAGGACACGCGCAAGAAGGTCGTGGTGCTGGGATGTGAGTCCTGACCCTCTCTGGGGTGTCTCAAATGGGGGTGACACATGCCCTCTCTGCTGTCACCCCACCCAAGGGAGATATTCCAACTCGTATCCCCTCCAAACCCGCTGTCCTCTCCCCAGCGAACTGGAAGGAGGTCCTGCAGAAGTACATTGACCCCACACAGATCCCAGTGGAGTACGGGGGGACACTGACAGACCCTGATGGGGACCCCAAGTGCTCCAGCAAGGTAGGAGGAGCTCCCTCTGGGTTCTTTAGGGCTGCTGGGCAGTTCCCCCACATCCTCTGTCCCTTCCAGATAAATTATGGGGGGGACGTGCCCCAGCATTACTACGTGCGGGATCAGCTGGCACAGAAGTACGAACACTCGGTCGTGGTGAACCGGGGCTCGTCCCACCAGGTCGAGTACGAGATCCTCTTCCCCGGCTGCGTGCTCAGGTGAGCGGTGGCTCCGCGCTGCACAGAGGGGTGACAGCCATGGTGTCCCCACCCACCGCAGCACCGCCCCTGTGCCCTGCAGGTGGCAGTTCCGCTCCGAGGGCGCCGACATCGGCTTTGGGGTGTACCTGAAAACCAAGGTCGGGGAGCGGCAGCGGGCGGGCGACATGACCGAGGTGCTTCCCAACCAGCGCTACAACGCACACATGGTGCCTGAGGACGGCTCCCTCACCTGCTCCACGCCCGGCATTTGTGAGTGCCGAGCCCTACCCAGGGCATCCCCCGTGTCCCTAACCCCACTGTGTCCCTGACACCCCTGTCCCCCCGCAGATGTCCTGCGCTTCGACAACACCTACAGCTTCCTCCACTCTAAGAAGGTGAGCTACAGCGTGGAGGTGCTGCTGCCCGACACCGCCTCAGCCCAGCAGATCCAGGGGGAGTCCCCCAACCACAGCCCCTGAACTCCCCCGGGCTGCACCGCGCCCCCAGGATGGCCCCGCAGGAAGATGGAGCTGGGGCTGAGCCCCGCAGCTGCCGGACTGAGGCGGGGGCCGAGCGGGGCCGGACGGGGCCGAGCACCCGCAGCGCCCCCAAACTCTGTGCCTTATGTGGGTCCCGCCGCCACCGCTGCTGCTGCCTGGGGTGGGGAGTAAAGGGATGGACTGAGCGGGGTCTGCTCCGGTTTGTGGCTCCCCGGACCCAGAACTGCCCCTGCTGCCCCCTCAGCCCCATAACCGCCCCCTAGTGCCATAACCACCTCAGCTGCCCCCAGCCACATAGCTGTCCCCTCAGTCCCACAATTGTCCTCCCAGCCTTCTAACTGTCCCTCCAGAGCCGTAACTGTCCCTAGCCCCATAATTTCCCCCTCAGGCCCACAACTGCCCCCGTGACGGCCAGTGACGCAAGGCCGCGGGGTCACGTGGGAGCGAGGCCCCGCCCCCGCCGCGCGGCCCCCCGAGGGGCGGGGCCATCCAAATCACCGCCTCCAGTGGGCGCGGTTTGGTGACGTAGGGCGGGGCGGGGCATGCGGCGGGAGCGGTGGCGCGCGCCATGGGGGTGGAGGAGCCCGACCTGTACCGGGACACGTGGGTCCGATACCTGGGTGAGCACCGGGAACCGGCACCGGGTACTGACACTGAGGGCCGACCCCGGGGACCGGGTGCTGACATTGGGCACTGACACCGGGAGCGGGTACCGGCAACGGGCACTGACATTGAGCGCTGACACCGGGAAGCGGGCACTGGCATTGGGTACAGAGCACTGACGCCGGGTACCGGGTCACACGAGACACGGGGCACAGGCACGGGGACCTGGGCATTGACATTGGGCACCAACATCAAATACCGCCGCCGGGACCCGGGCACTGATATTGGGTACCGCGCAAACGGAGCAGTGATACCGGGCACCGGCCCCTGTTACAGGGTACCGACACCGTGAACTGGGCATTAACAGTGGGTACTGACCTCGGGAGCTGGGCAGCGGAGTTGGGCACTGAGCACAGCGCTGGACACTGCTACCGGGTACCGATGTCAGCCACCACACCAGAAAACAGGCAGTGACACCAGACACTGTCGGGTGCTGATCACCAGCACCACGCACTGCCCTGCCCCTGATACCGGGCACTGACACCCAGCACTGGTACCACAGAGTGCACTGGGTCTGTGGTACCGGGCGCAGGGCACTGACACCCAGCACCAAGGACTGTGCACTGCACCAGGCACTGATACGGGGTTCTGGTACCAGATATCAGCACCACACAGTGGGCACTGGCACAGCACACAGGGCAAGAGCACTGCACATCAACTCCAGGCACCTGTCACTGTCACCAGCACCGACGCTGGCTAGTGGCATCTGAATACCAGGACCAGTTATGGACACTGGGCATAAATGCAGAGAGCACAAGTGGACACTAGCACTAGCACTGGCAGTGGTCACCCCCAGCCCAGCTGTCCTGGTGGCATTGGGTCCAAGGAGACCCAAGCACTCCAAACACCCCCTGTGCAAGAGCCATCTCATGACATTGGGACACCTTGGAGGGGTGACGTGGGGACAGTCAGTCCCTGACCCTACCATCCCCTCAGGTTACGCCAACGAGGTGGGCGAGTCCTTCCGCCCCCTAGTGCCCGTGCCGGTGGTGTGGGCCAGCTATGGCGTGGCCACCGCCTACGTGACCGCCGACGCCATCGACAAGGGTCGGAAAGCCGCCGCCGTGAGTGCCACTCCCTCCTCACCCCCCAGCCTCTCCATCTCAACCCTTCCACTGACTCCTGTGTCCCCTCCAGGCCCACCCGCAGGACCCCACACGTGTGGGGGTGGCCGTGGTGGACACCTTCGTGTGGCAGAGCCTGGCCTCGGTGGCCATCCCCGGATTCACCATTAACCGGCTCTGCGCTGCCTCGCTGGCCCTGCTGGGCTCTCTCACCCGCTGGCCCCTGCCCGTGCGCCGCTGGACCACCACTGCCCTGGGGCTGGCTGCTATCCCCCTCATCATCACCCCCATCGACAGGTAACGGGGACACCGGGACACCCCTGGGGCACGGGGACAGGTGTGTGCCACCACCCCATTCCCACAGCCCAGAGGGCTGGAGCACATTTGTCTCCTTGGAGACCAGTCCCAGCATGGACTGGGAGCAGAAGGCGGTGACGGGCTGTCTCCACTCCAAAGGGGCTTTGCTGGGGTGCAGCCAGGACATGTCCCTGTCAGGATGGGGATTATCTGGAGCTGAGCCGGGATTAGCACAGTGAGGCTGTGCTAAGCCTGGGTTTGGTGGCACTGCTGTCTCAGGGAATATTAAGGACAGCCCCTCCCATCCCACATCACATGCACTGCCCCAGAGACCCCCCCAGGACCCTGCTGACACCCTCTCCTGCTGCAGGACTGTGGATTTCCTGATGGATTCCAGCCTCCGCAAGCTTTACAGGACACCAGGAGAGCCCCCGACGTCCCACTGAGCACCGCCCCGCACACTCGGGGAAACTGAGGCATGCTGCTGTGACCCACCTACTGTGACCTCTCACTCTGGTGACCCCCAGAGTGGCCACCTTTTCCCACAGTGGTCCTAATAAACCATTTCAAACATGATCCCTGATGGGTGATTCTGAGATGCCACCACGGCTAGGCCATGTCCTCTCCTGCGGGACACATGGGTCTGAGTGAGTCCCAATCCCTCAGGGGTCTCCACCTCGGAGAGGGGGTCTCTGCCTGCCCAGAGCAGCCCTGCTGTCCCCACCCTGGAACCTCTCCATCTCCACAGCCTCATGGGACATCCTGAGGACTGTCCCCAAGGAGCTGCCACAATGTCCATGGTCTCCAAGGACACAAAATTCACCCAGCCCGGAGCCACCATCTCCAGCACCACAGGCTGGGACAGTGCCACAACACCTGGAAGCCACGTGTCCAGGTACCTGGAGGAACCTGGAGATGCAGCTTGCAGTGTAGGGGCACATCTCCATCCCTTGGTGGCATCCACACGCTACCAACCAGGAGAAGCTTTAGAGAAAGCAAAACCACATTTATTGGTGAGAAAAAGGCTCTGGTCCCATCTCGCCCTGTTTCTCTGTCTCCCTGAGGACCAGGGACCCCACCACGCTCTGCAGCTCAACCTGGAAGGGACACCTCTGCCTTGGTGGCCGCTGTCCCTGCCGGGGTCTGCCCAAGCTCCATGTGGTCAGGGCCAGTGCCAGCAGCGCCCCCAGCACGGCGAGCACCAGCACAGCACTGCCCACCAGGGCCAGCCCAGCCAGCAGGAACCTCTTCACCGTCCGGCACGGTGCTGGGAATGGCAAAGACCACACCTGGGAGTCAGAGGGGGTTCAGCACAAGGGGTGGGGGTTCTGGGGACATGGGAGAGGGTTGGGGTGTCCCTCACCTTCATACCATGGCACCTTCTCCTTCTGCACCAGCACTGGTCCAACTGTCTTCTGGTGGAGTGTCCCCTCTCCTGGGAATGCTATGGGAGGATATGTCCAGTGCAGTCCAGCCCACATCTAGGAGCCCTCCCAAGACCCCAAAACAACATGAGGCCACCCTGTCCCGCCCCTGGTACCTGGCATGTCTCCACGGAGGGTGTCAGCAGCAGGACAACCGGTGTCACAGCAGTGGCATGGGGTACTCTGGACAGGGTCCTCTGCATTGTGCCAGCTGGCAGAGGACAGAATGGGGGGCGTGGAGGGGGCAGCTCTAGGGATCCCCAGACTCCACCACAAGACCCACACGGTGCCACCCCAGAGGAGATGTCTCCAAGCACCTCCCCAACACATCTGTAGCATGAGCGAGCTGGGACCCGTGACAATGCCACCAGCTGTCATTGAATAAGAGGTGACATCCAGACCAAGTGGAGTGACTTGGTGTTCCCAGAGGTGGGTTCTGCCCCCAACAGAGCAACGGAGTGCTCGTGTCCCCAGGCACCCAGCATACCTGGCTGTGGTGTGGCTGTAGAAGCAGGACCTGGTGGCATGTCCTTGTCCCCATGCCATCAGCAGGCAGTGCATGTAGACCTGCTGAGACACCATGTCTCCTCAGAGACCCTGCTCTCCTTCCACACCACCTCGTGGGGCTGAGGCCACCCCAGCAGGAGCACTCTGTCTCAGGAGGGACAATGTTTTGGGAGACCCAGGTCATCCCTCTCCCTGGGGCCTCCATCCCACCACCAAGGGCATCATCCCCACCTCACCTGCTCTTCCTTGGGCTCACCCTCCAGTGTGGGGGCCAGGATGGAGAGCTGGAGGACAGACTCCCCTCTCTGGTGCTGGACAGACACATTTCTCAGCTTCTCCCCGTGCAGACATCTGTGGCAGAAGAGTGACACAGGACATTCCAGGGCTGTCTCCAGGCTCTGCACATCCCTTTCCATCAGGAGGTCCTGCAGGACCCTAGGGTGGCTGGAGAAGGAGCCCCTACTTCCTGCCCCACCAGCACTGACCCACGGCTGTTCACCACCATGAAGACCCTCCTGGAGTGTCCTGGCTGCTCCGTGGTGGTCCCGTAGCACTGATCCACGTAGATCTTCACAGAGATGCTGGGACTGAAGTGGACACTGGCTTCCAGGTGCATCACAGAGCCAGGGCTGAGCACTGACAGCTTCTCTGGAGTGGCACTGGAATCCTCTGAGATGTGTGGGTTCAGTGTGACACCCCCAAACCTATCCCACCAGAGATGGGGGCACCAGACACATCCCAGACCACCATCCACCAGTGTCTTGTCCATTGTCCTTACAGCTTCCCCTTTCCAGAGCCCAGGCCTGCCTTCCCTGCTCTCCTGAGTCCAGCACCTTCCTGGACCCTTCATGGAGCTGAGAGGGACCATGTCACCCATCAGGGGCAGAGCTGATCCCCAAACCCCACTGTGGTATCAGGCACAGGATTGGGAACCTCTCAAAGCCCTGCACCCTCCACAAGGACTGGGACAGTCCTGCAGGGACAGCCACGTTTCCTGGTGGTCCTAGTTCTGGGGCCAGCCAGGAGAAAGCACTGACTGCTACTGGTTGAGCCCAAGGATCTTGGCTGGCCCCATCCCATGGTCTCACCCCCCAGCACTTTCCTGCAGCACCCCCAGAGCACTCACCATCCAGGAGCCTCAAGGTGAAGATCATGATGGGCTCCTCAGAGTGGGGGTGAGCAGGAACCCTCCCTGTCCCCGTGCCTGAGGATATCGCTGGAGCTGTCACCATATGACCAGGGGGCTCTGAGGTAGCTGGAGCCATGGTGGTCCCTGCAAGGGGAGGGCTGAGCCAGCAGTAGCATGTCCCAGACACAGCAGGGACATCCAGGTCCTCAGGTGTCCCCAGCACTTATTGCAGACAGGTGGCAGCAGCACAAAGGCAGGGAGAGCAGCCAGGAGCGCATCAAGGCTCCTCTGTCCCCAGCCCCACCCCAGCAGGAGCTCACCTGCACTAGAGGAATACATCAGGAGCATTCCCAGCACTGCGACCCTGCCCAGGGCTGAGCACAGACCAGGAGCTACTCATGACCAGTCAGCAGCCACAGACCCCACCAGTGCCTCTGATACCCCCCACTCCAAAAAGGTCCCACCAGCCCTGCTGGGACTTCAGGGAAGTTCCTAGCAGCCCCTTGCCCCAACCCTCAGAACTTGGGATGATTTTAGGAAGGCTCCTCTACTCCAGGACAGCCCCCAGGTGGCCATCAAGAAACAGCACTGGGCAAAGCAAGGGACACCCACCACCCGCTTCCCCCAGTAAAACCAGTGGGAGGACTGAAGGTGGACCCCAGCCCCACTCACCTGCCACCTCCAGCACAGCCCCACACAACAGCACAAACGAGTACAGCTCCATTCCCAGTGAGCAGTATCCCCACCCCACCAGCTGGGGGTCTTTAAGGACTTGGGGCTGGGTGTCAGTGGGTCCCAGCTGGCACTGATGGGGTTGGGGGTTTTGCTTGGTCTCTGCAGCCATTAGCAGCCCCACACCTGGAGCTGGTCCCACCCCTCACACCTTCCCATACCCACCACAAGAGCCTGTGCCCATCTTCCAGTCCCCCATTCCATCCCACAGTCCCAGTGCCACCACTCAGATAGGTCCTGCAGGTGGTCCTGAGCCTATACCCACCAGTTAGTCCTGAGCCCATAGTCACCAACCAGTGCTGTTCCTAGGTGTGATGCTGCGCCTCCCATGTCATTGTTGTGGTCCTGGTCCTCAGCAAGTTGCAGATCCCACCACAAGGTCCCATCCCCACCAGTTAGTCCTGGTCCTGTGCATGGTGCTGCTCCCACTATGTCCTTTTACTCCTGCACCTGGTCCTGATTCAACCAGTTTGCCCTGATCCCAGTTCACCACATGGCCTGGTCCCCTCACTCGGACTTGGTCCTTTGGATGTCCCTGGTCCCACCTCATGGTTCCTAAGCCCACCACAGTTTTGACCCCACCATTGCCATGATCCCATGGCTGATCCTGCTCCCACTAGAGAGTCCCAGTCCCCAGCATCCCTCCTTGTCCCATCATAGCTCTGCTTCCAGCTCTGCTGGAGAGGAAAACCACCTGGGAGCAGCAGTTTGGTCACAGCCAGAGACCTGGTGAAGTGCCTGTGTCCCTGGGTCCTTCCTGTCTCAGGTGTCCCCATCACAGCCCCAACACCTCACCACAGGCCTCCTCTGAGTAGGCTGACCTGGTGGCCTGGGTGCAGAGGGACAGGGAATGTGGAGAAGTCCCAGTGCAAGTCCCATGGCCACCCCTGAAAAGGGGTGTCGCCCACCAGCAGCAGAGCTGGAATGTGGTGGCACGAGTGGTTTGTGTCACCAGTGGTGCCTGGTCCCATGACTCTGGTGTCCCTGTGAAGCCAGCAGACCTTCCTGGGGCCATCTGCATACCATGGGGATGTCTCCCAGCACCCAGTAGAGACACTGGGGACAGACCCAGGCACCCCACTTGCACTGAAGGTCTCATTCCTCAGCACTGCCTGGGGGCCTCCTACCCCCAGGACTGATGAGGACAGTGGTGCCAGGACTCTGGGGAGCTCCCAGAAGGAGCAGGAACTGCCTGAGCACCCTGCTGTGGCTGTAAGAACATCCTCACCCCTTCCATCCCATCCTGGAGACGAAGGAGATGGCTGGAGACCAGCTGGACCATCCTTATATCAAAAACTACCAAATATACAATTATATTACAAAAGTAAATAGTTTTTTTTTATTTCTGGTCTTTACAGAAGAAGCTGAACACAGGTGGGGGGACAAGGGGATCCCTTTGCTGGGGGGAGTGGCTCAGCCACAGGTGCCACCTCTGTGCCGAGCCAGGGCTACTTTCAGTGGGACACAGTGTCACCAGTGTCATCCAGCCCAGCTGGGACGCACGAGGTTTGTCCCCAAGGCAGGGTGGGGACTGGGGATGGCGCCTGGCCACAGCATCCCCACCGTGCCCAGGATGGCATCACTGGGACAGTCCCACTGCACCCACTCCCATCTCCTGCCCACGCCAGTTGTCACCAGACCCTGCTGGCCTTTTGGGATATCCCCTGTGGGGACCAGGGCCATGGGGCCCTCTAAGTGGGATGATGGGGGGCAGGGAGGGGGTGTCCTTTCCACGGGGACCTGTTGGTAAAGGCCGGGGCTTTTGGGGTGGGTTTTCCAATCTCCAAATGGCTCCGGGTGGCTCTGGGTCACAGCCTGGCATGGAGTGATGGCTGTGGACGGGCTGAGAACATGATGCACTCATCACACCCATGGGCTGACCCAGTGCAGCAGGTTCTGACATTCCCACACCCCAAAACCAGGGCTCAGCAGGGTGATTTGGGCAGCCCCTGGAGGGCTGGGTTCCTTGTGGGCATCTCTGCCCACCCTGGGCAAGGGAGACCCTCTACCACTGCTGTCCCAGCACATCCCTGCACCCAGCAACCTGGGGATGGATGTCCTGCTCCTGCTGTGACAAGGCCACATCCTTCACAAATCCCTCCTCCAGCTTTTCTGTGGGGAAGGAAGAAGTGGATCCTGCAGGAAAACACCACCCCTGAGCCCCCAGTCCTTGACCCCGCTGACGGAGGCAGTCTCCGCTCTCCTGCCCAAGCTGGGGCTCTGCAGGAAGGTGATGGAGGACCTCCCAGAAAGTTCCCAGGCTCCAGAGCCTCCAGCCAGTTCCAAACAAAGAGAACCACGAGTAACAAAAACAAAAGCACCTGGTTCTTCCCCAGGGAAGCGGGGCACCTGCCAGCCCCTACCATTTGAGGAAGTCCCGCACGTAGCTCCACAGCTTGGTGATCCAGAGGTTGGCCCCCAGGTCAGTCAGGTACTGGATTTCGGGGGTCAGCATCTTGCGGCACAGCTTCTGGTGCTTCTTGCTGATCTTCTTCTTCAAGTTGTACCCCAGGATGGTCTTCTCCCCCAGGGGCTGCCAGGGCTGCATGGAGGACTCCTGGATGGCGCTGGCATCCACGGCGTGTCCCCCATCGATGCAGATGCTGGTCATCTTCTCATTTTCCCTCTGCAGCTCAGCCACATCCCTGGCCATCCTCTCCCTGCCATAGGCCTCCACCTTGCGCCAGAAGGTGGCATTGAAGTAGCGGTAGAGCTTGGCATCGATGAGGTTCCAGGCAGTGGCCTGCTCGTACAGCTCAGGGGTCAGCCGGGACACAGTGGAGCCCTTGCGGGCGTTGAGCTTGAAGTAGAGGACGTCCTCAAGCTGCCAACACAGCAGGTCCTTGAGCAGCACCAGCGACTCATCAAAGTACTCAAGCAGCATGACGAGGTGGAAGCGGCGGTCGATCTCCTGGATGTGCTCCTCCACCAGCGGGCTGTTGGCGTCCATGCTGCTGTCGTAGCCCAAGTCAAAGAACAGGAGGTTTTGGAGGTAGTGAGCGTTGAACCCGTTGGGGTCGTAGTAGTGCTGGGGGTCCCGCAGGAACTGGTCCAGCTTATCCTCCCCCGTGATCTTCCAAGTGAGGGGGATGACAGGCCCGAAGTAGTGGAAGGAGGACTCGAAGAGGTAGGCGGGGTCCCGCAGCACGGTCACAAAGGTGGTGTCGGGCGGCAGGAGCTTGCGCACCTCCTCGTAGTGGAAGCGCATGTGGTTGCAGATGATGTTGAAGCACACCCCGGGCCGGTAGTGCTGCACCTGGCTGCGCTCGAAGAAGGACGGGTAGTAGAAGTCATTGCGGCCGTTGGGGAAGGCGAATTTCAGGCGATGCTTCTCCCCAAAGCGGAAGAGGATGTTGAGGATGGTGCTGCTGGCAGTCTTGTGGGTCTTCATGAACATGATGTTGAGCTTGGGCCGGCAGCTCCACCCCGAGGCGCTGCCCGTGCCATTGGATGGGGACGGAGCCTGCACAGGGGACAGGTGGGAGGAGCAGGACACGGGGATGGGGATCCTGGGTGAGAGAAGAGGTGGATCACCACAATGAGAGTGGCATTGGCACTTTGAAGGGTTAGAGAGATTCTGTGCTGGAGGAGATGGATCTGGGGATGTGTTCTGGACCTGGGAATGGGTTCTGGAAATGGGAATAGGTGCTGGCAATGGAAATAGAGCAGGGGGTCTCCATGGACATGGCCATGGTGGTCCTGGTGGAGGTGATGTCATAAAGTGCATTAAGGGGAGCTCTCCATGGCCACAACTCCATGGAGAGGAGCTGATAACATTTTTATGGGGTATGAGACCTCTCAACCCTTTGCAGGATCTATGGAGGAGACCTGGGAGCTGTCAACCCCTTGTAGGATTCATGGAGGGCAGCTAGGGAGCTCTCAACCCTTTGTAGGATCTATGGAGGAGGCCTGGGAGCTGTCAACCCCTTGTAGGATTCATGGAGGGCAGCTAGGGAGCTCTCAGCCCTTTGTAGGATCCGTGGAGGAGGCCAAGGACCTCTCAACCCCTTATAGGAGTCACAAACCCCTCATGGGGTCTGTAGAGGTCTGGGACCTCTCAACACCTTGTGGGATCCATGAAGGATCCAGCCCCCAGCAAAGAGGGAAGTAATTCCAGAGCCTGGCCCCACAGATGAGTTCATGCGACCTGGAGGAGCACGTGATGACACGTGGGACGTTATCTGAGCTGCCTGGGGCAGCAAGCAAAGCCCATAGCTGAGTGACTTCCACATCTGTAATGAACTTGCCAAACTGATCCTTGATAAGGATCCCATCCAACAGCACCAGGCTTGTGAGGCACGTGGACTTTGTTTGCAAGCTTGGAGGTTAATTTGATCACAGGTGGCACAGCTGCAAGCTGAGAGCTGCTGAGCACCGGAAGTGAAAGAACCCGAGACTCAAGTCTTCTCCTCTCCTCTCCTCTCCACCCCACCCAGGAGCAGTGAGTGCCCCAGGGAGTTGGGGGCCACCTCCCCCTGGCTGTGGGACAAGGTGCAGCCTCCAGCAGGAAGGGGACGTCTTGAGATGAAGCCACCAGGGCCTGGAAAGCCCCAGGGTAATCTCCACGTCCCCCACCTCCAGCTGGGGGTTTCCGGTGTGGCACAGGGAGGCTGAGCTGTGGGGGGGACACGCAGGGACCCCAGACTCACTCAGTGACGCTGACTTGCAGCGGGGGGACGGCGTAGGAGTAGAGCAACAACATGAAGCTGGTCAGGAGGGTCCCCAGGACCAGCCCCTTGCACATGGACTTCCAGGGCTTCCCATGCCACAGCATCCTGGTCACCTGCAGCCAGAGAGGAGAGACGCTGGTGCCAGGGACACAGGCACTAGGGGGTGTGTGGCTCACACCAGGCACGAGGCACGTGGACATTTCGCGGGCATGGCAATTCCCAGGCAAGCATCTCACTGGCGCCTGGTGTGACCCAGCCATGGGCACAGCAGATCCATGGCTCAGGCCCAGCAGCTCT
Source organism: Rhabdornis inornatus (assembly GCA_013397075.1). Taxonomy (NCBI): domain Eukaryota; kingdom Metazoa; phylum Chordata; class Aves; order Passeriformes; family Rhabdornithidae; genus Rhabdornis; species Rhabdornis inornatus. Next base: position 429,951 of record VWZS01003778.1, read on the forward strand.
GTCGGCCCAGGCAACCTTTGCCCGCCCTGGGAAAACCGGGTGACTCCCAGGGTGGGAGAGGCTGCAGGGCTGGGACTGGGGGGAAGGGGAGCTGGGCCATGGACAGCCAGGGCCAGAGTGGGCAACTGAGGGACAGAGTGGCCGTTCTCCACTGGGACACCACCAGACCGGCAGGAGCTCCCTAAGGGCGCTGGGATCCATTTTCCCAGGAAAGTCTGCAGGCTGGAGCTGGAGCTGCAGCAGCTCAGGATGGTTTGGGTGCTGCAATACCCTCCCAATGCGGCCTCTCCTGGCCTTGGGGGGCCCCTCTGGCCGAGCCAGCTTGGGCTGGTCCAGGGTGGGGGCCAGGGACACAGAACTGGGGACAGAGGGGTGCAGGCAGGACGGCACCCCCAAACACACACAGGGAACACACAGACACAGAGTCCCCTCGTGTGCTCGTCTGTGCACCAGGACACACACACATCAATGCATACTCATATACACGCACGCGTGCACACACAAAATGTGCACGCAGACATGTTCATACACACACACGTGTGCACACAGACACACACACACACACACTCATACTCATAGTGCCCCTGTTCCCACCGCCCTCTCCCCAGCGCTCCCCCCGTGGCCCCCATCCCTGTCCCCTCCCTCCTCCCGGGACACGGCGGGCACCCTCACTGTGACACCGCATTGCAGCAAGGCCGTCCCCTGCGGCAGGACACGGGGACACGGGGACACGCCACCCGTGACCGCAGCCCCCCACAGCAGAGCTCCGCGCCCGGAAGCCCCCCCGAGCTGGGGGCTGAGCTCCCCCGGCCCTGCATCCCCATTTAGCGCCGGGAGCAGCATCACCTGCCTGCCCCAGCTCCTGCTGCTCCCGCTGTTTCATATCCTCCGGAATTCTTCGGCCAAAGCTGGCTGCGCTCCCACTCAATAACACCCCCAAAAATAACCCCCCGGCCCCCCACCCCCGCCTCGCATCACCCCCTCAGCGCCGCAGACCTCCCGCGGATACTGCGGCGGGATGAAATCCCGCTGGGATGAGCCGTGGACCGCAGCCCGGCACATCCCACCCCCCGATCCCCGAGGCAGAGCCCCCCCGGTTCCTGGCTCAGCCCCCGCGCCGCGGTTACCGGCGAGCCCGGGGTGCCGCTGCTGCCGCCGCTCCCCCGCTCCGGCCCCCCCGGGTCGGATCGCCTCGTGCTGCCGAGATTTCCAGCTCGATGAATAATGAATGGAAAATGCAACCGGAGCCCCGGGCTGCGGCCGGGTGCTGAGCACAGCGCCGCGGACAGGGGGGGAGCTGGCAGAGGGACACCTGGGGCACCCGAAAAGCTCATCCAAGACCCCTCCACTTCCCCTGGAGCCGGGACCACTGGATCAGGCGGGACTGGTGCATTCAGCCTCTTCCCGAGTGGTTTTCATGCGGATGGGGGGGTGCACGGTGTCACCACGGAGGGAGCAGGTGGCTCTGACTGTATCCCAAAACCACCGTGTGGGTGGGAATGCCAGAAGGCTCCATGTGCCCGGGAGAAGCTGGAGTTCGGTTTTACACGGTGCCTGTGATTCCATCACAGTCACCACCTGGCACCACCTGGAAAAGCCACTGGAGAGAGCTGGGGAGAAAACCACTTTTGTGGGTGCTGCCAGGCGGGAGTGGAGCTGGCACCAACTCCACAGGAGTGAGTGAAATGGCACCATGAACCCCTCTGATGTGTCCCAATGGATCCCAGTGAGTCCAGATGGGTCCCACTGGATCCTGACAGATCCCTATGGGATCTCACCAGGCCCCCAGGACCACACAGCACCCCACTCCGGAGCTCTGAGATGCCAAGGGGATGCTTCGCTCCACCCTCTCTGCCTCCCTGGGGTGGTTCTGGCAAACACGTCCCAGCCAAATACTCTATTGACTTTGCCTTCAGTGAGCAGCTTAATTATTAATAGCTCGTTAGGAGAAACCTGGTGCGCTGGGTGTTCTCCTGGGGCTCCCACGGGTGGGGGTTAGCTGTGGCGCCAGCTGGCTGAGATGCCCAGAGAGAACACGGCTGCACCAACCATTCCTCAAGAGTTACCCCCAGGCCAGGCTGGGCCACGCAGCCCTGCTGTCCCAGCAGTTCCTCTGGGGGCATCCCAGAGGCTGCTTTTGGGTTTTCCCTACAGGATTAATTTTTTTAGGGCCAAGCCCCTGCCATACACAAGGTGCATGCACCTGCTTGCTCCTGATCCCACAGATTCATGGACACTGTTTTCCACAGGCCCCATCCCACACAGGCACGGTGCTTCCTACCCCTCTGTGCCCCATGGGTATGCAATTCTCCCCATTATCCAGCCCCACAGAGCTGCTTCCTGAACATCCCATTGCCACCCCAGCATCCCAACACCCCCTGAAGCATCCCATTACCTCCTTATCATCCTGCTGCCCCCATAGCATCCCACCGCCTCCCAAGCAATCCAACAAGCATCCTGCTGCCCCCTCACCATTCTGCCTCCCTGCAAGCACCCCACCACCTCCCCCGAGCATCTCGACCCCACGCCCCCAGTATCCATCACCTTTTCCTCTCCTGCACCGCTGGCGCTGGGCCGTGCCTCTGCTCTCCTGTGCTGACCGGGCTGCCAGGGGAGCGGGCGGCACGGGGCGGGGGTGCCGATGCTGCTCCGACATGGAATAATCTCTTCCCGGGCAGCTCCCCGCAAATGCCGGCTTTTCCAAAGCCTCCCCACTGCACCGCGGTGTTTATAGCATCACCGGGATCGCGGCCCTGGGTCGCCGGCCTGGGAGGGGGGAACGGGACAGGAGTGGGAGCGGCTGATGGGGGGACGCGGGGCTGCGGCCGGGCACTGCCCGGCTCCCCGGGGCCGGCCCTGGGTGCCTGCGGCCACCCCGAGCCACCCGGCCCCCACCCACTGCCGGGGCACAGAGGAGCCATTCAGCCCGCGCCGGGAACAACGGGGACATTTGTCTCCATCTGTGACCGCGGCCTCAACGGGGACATTGTCCCCGCGGGCCCCACTTGCCGGCCCCTCGGCTCCCCGCCACCAGCCCGGCTTGGCCCTGCAGCCCTGGGTGATGATGGCTGTCCCTTGGCGGTGGCACCCACCTTTCACCGTCCTCCTCCCGCAGCCAGAGCTCACCTGGGTTTTGGGAGCTCGCTCCCTGCACGCACCGTCAGCTCTTCATTCTCCCGCAGCTTCCCCGCCCTCCTTCCTCCCTCCCACTATGTTTCCACGGATTTATGGCCTTAATGACAGCAATATTCTGGCATCTCTAACCTTGATTCAAGATCTCTAACTGTGGAACAACCATGGTGCCACCAGCCTTTCCACCCTCCTCTAGTCACAGCTAAATGGGTGCTCAGAGGGTGCCCTGTCCACACCAGGAGGTGTCCTGTCGCTGGTCCATCTCCCTGCATGTGGCAGGGTGAAAAAGGGGCGCTTGTGCTCCTGTTCCAGCCTTGGCTCTTCCTGCTGCCCTCAGATCCGGGGCTCTGTCACTAAAGGGGGTGGTGTCAGTGTTGGATCCCCAAGCAAGGTCCCCAAGCTTGGCCCTGGCTGGGACTCACCATCCCTGTTGGAGGTGTTTGGGGTTCAGAGCTTGTCCCTACAGGATTTGTGGAAATCACCTTGCAGTGAGCTGGCACCTCTTGCCTTATCCCTGGCAGCTGCCCCATCCTGCCTGACCTCATCAGGACCAGTTCCCACACCACAGTAACCTGCACAGTCCTCCAGGATCAGGAAAAGCCAGAACACCTCAGTTATCATCATCATCATCATCATCTTTGCAATAGAAGAGGTGAAGACAAGTCATTACAGCCACAGTCACAGGATTTCCTGTGGAATTGGTAGAGTGGGAGCCAGGAGCTGTCCCACCCCTTCTCTGCAGGGCACCTCTCCTAATTCCAGGTTTCTCCCTCTTTTTTGGGATGGGTCAAAAAAGGATTCCAGGTTTCTCCCTCTTTTTTGGGATGGGTCACAAAAGGATTCCAGGTTTCCTCCTTTTTGGGGGTGGATTATGAAGAGATTCCAGTTTTTTTGAGGGGGGATGGATTGCAAATGTTTTCCAGGTTTCCGCTTTTTTTGTTGTTTTTTTTTTAATGAGTCACAAAGTGTTTCCAGGTTCCCCGTTTTTTGGGGAATGGGTTGTAAAGGGTTTCTAGCCAGAAGAAAGCTGCAGTGGCCGGTACGTGGCAGCTCAACCATGGAATGCTGACGACCTGGGGACAGCCGTGATGGAACCAGGAAGCCACAACACCACATTTCCCACATCCACCATGTCCCACATCCCACAGCGGTGACCAGGAGGGCTCCACCCCCTCATCCCCACCCCTGTCCCCCTGCATTATTTGGAGGTACAAGCAGCACTCACTGAAAGCCGTGATGGTCGGAGCTGTGGATCCTGAGAGGTTCCGTGAGGAGGTTGAGGGGGTGGCAGCACTGAGGGGTCACACTTGGCCGGACACACACACACACCTTGATCGGCCACAGAGGCCCCGGCTGGCCGGACCGGTCTGTGGCCACCAGCACCGGCCTTGCCTGGCCCGCCCAGGCCTGGGCCTGGCCTTGCAAGGGAGGCCTGGAGCCGGGGTTTGTTTGGAACCAGGTTTGCTGGTTGGGAGCCGGGGTTTTTGGGAGCTAGTGTTGGTTTGTTTGGAGCCAGGGTTTGTTTGTTTGGAGCCGGGGTTGGTTGGTGGCTCCCAGGGGCTGAGGCCCTGCTCGGGCTCTGCTGCTCTGAGGGGAGCCCCAGCCCTGAGGGTGCACCAGGGGTCAGTCCTGCTCCTCTTGGGAGAGGAGAAAGAAAAAAAAGAGGGGGAAAGAGGAAAAAAAAAGAGGGAGGGAAAAAACAGAGGGGGGAATGAGTGAAGGGGAAAAATAAAATGAAAAAAAAAAAAGACACAAGAAATTAAAAGGAAAAAAAAAGCAAAACGGAAAAGATAGAAAAGAAAAAAATGGGAAAAAATGGAAAACAAAGGGGGAAAATGGAAATGGTAAAAAGAAAAAAGCAAAAAATGGGAAAAAAATATCTAGGAAAAGATACTAAATCTGAAAGTCCTTTGAGCTGGGTGCTCCTAGATGTTCCCTGTCTGAGCTCACTCCCTTCCAGGGGCTGTCACTCCCTGGATCCTCTCTGTGTCCCCACAGCAGTGCCAGGGCTGTCCTCCAAAAATTCCACAGTGTGAAACAGAGCCTTCACCACATTTGAGGGCAAAGGTGTGCCCATAAACCCCATGAGACATCTTGTCCCAGCTGTGGTGTCTCTAAGGTGTTTTTGGGGAAAAACACAGGATTGACAGGTAACTGCTGATGCCAGGAACACATCCAGCAGGATCAGCAGCCCTGGCATCAGCCATGGATCTCCACATCCATCCACAGCACCCCCTAAGGAGCCTGCCCCAACCCAGGCAGACGGAGCAGACAACAAACACCACCAGGAAAACATCATCCTCTTTAATTAAAAACAAAAATACAAGGGAATATGGTTTTCTGTGTGGATACTGGGAAGCAGCTCCAGGCTCTGCACTCCTCTGCTCCAGGGAGCTCCTGGGAGCCAGGCTCCAGCACCCAGGGCTGTGCAAATTCACACGGACTGATCCCAGAGCTCTCCTTGGCCTCTTCTTCCTCAGGCAGAGGTGGCACCAGCATGGAGAGGACAGTCCTTGTAACACCGATTCCACAGAGGGGACCAGGGGAAAGGCAGAGCAGCAGGCGTATTTACAGATGGGAAATGTTTCGAATACAGCATTTCTGTCCCAGGAGCAAAGCCAAGGGTTTTCCACCCAAAAGCAACAGTTGAAAACAATCCCGGACCCCCCAGCCCCATCACGCTTGTCGCGCCTTCTTGCTCTTCTTCTTCTGCTCCTTGAGGGCTGCGTCGTGAGCTTTCCTCTTCTCAGCCAGTTTGTTGGCCTGAGGAGAGACCCCCGAGACCCTCAGTCAGAGCAGAATGGGGACTGCAACCCCTCGGTCCCACTGAAGCTCCAGGTGCACGTGGAGGATGGACCCCACGTCACCAGGACCAGGGGTGGGATACAGAGAGCTGCCGCAGGAGCCATGGCCCTGAGGGAGCACAGGGAGCTCTGCCCCACCATGGGGCAGCCTGGGGACACTGGGAGTGACCTCAACACCTTCACTAGGGACAGGGAGGAGTGGAAGGAGCGAGTGGGTTTGGGAGCAGCCTGTCCCAGGCCCGGTGTCCATACCTCACGGATTTTGCGCTTCTTCCCAAACATGATCTTCTTGTAGAGGTACTTCTCCCTCTTCTTCATCATCATGATGGCCAAGCGCTTCTCCTCACTCTGCTGCTCCTGCTCCAGGCGCTGCTTGTCCTCCACCCGCACCTTCCCTGCTGTCACCTTCACAGGAAGTGCCTGTGGGGAGCCAGGGAGCTCAGCATGGGGGAACCCACCCTCCTTCCACAGGGACAGAGGCATTTCCAGCCCTTTCACTGCAGGCCAGGCAGAGCCACAGCTCCCTCTGGACCTGCATCCTGACAGGGATGGGAGCTGCAGCTTATCAGTGTGGGGCCAGGAGCACCCCTGGAAGTGTACAAGGCCAGGTTGGACAGGGCTTGGAGCCAGCTGGGACAGTGGGAGGTGTGCCTGCCCATGGCAGGGGGTGGAACAAGATGAGATTTGAGGCCTCTCCCAACCCAAACCATTCCATGGCTGTTTGAGTGTCCCAGTGGTCCCAGGACAGGGGTACCCCTCAGCAGGGACTGCGACACTGGAGCTCCCTCCATGGGCTCCCACCTTGTTGACCTGAGTGCTCTGAGTCTTCTGCTCTTCCATCTTCTGCAATTTCATCTCCTCTTCTTTTTCAGACTCATCTTCCTCTTCCTCCTCTTCTTTGTCATTGTCACCTTCGTCTTCGTCCTCTTCTTCCTCCTCCTCCTCTTCACTCTCTTCATCTACAAGGAGACACCACCGTTACCCTTGGGATGCTCTGGAGCAGGCATAGCCCAGCTCCCAAACTCCTCCAAGGGCTCCCAGCACCTGGATTCTCTCCCCTCTGCAAGGCCAGCAGCTTCAGCTTCTCGGGAGGAATGTAGTCACCCTCCTTCTCTGTCACGAAGGGCGAAAGGTGCGGGGGCAGCAGGACCCCAGGGAAGTAATCGGCCACAGGCAGGCACAGCTTGGCGTTGACCGAGTCAAAAACCCACTGGGGCTGCAGGTAGTACCTGGGCGAGGCAGAGGGGTCCCACCTCAGGCTCTGGAGCCCATGGGACAGCTCTGGGATGGCTGTTCTAGGGAGGGCCCCCCTGCCTCACCCACCTGCCAACCACCTGCTTGTCCAGGCGGGGCCTGTCGATGATGTGGTGGGTGATGGATGGGTCGGTGGCCTCGTAGGTGGCACCGATGCACAGGGACTTGTCCCAGGACACCTGGCCACCAAAGCACCTGTGGGCAACACCACCGAGGAGTCAGGCAGGCAGGTGGGACCCTCAGGATCACCCCACCCACAGGATATCGGGTGGGTTGCCCCCAAAAGTCCTGCCAGAGGGGAAGGCCAGGGCTGCCGAGGCTCTCCACGCACCGGATGACGAAGGCCAGTGGCTCCCGGGGCACCTCCCTGTTGAGGAAGAAGCGCAACCCCTCAAAGAGCTTCTTGTGCTTCTCCAGAGCCTCCTGCTCCTTCTTCTTGGCATCCATCAGCTCTGCTGTCTCCTGCTCAGAGCAAAGCCCTCAGCCTCCTCCCCACACACAGCCCCTGCCAAACCCCCCTTGGCAAAGCAGTGGGGTTTCAGGAGCTGTCCCCGAACTGCCAGCCCGGGCACAGGACAGGTTCCCCTAAGGCCAGGGATGAGCCCCCCACCAGGGTCTTACCCCCTCCACAGGGAATTCATCTATCTCCACCTCATCCTCGTGGGTTGGAGCCACTGCCCGGGCCAGGCTGGCGCTCAGACCTGAGAGTTTCTGCAGGCAGAGGACACAGAGTAACATCCAGGGGATGGGAAAAGAGGCAGCCCCATGGGAAAAAGGAATTTCTCAGAGCAAGAGGCCAGAAAAAACAGGGCCTGGACAGAATCTACCTCCTCCAGGCACTATCCCCTGCATGGGACTCTGGGGGGTCCCTGGCCATGCAGGGGGAGGTCGGTGGTGCCCAAGGCCAAGCCCAGCTCTGCCTTACAGGAACAGGGAGTTTGGGATCAGCCCCCTCCACCCTGCAGGGATCTGTCTCTGTCCTTCAGTGCCACACCAGGAGGGCTGTGGGCAGGACATGAAGGCCACAGTGTCCCTATGGGTCACAATGCCAGCAGTGTCCCTCACCTCCAGGTAGCTCTCTGAATCCATGGCGTACTCCTTGCCCTCTGCAGGCTTCAGCTCATCCTCAGCCTGGCTGTCAATCTGGGAAGGAAAAGGGGTGTGGAAGCAGCTCCCATAAACAGACATCCCAAAAATCCCTCATTTCCACCCTCCCTCCCACCAATCCGGGTTGCCAACGCCCCAGGGTGGGACACAGTGACCCCAGGGTGGTGTCCTCACCTTGGGGGGGTACACCAGGTTCAGGGACTGGTAGAGGCGGAAGTTGACGAAGCCCAGGAGAGTGGTGTAGAACTCGGTGAAGGTGGCCATGACCCGGTAATCCACATCTGTGGGGTGCTGCCAGGGATGGGGGGATACTGAGATAAAGGACCCCCCTCTACAGGGGCCCATCCTACCCCCAGGGAGAAGGATCACATAATATCCCCATTTAGGAAGGGACCCACAGGGATCATGGATCCAGCCCCTGGCCCTGCACAGACACCCCAACAATCCCAGCCTGTCCATCCCTGGCAGCGCTGTCCAAATGCTCCTGGAGCTCTGGCAGCCTCGGGGAAGAACCCCCCTGAGGGAGCCTGGGCAGTGCCCAGTACCCTCTGGGGGAAGAACTTTTTCCTAAAATCCAACCTAAACATGCTCCAATTGCAGAAATGTCACAGCTACCACCAGACCCTGGGCAGGGAGAACTCTGCAGGCTTCCCCCAAGGTCCTGCTGCCACCTCTCCATGCCTACATACATGGAACATTTCATCCCATTGTGGATGGGGACCTTGGAGTTTGGTCCAGGGATTCCAACTCTTCAAGGTGAATAGTGCAGGGTATGGCAGAGCTGGGCAAAAGCAGGACAAGGGACAATGGCTTTCTCCTGACAGAGAGCATGGTTAGATGAAATATTGGGAAGGAATTCCTCCCTGTGAGGGTGGGGAGGCCCTGGCACAGGGAAGCTGTGGCTGCCCCATGCCTGAAGTGTCCAAGACTGGATGGGGCTTGGAGGGCACCTGGTACCGTGTAAGGTGTCCTTGCCCATGGCAGGGGTGGAATAGGATGGGTTTTAAGGTCCCTTTCAACTCAAAACATTCTGATTCAGAACCATAAAACCATAAAGCCTCAATACAACTGTGCCCAGCCCTGGAAATCCTGGGAGTGAATGGAGAGGGCCCTGCTGTGCCTGTGACCTCCTGCAAAGGCTCAGGGCAAGCTGTCCCAGCACAGTGGGGACCTCCCCTTGCCCTGCTGCCTGAGGTACACAGCAAAATCCCCTTGGGGAGGCTGCAGGATCTGACTCATCCCTTCCCTCCTCTCCACCAGCATTGCTCCCGCAGGTTAATCTTTAATGGCTGATAAAGGAATGCATTAATGATTCAGGATACGAGGGACTGGGGAGACTGGTACAGGCAGCCTTGGGGGATCCCAAGGTGACAGAGGGCTGTGTCCTCACGTGCCTCTGCAGCCAGGCCCTGCGGTGTCACCGCAGGCTGGCACAGCCTCATCTGCCCTGGGATGGTTGCTCACCCCTTCCCTGGTCATCCCCCGGGCTCTTCCCAGGTACTCACGTCGTGGGCAAAGGTATAGGGAGTGATCCAGGTGATGGGCTGCCCCAGCACCTCTGCCTGGTAGTAGATGCCCTTGATGGAGAGGAACACCTGGCAGGACAGAGCAAAGGCTCAGTGGGAGGAAAGCTGCTATGTCCCTGTCATTGTCACCTTCCCCCCAGCAGGAGGTTCCTCAGGGAGCGCCAGACTCCAATGGCGTCTGTGATGTGACACCCCAATGGCTTCCAGCACCCAAACCCAGCACCCCCAGCCCCAGGCAGGGTGCCTGGCCCCTGCCCTGCTCCCACCTTGCGCAGGGAGCGGGAGGCAATGACGTAGTTCTGGAATTCCACGGCCAGGCGCCGACACAGCTGGATGGTCTGGACATGGCACTTGCCCGTGCGGGGGAAGGTGGAGAACAGGAAGCACATGGACAGGGCATCGTCCAGGTCCCGCAGGGCGTCTATGAACGTGGGGTACCTGTGCCCAGGTGGGGGACAAGGGGGGTCACACCCAGCCACAGAGTCCTGCAAAAGCTGCTGTGGCTGGGGGAGACCCAAGTGAGAAAGGCATGGGAACCGTGGAGCATCCAGCTCAGCTGGTCAGAGAATTACGGAATATCCTGATTTAGGAAGAGACCCACAAGGATCATGGGGTTTCGTCCCTCCTGTGCCCTCTCCTTGCTCACTGTCACCAAATTCACCAAAGCCTTGGCAGCATTAAGCCCTCACCAGCCCTCTGAGAAAAACCCCCCACAGGGAGAGCAGGAGAGTTCCCTGGATTCTCCTGGAGCTACCCAGGATAGGCAGGCATTCCCTGCTCTCTCATTCCTTCTTCTCCAGCCCAGAAACACAAAATTCCATCAATAACTCCAGAAATTACACATGAGGTGGAGAGAGGGACAGACGCGGTAAAAGATCAGACAATCCCAGGATGGTTTGGGTTGGCAGGGGCCTTAAAGGTCATTTAGTGCCATCCCCTGTTATGGCCAGAGACACCTCCTACTAGCCCAGGCAGCTGCAGCCTGGCCTTGGACACTTCCAGGGATCCAGGGGCAGCCACAGCTGCTCTGGGCACGCTGTGCCAGGGCCTCCCCACCCTCGCAGGGAACAATTCTTTCCCAATATCCTATCCATCCAGTGCGAAGCCATTCCCTGTGTCCTGTCCCTCCATCCCTTGTCCCCAGTCCCTCTCCAACTCTCCTGGAGCCCCTTTAGGCCCTGGAAGGGGCTCTGAGCTCTCCCTGGATCCTTCTTCTCTCCAGGTGAACCCCCCCAGCTCTCCCAGCCTGGCTCCAGAGCAGAGGGGCTCCAGCCCTTGGAGCAGCTCTGTGGCCTCCTCTGGACTCTCTCCAGCAGCTCCAAGTCCTTTCTGTGGTGGAGCCCAGAGGTGGATGCTCCAGGTAGCTGTGCCAGGGCTGCCTCACCTCTCCTTGACGATGTGGTCAAGTTTGTAGGTGGGTTTGTTGTCCTTCAGGCGCTCTACAGTGCCCCACTCACTCTTCCCGTACGCCTTCCGCAGCTTCCGGACAAACACCTGGGGGGACAGGAGGATATGGGGGCTCTGTGGCATAGGACGAGCCCCAGGGGCCCCTTGGGTGGGATAATCACCTTGTATTCCCGGAATTTGTTGACGATGGGCTCATGGAGCAGGAATTTGATGTCCTTGAGCAGGTAGAAGGTTCTGGGGGCGGTGGAGCCCTTGTTCACCTTCTTCTTGTGCTTAGGCTCGTGGGGGTAAATCCCCTTGAGGATACAGAGGCGCCTGGGGACGAGGACAGGGCTGGGACAGGGGGGCCACGGCACCCCTGTGTCCCCTGGCACATCCCAGGCCCTTCCCTTGGAGGGGAAACCCCAAACTTGGCAGCCTGAAACCCAGGACACTGCTCTATGACCCCAAGGGAAACTCCACCCCTTAGAGAGGAGTTTAGTGTCCCATGGCCACCCCAAGCCCTCAGGAGGGCCTTGAAGGAGGGCCTGGGGCTCTCCGGAAGCTGAGGGGGATGATCAGTGGGGTCTGGATGGACAGAGTTCAGGGGTGCCCCGGGAGAGGCAAGAGGGGTGTGGGGTCTGAGAGTAATTCACGGCTCCCACAGGGGCGTCCTGAGGATCAGGAGCAGGGGTGAAGTGTTTAGGCTGTCCCAGAGGGCGTTCAGGGGTGCCTAAAGGGCTTCAGGAGGTCTGGGAGGGAGTTCAGAGGCACCAGGGATCCCGGGGGAGGGGTTTAGGAAGGTCTGGGGCCACCCCACAGACCAACCACGGGATCCATCCCCCGCTGTTCCCCTGCGTGGGTACCGGGGGTCCTGGAGGAGATCAAGGAGACCAGCGTTCAGGGTGCAGGGGCACCTGAAAGGGGAGGGGAGGGGGGGGGTCTCAGGGGGTCCGCGGAGTTTTGGGGGTCCCGGGCGCACCTGAAGTCGGGCAGGCTCAGCTGCAGCTTCTTCCGCGCCCGGTTCCGGGTGATGTAGTTGGTGGCGGCTCCGCGCTCGTACTGGGGAGAGACAGGGGCGTTGGGGGGAGCTCAGGGGTGCTGAGGGGACCCCCGCAACCGCCCCCGGGGCCACCGGGACTCCTGGAAGTGGAGAGGGAGGAGAAACGGGAACCGGAGAATGGGGAGCTGGAAGGAGGCACCGGGCACGGCCAGTGCGGGAGGCAGGAGCGGAATCAGACCGGGTGAGTGGTGCTCACCCTCTCTCACCGGGAGAGAGGGTGAGCACCACTACCAGGGAGGGCTGCAGGGGCACGACACGGCCGGAGAGGTGTCACCGGCACCGGAAAGGGGGAGCAGCAATGGACCGACACCGGGAGAAGGCAGAGAGGAGGGGAAGGAACGGCACGGGAAGACACCGGGCGGCAGGTACAGGCCCCAGGAGCGCGACCGCGGCCGAAAGGAGGGGCCGAGAAGGGCCCGGTACCTTCTTCTTCTCCAGCCCACCCATAGCTCCACCGCCGCCTCCGCCACGTGCCCCCGCTCAACGCAGGACCCCGCGCTGTCCGCGCCCCCGTCTGCGCCCGCGACCGGGCCTGCGCACACCGGACCGGCCCCGCGCTGGGCACGAGGGCAGCGCGGACACCGAGAACAACGTGGGCAGAATGAGCAGTGCGGGCAGAGCAAGCGGCCCGGGCGGGTCGGGGCAGGCGGCTGAAGGGGACTCAATCAGGCGCGCCGCAGGCAGCCCAGAGCCCGGGGGGGNTCGTAGGGCATGCCGGGATATAGCGAGGCGGGGATGGCGTGAAGTACGTTGGGATATACGGGGCCTACTAGCGCCAGGCATGCCGGGATGTACCGGGACGGGACTGCGCATGGCATGCCGGAACATCATGAGGCAGCTGTGGCGCGGAGCACACCGGGATATAGCGAGGCAGAGATGGCGTGGAGCACGCCGGGATGCGCCCTGGAGGAGGTGCGCGGGGCATGCTGGGATATAGAGAAGCAGGAGGGGCGGGCCGGAGGGCCTGGCCTCGGGTCGGGGGCCGGTCACAAACCGGAGTCGCTGCCGCGGGTCCCTGCCTGGGCCTGCGGGTCCCGCTGCCCTCCTGTGGTCCCTGGCGCCGCAGCACCGACCGCAGGCACTGGCCTGGGGGTACCCGACCTGCGGGGCCTACAGCCGGGCGGGTGTTTGGGGAACACCCGGGCACAGGGGGGTCTCGGTGGCAGGGGGGTCCCCAGGCCCGCCCCCCGTGCTCGGGTGTCCCCAGGTTAACGGGACCTGAGCCCCAGCAGTGCCCCGGGATCCCCTCCTTGGGCTCGGGGGATCCGCTTTTGTGGCTCAGGACTCCACGTCCCCCCCAGCAAGGGGGTTTTACCTCTTGGGGCCCAGGACCTCCACACCTCCCGGCTTTAGGGATTTATTTTTTGGGGTTCGTGCCTCCTCCCCGCCTGTTCCTCGGCTCCCGGGTGGGGCTGATCGATCTCCGTTTTCTCAATTAAATTGTAGCTCGAGGCGAGCATAGGAATTCTCGTTTCCAGAGGGGCCGGATTTGGCCGGGTTTCACCCCTGTCTATTTTCGGGCTGTTGACCCGAGCAGCGGCACCTCGGGCCAGGCTGCCCCGGGCAGTGTGTCCCGGGCTGGCCGGGGCTGCCCCCGCTCCCGTGGGCTGCGCCTCAGCCAAAGTTCTGTCCCGTTTGTGCTGACTCGGCTCCGGCGTGCGGAAGCGGCCTCTCGCCACACCTTCCCGTGTTGTCCCCGCTCCCGGCCCGGCTCATCCTGCCGCTCCCGGCTGTCCGGGCTGTGCCGAGCTGTGTCCCCCCTGTGTCACCCCCGTGTCCCGCTCCAGCATGTGGCTGCCGCTCGTCCCGCTGCTGTTGCTGCCCGCGGTCCTGCCCGCCCGGTGCTGCGGTGAGTGCGGCCCCGGCCCCCAAACCTGCCCGGGACCCCCTGAGCTCGGGGGGTCCCCGAGGAGCGGGGCTGGGAGTGATGAGCCCCATCTCCAGACCCTCGGACGGCGACTCGTGGCAGTCCTCGGTGACAAATTCTCCGGGGCTCAGATCCCCCCAACCCAATCCCTGTAACTCCTTCCCCTGCCTGGAGCCAGCTCGTGCCCCCCACCCCTCCACGGGTCCCTGGGGACACGGGTGTCACCCCAACCCCCTGCCACCCCCTCGGGTTCTCTGTGCTCCCGCTCCATGTCACGTCTCTTTGTTTGTTCCTCTTTTTTTTGATGGGAAATCTGGAGGTTATGGGATTTGGGGGAGACGCAGGGGGTATGGGGTGCATGGAGGGGTGGGTGCTGGGGCACCACACAGCTTTGGGGGGGCTGTGGAGCTGCAGGGCCGTGCCTGGGGTGTGTCTCGGCCCTCTCGTGCCCCCTGACCTGCGCTGCCTCTCCCGGGCCGGGGCAGAGGTCCCGGAGGGCTCGGCCGGTGCCGTGCGGGCGCTGAGTGCGCGGCTGCTGGGGCTGGCCGGGGACCCCGCACGGGACCCCGACCCCGCCGTGTACCTGGCCCTGCGCCTGGCCCGCGAGCACGACCCCCGGCTGGAGCAGCGGTACCTGGAGCGGCTGCAGGACGCCTTCCAGCACCCCTATGGCAGGTAGGGGTTACCAAAGGTCCCTCACGGGTCTTTGGGGCCGCCCCTTTGTCCCCCGTGCTGACGCCCTGTCCCCACAGGAGCCTGCAGGCCCACGGCCACTCCCGGTGGGACGCTGAGCACAGCATGTACGTGTGGGTGTCCCGGGGTCCCCTCAGGGCAGGTGACGCCTCAGGCAGTGTCCTGGGAGGTGACCGGTGCCTTGCAGGAGCGTGGCAGAGCCCCCGCACACGGGGCGGCTGGCACTGTACCTGCTGGGGCTGCGGGCCACCTGTCCCCCACCCCATCCCCATCGCTCCCTGGTGACGTGGCTCAAGTACTATCTGGAGGAGGACTGGACAGGTGAGTGTCCCTGTGTGGTGAGTGCCCACTTGGCACCTGCACGTCCAGCTGTGAGGCACCGGCTCAGCCCGGTGACACCACACGTTGTCCCCAGGCTCCCGGCGGCATGGCCACCCCCTCACCAGTTACTACCAGTACGGGCTGGGCGTGCTGGCGCTGTGTGTGCACCACAAGCGAGTGCGGGAGGAGGTGATCCGGCGGCTCCTCACGGCCCAGCACCATGGAAAGCTCGGGCACGGTGGCAATGCCGTGGGTAAGGGCCCGTGGGCACAGGTGGTGGCACCCTAGTGGGTGTGTGACTCCAGGGTGACACTGGGGTGTCGCTGCAGACACCGAGGCTGTGGTGGCACTGGCCTTCACCTGCCTGGAGCAGAGGAAGTTGGTGGAGACCGAGCTGGCAGCCGAACTGCGGGCTGCCACACACAGGGCCAGCAGGAGCATGGCTGAGGCCCAGGGCCCTGATGGCGTCATCGGCAACATCTACAGCACCCCGTGGGCCTTGCAGGTGGGTGTCACCTGAGGGGACATCTGGGCTGGCACTGGGAATGGGCATGGCGGGAAGTGGGTGCAGACGTGGGTGCCCAGGCAGGGGCAGCTGCCTCAGGGCAGGTGATGCTCAGCAGTGCAGTGCTCAGGTACCCAACCCTCCTCCCTCTTCCCACCACCTCCATCCCTCCCTGTTCCAGGTGTTCCTGGCCACAGGCACATGCCAGACGGAGCCGGAGTTCAGCCAGGCCATGGCTGCACTGCTAGAGAACCTGGAAGCCTTCGGCACTGCCGCCACCATGGCCCAGGTGCTGCCGGTGCTGCACGGCCACTCCTACCTGGACATCGCCTCCATGCACTGCCAGGAAGAGCCAGGTAGGAGCGGGGGTAACAGGACTGGGGTCAGCGCTGGTGTCACCACAGTGGCTGGGTGTCACCAGTGCCATGGTGGCTTCTCACAGACACCCTGACACCCCTGGACATGGAGCCCCTGCCTGAGGTGCCGGGGAACAAGACGGTGCAGCTGGTGGTGGAGTGTCCCCTGCCCTGGTGCTACGAGCTCCGGCTCTATGACCGCCCCGTGCTCGTGCCTGCTTCTGCCTCCCTCCTGGATGTGCTCCAGGCGGCTGCTGCGCTGGAACCCCATGACTTCAAGTATGTGGGGGTCACGCTGTGGTGGCCATGTGCCCTGCGCCGTGTGCCGGGCTCACTCCAGTTCCCACCGCCCAGCTCCCTTGGGAGCAGCTCTGTTCCACTGCCAGCAGTGCGGAGCCAGACCCTCAATCCCTGAGCCTGCTGTCCCACCCCCCAGGTTCCACACCCAGGACACCCCCCAGGGCCCTTTCCTGACCCAGGTGCTGGGGCTGGAGGCCCGGCAGGAGAAGCGGAACTACTGGCAGCTCCTGACCGCGCCTGACACCCCCCTGCAGATGGGTGAGTGGTGGGTGGGGGTCCCTGGGGAGGTGGCAGGGGATCCCACAGTCCCATGGCTGTTGTCTCACCCCAAACCGTTGTCCTTCTCTCCACAGGTATTGCTGACTACAGACCCCAAGATGGGGAGACCCTCATTCTGCGCCTCAGCGAGTGGTAGAGGGTGGGGGGTGATGGCAATGAAACCCCCACTGTGGGCACAGGACCTGCCGGCTCCCTGTCTCCTCCTTTCCGTGGGCCAGCACTCCAAATCTGCCAGGATTTGGGGCAGAGGAGGGGACATACACTATTCCCTTTGTCCTGCAGGTGCAGTGGGATGGGAGCACCAAAACCAGCAGCTCCTCCAGTCCTGGTCTCAACCGGGAATGGGGCACGTGGCCGCTGGGAACAGCCGTTTTTGGGGTGTCCAAAGCATTTCTGGGATGGCCAAAGGTTTGGGGAGTCCGAGTCAGTGCTGTTCATCCTCAGCAAGGTGCCAGCTGGGATCCTCCTCCCCTGTAACCCGCCGGAGGGTACTGCGCCCCATTGTCCCGGGGCTCGGGGACCGCGGGGGACCCTCAGGTGTGCCCAAATCCGTGTGATTCCCCCGGGAGTTTAATCCGGCCCCCAAAATCACCGGGACAGCGGCGGTTTGGGGCCGCCGGGGTCGGGGGGATGGCAGCGGGGACCGGGCGGGGTCTTGGAGGCGGCCGCGCTGTCACCACGGAGCCACCGCAGGGTGACGAGGCCCGGGAGTGCCCGGCGGCACCGCTGGGTGTGTCCCCGGTCCCCGGTGCCCGTGCCCGCCGTGCCCCGCCCGCCCGGCAGTGACGCGGGGCCTTCGCAGGGAGGAGCCTCCGCCCTCCCTCCCGCCATCGCCAAACTTTCCCGGGGCCCCGGCCGGCGCCGCCGCC
>VWZS01003778.1:447505-457613 GCA_013397075.1 Rhabdornis inornatus
CCCCCCGGTGTCCCCGCCGCGGTCACCGCCGCTGTCCCCGCCGCTGTCACCGCCACACAGGAGGGGAGGACGGGGCAGAGCGGCGAGGGGCGGCCGCAGGCAGCGGAGCCGGTGCTCATGTGCCCGCGGTCGCGGCGGGGCGATGAAGCCGCGATGAGCACGGCGGGCGGGGGCGGCCTGCGGCCCTGGAAGCCCGACCCGGGGCAGGCGGGCGGGGGGCGGCCCGGGCCGGGGCCGGGGCCGGGGCTGCCGCTGACCCTCAGCGTGCTGGCCTGGCTGGGCACCGGCACCACCATGGCCGGCCTCAACAAGTGGATCTTCGCGGCGCACGGGTTCCGCTACCCGCTGCTGCTCTCGGCGCTGCACATGCTGTCCGGCGTGGCCGTGGGCTACCCGCTGGGCTGGGCACGGCCACCGGGTCCCCGGCCCCGCGCCAGGATCTACCTGCTCAGCCTCACCTTCTGCACCAGCGTGGCCCTGGGCAACCTGGGCCTGAGCTACGTGCAGCTGGACGTGGCCCAGGCCGTGGCCACCACCACGCCGCTGGTGACGCTGGTGCTGGGGGTGCTGTGGGGCCGGCGGCCGCACCCGCTGCAGTTCTGGGCCATGGGGCCGGTGTGTGCCGGGGCCGCCTGCAGCATCGCCGGCGGGCTCTGCTTCTCCCAGCCCGGCTGCGGCTTCCTCCTGGCCGCCACCGTGCTCCGCGCCCTCAAGTCCATCCAGCAGAGTAAGTGCCAGCCACCTGTCCCTGTCCCTGTCCTGCATGTCCACCGGCCCCTGGCACGGCCCCTCAGGTGCTGGTGTCACCTCGGTGTCACCGCTGGTGCTGGGGGTTGTCCCTGCTTGTCCTGCCACCTACTGTGCACCCTGGTGTCTCCCCAGCCCCATTGCCACCCCTCTCTATCACTGGTGTCACCCCAGTGCCACCTTTGTGCTGGTGACACTCTCTGGCCACAGTTTCACCCCAACCATGGTGGCACTCGGGCTTCCAGTTTCATCCCAGCCCTGGTGCCACCCTTGTATCACCCTAGCCCCAGTGCCACCCCTTGCCCACTCTGTTTCTGGTGCCACCCCAGAGCCACCCTTGCCCCTCTCAGAGCTGTGTTGTGCTTGCAGCCCTGAGGTGACGTGACTTGAGTTTGTCAGTGATGACACCATTAGTGTCCCTGTGGTGTCCTTGGGCCGTGGGGGGTGGAAGTGCCCTAGCTTGGCACAGGGTCACCCGGCCTGTCCCATCCCTGTGGGCTGCTGGCTGCTGGAGTCCCTGTGGTGCCATCCAGGCCGTGGCAAATGGCAGTGAGGAGCCAGCTGGAATGTTTTTGGCTGGGAAAGGAGCATTTCCTCTGGAGCCTGTGGGGCACCATGGGGACAGGCTCTGGCATGGGGCCCTGTGCTCCCCCCGAGGTCTCCAGGCTGTACTGGGGTGTTCTGACCCCCCAAGGGACACCACTGGTCACTGTGCCATTGCCCTATCATCTTTCCACCCCCGGTGGGACATGGACGGTGGCCCTGAGGAGAGTAGGGGGATGTCTGTGTGTGGCAGCCAGCCTTGCTGTGCCTGCTGTCCCCACTGTCCTCGGATGACCTGGGGGGGGGGACATGGGTACAAATGCTTGGAAACAGCCTGGGAAAGCTGCCCTGTCCAACTCTCCCTGTGGCACTCTGACCCCAAACACAGACACCCTTGAAAGCGGACACCCTCTGAATCAGGGCATCCCCAGAGTGGAACACCCTGTGAACCAGGGCATCCCTAAACCAAGGAATCCCAGAAATGAAGGACTCCTGAATTCCTGAACAGACACATCCAAACCAGGGAACCTCTAAACTGGGACTGCCCCAGACCAGGGCACCCCAGCCCATGGAAGGAGCTGCCCCCCCTCATTTTCCCCTTCCCAGTGAAGTTTGGGATTTCTTTACTTCTTGGTCTTGTGTTGGTGGGTGTCTCCTGTGGGTGCTGGGTGTCCCTGTGGCAGGTGGGTGTTCCCGTGGGATGTCCCACTGACTGTCCTCCTGTCCCCCCAGGTGTGCTGCTGCAGGAGGACGGTCTGGATGCGCTGTCCCTGCTCGGCCTGACGTCCCTGCCCAGCTTCGTGCTGCTGTTTGGGGCGGCCGTGGCGCTGGAGCTGGGTCCCTCCTGGCAGGGCATCCTTCGCCCCGACGCCACGCTCTGGGGCTGCGTCCTGCTCAGCTGCCTGGGCTCAGTGCTCTACAACCTGGCCACCTCCTGCCTCCTGTCCCTCACCTCGGCCCTCACGCTGCACCTCCTGGGCAGCCTCACCGTGGTGGGCAACCTGCTGCTGTCACGGCTGCTGTTCGGCACGCGGCTGGGCGCGCTGGGCTACGCCGGCGTGGCACTGACGCTGGCTGGGATGGTGCTGTACCACCAGCCCCGGCTCCTGGCCGCCTGCTGGGGCCTGCGTGGGCTGCGGCGGCACCCGCGCCATGAGTAGGGACCTGCGGGGGGGTCGGGGCTAGGAGGGCTCGGGGGGAGCGCTGTGCCAGTGTGTGTGAGTCTGCACATGCTGTGCCTGTGTGTGCCAGTGTCGGTGACTCTGTGCATGTGTGTCAGTGTGCACGGCTCTGTGTGCACACACAGGTGCTGAGGAGCACACACGTGTCTGTGTGCACGGCTCTGTGCACACACAGGAGCACACACGTGTCAGTGTGCATGGCAGCGTCCACGTGTGGTTTCTGGTGTGCCCAGATGTGAGTGTGCACGTCCTGCTTTGCACAGTGTTCGTGTGTGCTGGTGTGCACAGCACTGTGCATGTGGATGTGCTGATGTGCACACGTGTTGTGTGCACAGCTGTATGCACGTGTGTTGAATTGCACACTCGGGTGTGAGTGGCTCTGTGCACAGCTCTGTGCTTGTGGGTGTGCACAGGCTCTGCAATTGTGGGCATGGCTCTGTGTGAGACGTGTGTGTTGATGTGTATGACACTGCACACATTAGTGTGCACAGCTCTGTATGCAAGTGTCGGTATGCATGTTGGTGTGCACAGGCTCTGTGTGCAAGCCTCGTACAGACTGTACATAGGTGAGTGTCTGTGGCACCCCTGTGCACGGGTGTGCACAGCTCCGTGTGTGTGTGTGTGTGTGTGTGTGTGTGTGTGTGTGTGTGTGCGTGCTGCTCACAGGTACCACTGTAACCAGGGCTCTGTGCAGGTGAGCAGGTACCTGTGTGTGTGCACTGGCTCTGCACATGGCACACTCAGGGACGTGGCTCTGGATACACAGCTCTGGATACGCAGCTCTGTGCATCCAGCTGCTGTCCCACCTGGGAAAACAGAAGTGTGTGTGTCTGTGTGTGTGTGTCTGTGTATGTTTCTCTGTGTGTGTGTCACTACTGGGCTCTGCTGGCTGGAGTGGCCCCTGGCTCTCTGTGTACACTCTGTTCTCATGGCTGAACCCAACGCCCAGGACAGGGCGGGCGCATGTCCCCTCTCCTGTCCCCATCCCCACCGTGTCATGACAATCCCATGGGGCTGCTGGTGGTGCTGCCAGTGTCGTCTTTGTCCCCACTATGCCCCTCAGCCCCCACAGCTGTCCCCACCCGTCCCAGGTCGCTGCAGACTGGCATCCGTGGCAGAGATGGTGAGAGCCCAGCCGAGGGGACAGGAGCAGCTGCCATCGCTCCAGGACCGTGGTGGGCTGTGACACGGGAGGGACAGTGCTGGGCTGTGACATAGCACATGCTCACCATGGCAAAGGGACAGCCCGGTGTGCGTGCCTGGCACTGCTGATGGGGTCCGTGGTGGCCGTTGCCACACTTGTATCTCCACGCCAGGGCCGAAGGACCCAGCTCTGATTGCACTTGTCCCAGAATAAAGCTCTATTTTTGTTGTATTCCACCCTTGGCTCCCAGTGATCTCCTGGCCAAGAAGGAAGGAAGGGAGGAACACTCAGTGCAGGGATAGGAAACTGAGGCACAGAAATGCCTGAGGAGATTCCAGCTTCTGGGAAGCTGTGTCCAGCATCTCCAGCTCCAGCAGGGACAGCTGCGGTTTGGCAGCCCCAGGGCTGACACTGGGACACCCCACAGGACACCGGAGGGATGCAGTGACATGGAGAGCAGTCACTGACCACAATTGTCTCGAAAAGGGCTGGGTGCTTTGCCCCGCCTTGGGGTGACATGACGCTGGAGCTTCCTGTCCCTTGACTCATGGAATCATGGAATATCCTGGGTTGGAAAGGATCCACGAGGATCATCGAGTCCAGCTCCTTGCCCTACGCAGGACAGCCCCAAAAGTCACACCATGTGTTGCTTGTCCCATCCTTCTCTAGCCTGGTGACTCACTTAAACACACAAGCACAACTTCAACTCCCCTGGAAAATCCCCACTGGTTCCCGCCCTCTTTCCCAAACAGCGATTTTTTTCCATTATTAGGGCAGTGATTTGAGGCTGCTTCCAGCAGCACCTGAGGAACGGCTCCTTCCCAGCACTCAGGTGAGGGGTGGGCAGCTTTCCGGGGTGTGGCCAGCTGCCACCGCTGCTGCCACTTTTGCCAAGGTGCCCTAGGTGTGGCTGGAGTGGTGCCCATCCCAAAAACGACACAAAGGGCCCGCAGTTATCAGCCAAGGGCCCCTGCTCTGGCCAGGAGCCTGTTTGCTTTCTGGACTCACATTCCAGAGGTTTTTTATCAGCAGGGAGTGTTGGAAGGGAGGAGTGAGACCTGCAAACCTGCCACCTGCAGCATAGCTGGCTCAGGTGCCTTCCCTCAGCCTGGACTCCCAGCCTATCCCAGCTCCCTGATTCATTTGCTGACACTGGGGTCTGCCTGGATCCTGGCTCCATCCATGGCTTTGCCTTTTCCACCTTGGATTCAGTGCCTTGTGGTGCTCCCGGTGCCCTGCAGCTCCAGGGAGCGTGGCCACTTGTGGCCGTGTGTGTCCCTGTGCAGTGGTGACAGTAGCTGGGCTGGTCATGGGGGTCCCGAGGGCAGCACTCCTGCTGGGATTGGGGCTTGTGCTGCCCGTGGAAAGCCCAGCAGTGGTGGGAGGGGTGGCTGGGTGTGGTGACCCTCTCCGGGTATTCCAGGCCATGATCTCAGCCTGGTGTTATCCCTCTGCTCTGGCCCCAGGAAGGATTTGGTTTCCCACCCCACTGACAGCTGCCCATGTGCTGAGTCCAGTGCTGCTCCAGCCAAGCTGGATGAAGGAAAGGCATCCCAGCCCTGGGGTTTTTTGGGAGGAGAGAAGATGGGACACCTTCCTGGAGAGCAGCCCCTGGCACAGGGCAGGACCAGCCCAGCTGGAGCATGGAAAAACAGGCACAGCCCTCATGTAGGCATGGGGAGGGGTGGCTCCTTGTGAGGAGAGGTCACAGCTCTGGGGGATGGGCGACTTCTCCACATGCTTGGAGGTGCTGGCTGACAAAGAATCATGGAATCACAAGATGGTTTGGGTGAGAAGGGAACCTTAAGGTCATCTCATCCCACCCCCTGCCATGGGCAGGGCCACCTTCCACTATCCCAGATTGCTCCAAGCCCTGTCCAGCCTGGCCTCGGACACTTCCAGGGATGGAGCACCCACAGCTTCTGGCACCCTGTGCCAGGGCCTCCTACCCTCCCAGGGAACAATTCCTTCCCAATATCCCATCCCTCCCTGCCCTCTGGCAGTGGGAAGCCATTCCCTGTGTCCTGTCCCTCCATCCCTTGCTCAAGGTCCCTCTCCATCAAGGAACTCCAGGTGAAGTGTGAAAGTCCAGGGTGGGAGAAAATAAACCCGTATCCAGTGGGACAGTGTAGTTATGACATCGGGCCAGACAGTTTTTCATGGATCTGCTGCTGAACCCTTCCTTGGAAGTGGTGATGGAACGTGCTGGGATGGTGCCGGAGCAGGAGCAGCATGTGCCCACACAGGGGAGAGGAAATCCAGGGTGGATTTACTGTGTGCCTGGGAGCACAGGGTGGAAATGATCTCTGTTTCAGGACAGGGATTAACTGCTGCCCTGAGGCCCGTCGGGAGCTCACTGCACTGGCACAGTGGGATTTGGGATCTGCCACAGGGACAAATGCTTGCTAAGCTGGGGAGCCTGAGCCAGGAAATTATATCCTTCCAGGATATGCTGGGCTGTGCTATCAAACCTACCACATCCCAGTCCTCAAATAGTGTCAGGGACTGTCCTGGGTATGGAGCTGGAATTATGGCAAAGCCATTTTTAGGGTAGATGTAGGAAAATTGCATATTTCCTTGTGGGACAGCCTAGCCCAGAGAGCTGGGGGCATCTGAAGCTGCCCAAATGAGACTGGAGGCCAGGACATGGACAGGATGACCCCTTCTAGCCCCACAGCCTCTGCTCCAGCACCCAAAAATCCCCTCCAGGCTTTGTCCTTAACCATTTGGTGGCTTCACTGCTGGTTTCACTGCTGGCTCTCTGTGTCACAGGCTCCTGCCCTGTGCTGAGCAGGCTCTTGGCTGAGTAGCTGAGTTTCTAAAAGTTGAAATCACAGGAGCTTAAAGACATTTTAAAAGTCTTAGAAAAAGATGGAGTGGTTAAGGTTGGATGTGCTCTCTAAGACCACCAAGTCCAACTGTTCCCCTGGCATTGTCAAGGTCAGCACTAACCATGTCCCCAAGTGCCACATACTCACATTTTAAAAGTATTTACAGGGATGGGGACTTCAACACAGCCCTGGGTAGCCTGTTCCAATGCCTTACCATCCTTTCTGTGAAAAAAGTTTCCCTACTATCCAAGTTAAACCTCCCTTGGTGCAACTTGTACTATCTCCCTTGTCCTGTCTCTTATTCCCTGGGAAAAGAGCCTGATCCCCACTGGCTCCAACCCCTCACATCTATTGGGGTTATGGGACCCAACCAAGGAATGGAATTCTTCACAATCAAGGTGCAGCTTGCTCAAATCATAAGACATGGAATGATTTGGGTTGGAAGGGACTTTAAAGTTCATCTCATTCCAACGCCCTGCCATGGGCAGGGACAATGACCATGGATCTCCCAGGGCATCTCCTGAGAAACTGTTGTGGCAATCACGTGGGGGAAGAGAAAGGGTCGTGACATCTTTGGGTTTCTCCCAACCAGAGATTCTGGAGCCTGTGCTCTTCCTTCCCTCTCTTGGAGACAGCAGATGATGGACTTTGAGTTGCTGTCTCAAAACACAAAGCAGTATCCCAGTTAGGAAAAACAAGTGTCAGTGACATTCCAAGTCTTCTGACTCACAGCAAGTTGCTGTCCTGCCTCAGCAGCACATTTTGTGCTGGAATAACACAACACTCCCTGAGCATGTGGGTTTTGGAGTCCCTGTCGAGGCCCTGGTGCAAATGAGATGTGAAAACTGTGCTGATTTTATTAGTAGTAAAATTCACTACTTGCTGGAGTATCTCAAACCCTCTGTACTTTCAGCAGCACAGACTTCATGTTCCAGCTCTTCAGATGTGAGTTTATTTTCAGTGCTCCAGCATGGATCTGGAAGAGCTGCTGGCTCTCTGGAATTCTTGCCAAGAGGTCACAGCAGCTCGTTTGTATTCGAAGCAGCAGTGTTTCTCCTACTTTGTTTCCATAAACATGGGGCACCACCCTGGCCAGAGAGCTGAGCATCTGGATCTGTTGATGCTGAACCTTGCACTGGCCTGACCCTGCTGCCAGGAGCTGTTATTGGGCTCTATGCTGGGACTGCAGGATTTGACCTTGGAAAAAGACACTGTGTGCTGGGCTGAGCCCCCAGTGTGGGCAGCAGGGGAGAGGGGATTCTGCACCTCTACCCCATGCAGGTGAGACCCCACCTGCCCTGGGGCCCAGCACAGGAAGGACCTGGAGCTGCTGGAGCAAGTCCAGAGGAGGCACCAAGATGATCAGAGGGATGGAACAGTTTTGCTGTGAGGAAAGGCTGAGAGAATTGGGATAGCTTGGCCTGGAGAAGAAAAGGCTTTAGGGTGACCTAATTACAGCCTTCCAATACCTGAAGGGAGCCAACAAAAAAGATAGAGAGAGAATGAAAGATGGAGAGAGACTTAGGATAATGGTCTGGAGGGACAGGACAAAGAATGGCTTCAAACTGAAGGAGAGTAGGTTTAGACTGCATATTTTGAAGAAACTGTTTTGTGTGGGGGGGGAAGCCCTGGCACAGGGTGCCCAGAGAAGCTGTGGCTGCCCCTGGATCCCTGGCAGTGTGCAAGGCCAGGTTGGATGGGGCTTGGAGCAGCCTGGGACAGTGGAAGCTGTCCCTGCCCATGGCAGAAGTGGAACAAGATGAGCTCTAAGGTCCCTTTCAATCCAAACCATTCCATGATTCCATGATTCTGTGATTCTATTCCCGTAGGGGACATGGAATGGTGCTCCATCAGGCCAAGTAGCCAGTGGGGACTGACTCATCCCTGTGTGTCCCCACACTGTGGATCCCAGCTGTCACTGAGCCCAGCAGCTGGAGATGCAGGCAGTGGGGGTGTCCATCATGGGGACACACAGGTGCTCCATGTTGGGACAGAGCCTGATCACTACTCCAGGCAGACATCGAGGATGGCGCTGGTGCAGTGGGTAAAGGGCAGGAGAAGCTGTTGGGACCACTGTGCCACTGAGGGAGAGTTTGGAGGTGTCAAGGTCACCATGACAACTGACCACCAACAGTGGAGGCAGGGGGTCATGGAGGAGCAAGGCCAAACACGGCCTCGGGTCACCTTCTTCGCACCACCCCAGAGCCAGCAGATCAGCAGGCCCCGGTGCAGGGCTGGGGAACCCTCACACTGTCCTGGGGCTGGGGAACCCTCACCCTGGGCTGGGGCTGAGGAACCCTCACACTGGGCTGGGGATGGGGAACCCTCACACTGGGCTGGGGGCCCCTCACACTCCAGTATCAGGTCTGTGGGCCTCTGACGTGGAGCCCTTTCTCACCCAGAGCAGCCCTGCAGACTGGGACCTTGACCTGGACTACCCCCTGCCCACCTCCAGTGGCCCCACCAGTGCCCATAAGCTGCAACTCCTGGAGGAGAAGGTGAGGTCTCCTCTTCCCTGGGACAAAGCTCCTGGCCCCCTGTAGCACAAGAAGGCCTTTAGGTCTTCAGCCTGCCTAGGCTCTCTCCAATGGTTGGGAGAAGCAGTTGTTGGATTTGGGCCACCTTTGACATGAGTGGTTGTGCCTCCATCCTAACCTCAGGACACAGCTGTCATATCCTGTCTCCAAGTCACCTGTGGTTTGGAATAAGCTACAGGCATCGTTGGCCACGGACTTAACCTGGACTCAGATGTTGTTCCAGTGATAACCTGGAAGAGAATAAGTTTAGATTGGATATTGGGAAGAGATTCCTCCCTGTGAGGGTGAGGAGGGCACAGGGTGCCCAGAGCTGTGGCTGCCCCTGGATCCCTGCAAGTATTCCAGGCCAGGTTGGATGGGGCTTGGAGCAATTTGGTCTGGTGAAAGGTGTCCCTGTGGATTGAAGCAAGATGAGCTTTACGGTCCCTTCCAGCCCAAACCATTCTGTGATTCTGTGATTCTGTGATTATGCATATTGGACCTTTTGCTTGGAGANGATTATGCATATTGGACCTTTTGCTTGGAGATCACCTTGGCCATAGTGAGGGATGTGGCAGGATCTGTCTCTTCCTGAAGACAAGCACCACTTTGGAATTTTTTTTTTCATGGTAGGAGAGTGGCAATAAGGTCTTATATTTGCTCTCACAAAGGTAAAAAGCTTTGACGAGGCCAAAAAGAAAACTCGTCGTCTCCACAAACAATTACAGTGGCAGTTTTTGAAAGAACAGGAGAGAAAGATGATGTTGAGAAAGAAGAAGGCCGAACAGTTTAAAAAGTCCCTGGAAGCGTTCGATCGCAGGAATGGGAAGGTGCCAGGTCCCAGCACCCGTTTGCCTGCGGATGAAGTGAAGCCCTAGGAGCAGGCAGGAGCTGCCGACAGAAAAGCAACCAAGAGACACGTCCAGAGAGCTCCTCCTGCAGGCCTGCCCCCGCTCCGGCCACGGCTCACAGCACACAGAGACTTAAGGAACTCAACGCTCCTTTTACAGCAATAAACCAGTGCAATCCCTCTGGTGTTGCTGCCTTTAAATCGATGGCAATGGGGTCATTGGAGAGGCTGGGCTGGGAGGGAGCAGTGAGGGAGCTGCAGGAGTGAAACACCTGTCAGGAGAATTAATCCACAAA
>VWZS01003779.1:0-25110 GCA_013397075.1 Rhabdornis inornatus
ATAAATATAAATATCCATCTGCAGGGAGAGAAAAGGAGGATGCTGCAATTCCTCCCAGCTCTGCAGTCTGTGCCTGAAACTCATCCTTTCCTTGCCCATCACATCAGGAAGAGAAGCTTGCCCTGGGGCACATGGATTTGGTGCTTGGGATCTGCTTTTTATTCTTTTCCAAGGTAGCTGTCTCAAAAAGCTGAGCTCAGCCTGAGCAGAAATCACATCCATAGAAATAAATTCGATTTATTTCATACCCAAGTAGGAGGCTCAGGGAGAACTTTCTCATTCCACAAATCCCTGACAGGAACCAGGAGAGGGTTGGGCTCTGCTCCCAGGGGACAGGGACAGGACAGGGAATGGCCTCAGGATGGACCAGGAGAGGTTTAAATTTGATATTAAGGAAGATTTATTCATGGAAAGGTTTTCCCAATCCTGGCACAGTCCCCATCCCTGGAGGGATTTGTGGATGTGGCACTTGGGGACATGGGACAATGCTGCAGGAATGATTGGGGTTGATGATCTTACAAATCTTTTCCAACCTGAACAATTCTGGGATTCTTAAATACTCCAATTCTACCACATTCCTTTCATGAAAGGCCAAAAAAGAATCACACTCATAATGCTAAAAAATAATTGGATGAAATAATGGGATTGTAACTCATTTCTGGCTGATTTTGCACCTATTCCACTGTCTCAGAATTTAGTTCTTATATCACAGAACTAAGCTGCATAATTATATATATATATAAATATAAATATATATGTGTGTGTGTGTGTATAGATAGGTTTACATCTATATTTTATATTTATATATATGGATGTGTGTGTATATATGTGTGTGTATATATATATATTTGAAGTAAGTATTTCTGGAGATTTAAAGTATATATTTCTGGAGAGCAGAGAGACAAGACTAATTATAGCCAAAATTCATGGTCACTAAACTTAGGCCAACACCAGGTGAATCCTACTCTGCAAAAAAAGCACTTAAAAATAAAAACCCACATAAAAAAAATAAAAACCCAAATAAAATAAAAAATAAACCTACATAAAAATAAAACCCCAAAATAAGAACAGAGCCCAAACCCACACAAAGTGGAACCAAGCTGGCTCCCAAGGGATCTTCTGTCCACAGGTCAAGTACAAATTATAAAATGCTTTTGTAGAGGTGAAATTAAATCATAAACATCCTGTGAAATGAACCCCCCTATGTCTGAACAGAACCTTCCCAACCAACTTAAAATCCTGAGAGATACCTCCAAATTTATTGTATGGAAAATGCTTTAGTGTAAGAATCCACTGATGCTGGAAATTTTGGTTTCCTTCTCACACACCCAGAGCTCTGATTCTTTCAGGAAACCAACTAAAGGCATTAACTAAAAATAAAAAGCAAACGAGATCAGCTGAAGCAGCTTCCTTAAAAAACATATCCTATTTCACAGCAGGCTCATTAATGGAACAGAAGTGATATTTTGATATCATGATTAAAAACAGTTCATTTTGAGCATCTTGCTCACCAGCAGATCAAGGCAATTAACTTGCAATTTGCTCACTAAATGACTTCCCAAGATGTGCTACTGAGATAAGGCAAAGCCCTTTTTAAAGTGACTTGGAGCCAGCTAAAGATGGACCTGCAGGGAGTGTTTTAATAAACAATGCACGAGTCGATTCTTCAGTAGTAAAGGAAAGATTCTGCTTCAGGAGTAATGACAAAAAAAAAAATATTAATTTATGTGGAACAGCAAGGCACTGGGGGGTTTTCTCCTTATTTCCCAAACTATAACATAGTGCTGTGATGGAGAACACATCCAAACATCATTTTTAGAAAAAAGAAAACTGAAGTTCTTGACTTCTTTGTATTTTAACCATGGGACACAGTGGGGAGCTGAGAGCAGATAAATCCCTTTTGCTGCCCTTTAATCTTTCTGCCCCAACACTCACTGCTTTGCACAGTGCTGCTTCACCAGGAGCTGTGCTGGCTCCAGGATAACAGAAATAAAAGAAATGCCAGGAAATGCCAAAATAAATGCTTCAGGGGGGCTGGGAAAGGAGGAGCAGGGAGGTTTAATGACACTCAGTTTGGTCCAAGTGAACATTTCCTGATGAGGTTCCAGGGAAGGATCCCACACCCCTCAATCCCAACCAGTACAAACTGGTGAAACAGGGGAGGGTGCTGCAGAACTGGTCACAGAACCACAGAAGGAACGGGGCTGGAAAAGACCTTTGAGATCATCAAGGCAGATACAGACTTGTAAAAACCCAGCAGATACAAAGATCTTGAGAAGAATTTGGATCTCTGCCCACCCCTCCTGAACCTCCAGAACCCCAAGCCCTGTGCAAAGGGCAGCTGAGAGGCAGGAGAGCCCCAGCCCTGCCTGGGGATTTCTGACCCAACACTGAGGTTTTGGGGCTCAGCTGAGCCACATCCTGCACCCAGGGGAGGTGTGTGAAAAAACGAGGCAGATTTTAAAAGGTTTAATAAAAGACAATAAGAGACAAGCCATAAAGCAAAATGTTGTATGGCCAAGTGCTTGGCATTCAGCCAAGAGCACCCCTGCTGTTTTGGAGACACCCCTTAAATTCATCAGCTCATTGCATGTTCATAGACCCATCATGCTTTTTCAAACTTTTCTATAAACTATTTTCTGTATTCCAGGAACTGTTTTTCATGGCCACTCCTCGAGTCCCTTTTTAGAGCATGCATGTTTCTTGGCTGTGGTTTTAATTTATTTTTCTTATCAGTCTTGATTTGGGTTGTGGTCTTTAATTTTTACAGACAGTCCCTGCTGGTAGCTGGTGTATCAGTAGCAGGTGTCTTCACTGGGTGTTATCTATTTTAGAAGGTAATTCACTTTTTACAAAGGCAGCCTATGTTACTCCTAAAGAAAACTATACCTTAAAAACCATTTCAACACCACACATACAGTATTCACCCTCATATTTGTGAAAAGCCAATACCATAATATGCATTTAGAACAGGTGGCTGATGCTGGGAGCTGAGCCCACGCTGTCCCCACACCTCCCTGCACTGGCACTGCAGCCATTCTCCAAATATTACCCAAAAGAGGCCACAGGAGCTTTTCCACCAGCATTCCTAACCCAGCAGGATTCCCCCAGCAGAACAGAATTCCAAATTCATCTGCATAACTTTCTGTGCAGCTTCCCAACCTTCTCCTCTAGGAAGATCCAGCACTAAACACATTTTCTGTCAATACTTGATGCCTGCAGAGATTTCTATTCTGCAAAGGGAATCCTTCCCTGCTCCAACAAAAAGATGTGAACAAAACCATAACACACACAACCTTTACATGAGCTTTAATTAGTGCATGCTCAGCCACCTCTGCAAAATGCATCACTAAAACCACAAACCTAACCTTTTGAGACATAATTGTATTGATTTGACCAAAATCGAGTTATTTCTTTAAATTCCTAACCTACAGACTGTAGTGATGCTTTTACTTCACTAAATCTATGGATCAGATTTCCATTACAGGAAAACAACATTCCACATTTAAATTGAGCTCTCCCTTTGCCCTCCAGTCTGTAATAAGCACTGATAATTTAAACATTGCATAAATGTAAAATTTTATTTTCCTCTGAATCAACAGAATTGGTTTTATTTCCCACTCTGCACCAGCATGATTAAAACAGCAGCATAAAAAGCACAACTAATTCATGAAAATGAACTGAAAATATAATGCAGTGAATGGCTGTAAACACAGGAAGTTTTAAGGCAGTGAACTCCCCCAGAACAGCACAAGCACTGCTGTGACCAGCCCCACTATTCTGACAACACAGACTCTGAAAGAAATGCCAAACATTTGCTTAGACTAATGATAATTATTAAAAATAATGCACAAATTAAGAACACTGATGATAAGAAGTGTCAGGGCCTCCAGCATTTTGGACTAGCTCTGTACATGCCCAAGTGCACCTGGAGTTGCACACAGATGGGAATCCCCTTTCCTAAGTCATTCCAAGGACTTTTTTTTCCTTAATTCACAATTAGCAATAACAAGTGACTTCCTTTCATGTAGAGCCTCCTGCAGAGGATTTCAGGTGGACAGAAATGTTCCTTGTGACACAATGGGTGAGGATGAGGAGAGACTTTAGGATCATCCTGCCCAATATCCTGCTGGAAGCTGGGGGTTCTGAGGAGAGGATGCTGCAGCCCCAAGGCTCCTGCTCACCACCCTCACAGGGAATTTTCTTCTCCCCATAAATCCAGCTGCAATTTGCCCTCACAGGATCTGTTTTCGTTCTGCACTTTGGGCTAGAGCTGAGTTTGGTGTTCTCCATGACTTTCCTCCCCAGCTCAGTCCTTGCCCTTCTCCTCCAGGCTGTTCTTCACAAAAATCCTGGGTTCTCTGGAAGGACATACAAACAGGAGCCACTGAGGGGGGGAAATGATGCCTTGTTTTACCTTCCATATTATCCAGATTCTGTACTGAATTAATATATAACTCTGAACTTTATATAAAGCGTCAGCAAGTTCTCCTCACAGCTCAGGCACACAAAACAATCCAAGGACACCACTGCAGCTTCAGCCCCAAAAAGTGCAAACAGCAGCAAATTGAGGAGAGAATCTGGGAGGATGGGACTGCAGAACCTGGAATTGGACAATTAACCCTCATAGGGGAATGGACCAAAACTTATAAAAGTGTGAAAACTTGTGACTCTGAGTACATCCTGGGTGGAGTGCTGGGGGCTTGGACTGCCCAAGGTGAATCCTTTGAAGGTTTTTTAATAAATCCCTACTTTATTCCTTTAACATTTGTTCCAGGGAGCCTCTCCAGGCATCATCCTCCCCTTGAATTTGGCTCTGGCCAGCCCCAGGAGGTTTTTGGATGTTCCCTGTACAGAGCATCCCTGCCCTCCAGCACAGCTCCCATCTGGAGCCATCTGGCACCGTGCTGAGCCAGCACTTCATCCCTTCAGCCAGAGGTGCTGCTCAGCTCCACAGCTGGAAAATGATGTGCAAGGACCTCCCTCTCATGTTTGTCTGCATTAAAAGAGGAGCAGCTGCTGGGCCAATGTGCCTGCAGAGTTTGTACAGCACAGATTCTGTCTGGACCGCCCTTGCCAGCAGTGATGAGATGATGTTATCAGCACAAAGTCCTGAATGAGCTCTTGGGAGGTCAGGAACCTGCAGAACCCTGCCAAGTTTCAGTATCTACCTCACACAAGCTTCCACAGATGTGAGTTTATTTGGTAATCGTCTGCACAACAAAATAAATCTTTTTTTAAAGGCCCGGGCCAACATAAACAGGAAGAAAACACTGTGTTCAGAGGTCAGGCTTTGCATGGTTTCCAGGGTTTTGATGTCCTAAGGATGTTGGTTAGGATGTTTTGGATGCACACAGAATACAAAAATCAGCACTACATTAACCAACATCCAGCCCTGGTACTGAATCTTTAAAAAAACCCCAACAGAAATTGCTTTTTGATGAATATAAAAAGCTTTACAAGCCTCAGTTATTCCAGCAGGCTGCAATTGCTGATGTTTTCACCATTTGCTTTAAGCACCCGAGGGAGATGAACTTGCAAATGCCACCACAAGTCACTGCAGCAGAAATGCAGACAGCTCAGCCTGGATGCTCCCTGACAGGAGTGCAATTATATCCCAAAGAGTACAGCCTCTCCTCAAAACATCAAATAAATAAATAAGTGCTTGGATCCAGTTTATCTCTGCCCCAAAAGGTTTTTTTAAACCCCCATTTCCACCTGACATGAATTAACTGCTTCTACCAAAAAGGCTGCATGCCCTGCAAGAAACCTTCCTTAAAGTGATTTTAAAGCTGATCCCAGCAAAGCTGAGCTTGGCAATGAGCTCTGGACACCACTCAGGCCAATCTTCTGGGGAAAGCTGGGCTTTAGTTTAGGTTTTCCAGGAACTGTCAAGCAAATTCATCAGTATTTTGTGAGTGTCTTTTGGAACAGTAATTATGAAAATTATTTTTTTTCTCTGTGCTCATTAAGGAACTTCCTTCCATGCATGACAGAAATTACAACACTGAGGCACTCGCTGCATCTCCAGCTTTGGATAAATCCACAGAGGAGCTCCTGAGGGCAGCCAGAGGTGAAGCTGCTCCAGACCTGAGCTGGCCAAACCTTTCCTGGGTTATCCTGGGAATCTCCTCTCCATGGACTTCCCCTTCACCTTTAAAACTCCAGGGAACTCTGCTTTGGGGAAGCCTGGGAGGGTTTTATCGAGCCTGGATTATTTACAGGAACTTCTCTTGTCCTGAAGCTGCACATCAGGACAGCAGGAGCTGACTCAGTGGGATTTCCACAGCATTCATCTGGGGCTGACACCCTTCCCTGGGCACGACACAACCCAAATCCCATTTTCCTGGAGGTCCTGATTCACTCTGACACCACAGGGTGGTAGCACCAGGACAGGGATGCAGAGCAGAGGCTCCCACACTGCATTTGGGGTCCCCTCAGCTGCAGACTGGTGTTTGATGTCCCTCAAGGAAACCCATTGCATCCAACCTCCCCAGAGCCAGAACAATCCTCACACAATCTCGACACAATCCTCATTTCCACGAGAACAACAATTTGTGCTGGAGCTCCAACTCCTTTCAGTCATTTCCCAGCATCTGGGCTGGGTGAAACAATGGAGCACAGAGATGCAACACAGATGGCTTAAAAGTCATTTCAAACACCCAGCTGTTGTGGGTTCTCACCACAAAGGCATAAATTGGCTCTAAATAAAGCTGGGTGTGGATGGCTGCTGCCAACTCCATCATCCCAACAGCCTCAAATTCCACAAGAATCACCCTGAACACAGCCCCAAACCAGTCATTTATTATTTATGGCACAATAGAACACAGTGGTTCCATAAGATGGTTATAACCATCTATTTAATTATTACTCAATATAAGAGCCCATTAAAACTAATAAATAAAAAAAGAAATTAAAGCCTGCCCAGCTTTACTTTCTAAGTGCCATTTGTACTTTGAATACACAGTTTTTCTACAGCCTAATATATTTCTACAGAACAGAAATCCATGGATTCTCAGGCCAAAGTTTGCAAGCAGCTTCTCATTGGAAAAAAATCCACTCCAGACCTGAAGGAAGATTCAACCATCAGGAATCTGCTGCAGGAGAGGACACAGCAGGGACAAGGAATACCTGCCCTCAGGAGACACTTTGCCTTGTCTCACTGATGCTGCTCCAAACACCAGCTTTCAGCTGATCACCTTTATTGATCACTTTTAGCAGAAAATAACACTGAGACTTCATGGGGTTGATTGTAGAGCGACAGCTTTGGGAAACAAGGGTGGAAGAAAAACAAACAAACAAATAAACCCCAAAGCCTCAAAATGAAACCCTCAAGTGTTTGCCCATCCCTGGAAATGTCCAAGGCCAGGTTGGACAGGGCTTGGAACAACCTGGGATGGTGGAAGGTGTCCCTGCCCATGCAAAGACTGCAACATTTCAAAGTTAAATCCCCCCAAAAAATCCCAAAATCTCATGCTCTGCAAGTGCTGAGCACAGCCCTGTGCCCTCCTCCAAGGATCTGAGCAACCTCTGTGACCTCCTGAGCAGCTCCTCGTAGGAGCAAACACTGCTGCATTCACTTAGGGAACAAAAAGAGTATTATGGGAAAATCTGCTGCTCACAGTTCTGCTGTGACATCCTCAAAAAGGGCCTTTTGCTTCCCCAAACTTGATCAGAGGAGTTTTGGACACTCTGTGAGCAAGCAAAAGTTTCAGGTTTTCTTCTTCGAGAGCAGAAGAGCCATTTTTCTCAAGACACAACTCTATTAGGAAATAACCATCTTTATATTGTGCTTAAGGATCTTTTTCTGGTTTTCCCTTTTAAACACCAGATATTAAAAACTCAAGGCATAGTCCCTGAATTTCTACACCTGCCTGAAAGCACACAGGGAAATTCTGCCTCCAGCAGACTGGGGAGAGCCCTTAGAAAATGTGCCAGCCCTAAACCAGAGCTGTCCAAACTCAGAGAATCATGGAATTGTTTAGGTTGGAAAAACCCTCCAAGATCATCGAGTCCAACCATGGCCCCCAAGGCCACCAGTGCCCCATGTGCCACAACCACAGGACTTTTAAATCCCTCCAGGGATGGGGGCTCCACCACTGCCAGGGCTGGAATTCCTCTCCATAAAGGAATTTTCCCAAATATCCAACCTAAACCTCCGCTGGCACAACTTGAGGTCATTTCCTCTTGTGCTGTCCCTTGTTCCTTTGGAGAAGAGACCAACCCCCACCTCAAAAGAGCATTAAAAATATCTCATAATCTTCTCTACTATGATTTGTTCTTCTCCCAAAACAAGAATGTAGCAACTTTTCAAGGCTCTGGAAAATCCCTTGCTCCTGCCAGCCTCCCCCTCTCTTCTGGCTTCTCTGCCACCTCAGCTGGGACATTAAATTCATCACTGGAACTGCATTGTCCATCATATTCCTTGGATTTCTTCAGGTTTCTGTGCTGATCCAGGGTTTATCCCCCAGCAAATAACCAAAAAGAAAGAAAAGTCATTTTTAAAAGTAAAAAAAAAAGCCCTATTTCTTCTCCTCCTTCGTAGTTATTGGGAAGTAAACAATTAAATTGTAGCACAATCTTCTTTAGTAAAGGGTTCTCTTCATTTTTTAATATCTACCTTGTATTAAGGTCAACTATTTAAAATATAATTAACATAACATAACTATTTACAAGCTATTCAAGACTTTCCATTTTAATCCATCGTTTCCTTTGGGAATTTTCTGCAATAGGTGCATTTCCTTTTTGAAAAAAAAAAAAATAAAGAAAGAAAAAGGAATTTAGATGATTTTTTTTTCTTTCCCACTGAATGAGGTTGCAAAAACAAAGCCCTGGCTATTTAAATATAGTATCCCGATAAGCTATTTATGGAAGGGCAGTGTTTACACTTTGGACTACAACTCATTGAGAACTTGTACAACAACAGTGCTTGAGAAGCTGCTCTGTAACTGGGATCTGAGGCTCTAAAACAACAATTAAAAAAAAAAGAAACTAAAACTCTCCTTCATCCTCAGCTTCCAGGTAAAATCTCAGCACCACATGAATATGCATTTTGTGTTTTATATACAGCATCACAAGCTTGTGAGGTGCCTCGGGACCTCCTAAGAAAGCACAGAATAAATGAAAATCATTTTAATTAAAAGCAAATTAAAGGGTCCTCTAATCCAGGCAGCGGCAGCAAATCCGCGGAGAGTTTTTAGGATGAAGCTCCTTGAAGTTCCAGCGCTCACAACCCTCCCTAATTCCAGCTTCCTTCCCTGATCCTCCCCGGAGGAGGCTGGGGAACGGCACGAGATCAGGTTTATTATGAAAATTCTGCTCCAGTTGCTAAAAAAAGCTTTGCTCCAGTTTCTCAGCGGCCAGAGGCGCTCGCACCCGCACACAGCAAATAATAAAGGAATGACAAAGGCAATGTTTCTGCTCACTGCAGGGGGAAGGAAGGGAGAAGATTGCATTTTAGGCTTCTAAGAAATTGTTTCAGCACTGATTAGGGAAGTTGGAGTTCTCCTCCTTGACAGGAGGCTTTGGAAATGCAGCTCAAAAAAATCAACTCAGTAACCACGTAGGGAAATGTTATCACAGGAATGGCTTCAGATGGGAGAAGTCACAAGGAAGGAGAATGTGGACAACTAAAATAAATTATTACTGCTTTCTTTTTCTGTTCCTCCAGCAGGAGGATATTGCTTGGAAAATCTCCCTGGTTTCCCCCTGCCTGTCCCCAGTTCACCGCTGCCTATCCAATAAATTCCAGAATGAATTTACAAACTCTCCCCAAAATAAACAGGAAGCTAAACCCAGTCATAGTGTTTATTTCTGTCTAAAAGGCATTTTAATATGTATTTATCTCCTTAAATAACTGAATTCCTCTGCTATGAGAAAAAAAAACACAAAAATCCCAACCTTGAGGGAAAGAATCCAAACAACTGAACAAGAGGAACAGAAAAAAAAAAAAAGAAAGAAAATGGGCAAAATGCCTGGAGAAACTCTGCTTTGATTTTGACACATGGGAATAAATGGGAAAAAAAATATTCAGCTAACCCTTCCTTTAATCAAAACATCTTCCATCTCGTGTGCAAATTTCAACAGCTGAGAAAGCATCCTACTCAATCTCCCCAAAGTGGTGTCAGCATGTTTTATGTAAATACTGCTTACAAGGGATGGGTGTTTGCAGCAAACATTTTTGGGTTCTGCTTTAGGAGCTCTGGATCAGCCTCTGGATTGGAGGAGGAATTGGAATTCTGGAGAGGATAACAGGAGATGTGCACAGAGGAAAGGTTGTTGTTTTTTTTTTCCTTTAAATAGTCAGGATGTATTTGTTAATGAGGAATTTTCAGCAGTTATTTAATAAATTAACAGGAGAAAAACTTGGTGACTCAGCTCTGCGCCAGTCCGTGGCACAGAACACCTTGGAAACAACTTGAAATGTCAGGAAATAAATCGGGGTTCAGTGACATTGTCACCCTGAAAGGATCCTGGGACCCAGGCAGCTCCCCTGGGACAGTCAGAGGTGTGACACAAACAGGACAAGCTCCCTGCTCTCAAATGGGATATCCAGGGAAAGCAACAAATTCCTGTGCAGCCATATGGACCACCCCAAAACCACCTAAAGCACCCCATGGCCACCCCACAACCACCTAAAGCACCCCATGGCAATCCCACAACCACCTAAAGCACCCCATGGCAATCCCACAGCCACCTAAAGCACCCCATGGCCATCCCACAACCACCTAAAGCACCCCATGGCAATCCCACAACCACCTAAACCACCCCACAGCCACCTAAACCACCCCATGGCAATCCCACAACCATCTAAACCACCCCACAGCCACCTAAACCATCCCATGGCAATCCCACAACCATCTAAAGCACCCCAAAGCCACCCCACAGCCATCTAAACCACCCCATGGCAATCCACAACACCCAGCAGCCACCTCATAAGAATCTAAACCATCCCACAGCCACCCCAAAGCCATATAAAGCACCCCAGAGCCATCCAACAGGCATCTAAAACACCCCATAAACATCTAAAAACACACCACAGCCACACAAAAGTCATCTAAAACACCCCATAGCCATCTGAAACACCCTAATGCCACCTAAAAGCCATCTGAAACACTTCATAGTCCCCTAAAACACCCCATAACCATCCCATAACCCTCTAAAACATCCCACAGTCACCTAAAACACCCTATAATCACCCCAATGCCATCTGAAACACCTCATAGTCCCCTAAAACACCCCAAAACCATCTCACAGCCCTCTAAAACATCCCATAGCCATCCCAAAGATATCTAAACCACCCCACAGCATTAGGGAAATGTTCTTGTCACTGTCACACAAAGCTCCCAGCACTGGAAAAACCAGCGTGCAGCACGAGCAGGAATACAAACAGCACAAAAACAATCACCAAGATCAAAGGATTTCTGTTTTCCAACCTTCCTCTCCTGTCCCCTCCCCTCCCTCTGGAGCTGAGAACTCCCCCAGCCACCCTGCACCAGTGTGTGCTGTGCCAGGCCAGGAAAATATCTGGGTTAAAATAAATAAATTCATTTCAAAGTTAGCATGGCAAAGGCCCTGCAGAAGGAAACATTTCCCTGATGGGATTTACAGCCCGTAAAAAAATGTTCTACATCCTCAGAGAGCAGCAGCTCAGGGGCATGAATAAGTAGCTGAGAACAGGCAGAAACCTGTTAACAAATTTTGGAAGACACTGACATAACCAGAACATCCTTCACTCACACAGACAAAACAGCAGCAGCAGCAGCAGTTCACTTATTTCAGCTTTGTCTGTCTCCCCTGGTTGGTTTTTAACTTTTGCTGCCCAAAAATCTCTGTCCCATCCTGGCTCCCTGGGGACAAAAGGGAACATAAACACAGCAGGAGGATTGCTGGAGCCAGGAAGGGGCAGCTCCTGCTCTCAGCCCCACCTGCAGCTCCAGGAGCGCACAGATTTCACAGGAATTCTGGGAACAGCAGCACAAACCCCATTCCCACCCTGCTGCAGCCTGGGGTCCACATCAGATCCCTGACAAGAGCGAATTCCCTTCAATTCCCCCTTCCACATCCCATATAATGCAGCTCTACTTCAGCAGCACCAGAGATTGTGTTCAATATTATTAAAGGAATCTATTTTTCCATCAGCTGGAGCCACAGAAAAGCTGTTCCCAAAGCGATAACATGAGGCTGGGGATGGCAATTCCTATTTTTACTCTCCTCAGAATGTTATCAGCCTGGAGGAAAGGGAACTTCCAGATAAGCACACCCAATCTCTCCTTTCTGAGGCACTGAGGTTTCTCACAATCACACACCTCAAAGCAGGAAATGTTTGATTGTCACCCTCATCTCCATTCTGCCAGCCTTTCCTCAGTCCCAACCATCCCAGCATCCATCAGCAAAACTCACGGAGCTCTTCTGGCATTTCATGATGTACAGGGCATGTGACTTCCCCCCACAATTGTCAATGTTCATTATTTACAAAATAATGGAAGATATTCTGTATTATTATGTATTTCTATAATTCTTAATAATTATGTGATTGATATTATTAATTTAAAATTTATGAATTTAATGCTAATAATAAATTTTAAATTATAATATTAATATAATTAATATTATTAATTATATTACTAATTAATAATTATGGAATGTTACAAATTCTTTACAAAATATTATCAAAATTTACAATTTTCATTATGAAAGTGCTGTGATGCCAAGTTCACCTATACAGCCTTTTCTTCCTTTATTTTTTAGGATTAACATGATGTGAATGAACTGTTTCTCTTCCTTCTAACGTCACATATTGAGCCAAGTGGAGAGGATTTTTCCTTGGAGAAGCGCACTGGAAGGAGGACAGCATCCTCCAGAGAGGCTTCAAGGAGAAGAAATTGGTTCCAAGTTTGTTTTCTGTAACACTGAGGGGATAAATTAAAAGTTATTGCCCTCAGGGAGCTTTTCTTGTTTGCATGTACATAAAATTGTCTTCATTTGAAGATTTTGGGTAGGTCCTGGAGGGATTTTGATCTTTTTGCTTGGATGCTGCTATCCTAAGACCTTCCTGCAGAAGCCATAACCATTATTTGTTCAATGTGGGAGATGAAAACTCAGATTTGTATCAATTTTTGCTTATTTCAGCCATTCTTCAGCACAATGATCCAAAAAGAAACGGTGAACTCCACTCCTCCTTAAGCCATTATTCCTGCATAAACAGCCAGAAACCCAAACAAAAACTACCAGTGGGAGGCCGAAACAAAAATGATAAAACTCCTCCCAAAAATACAAGACTCTCACTGTTCTGCAGATTCTGATGAGGAAGGAGCTGCACAACTCCAGGCTGAAATGCAGAAGGGATGTGGGTAAATGTTCAAGAGCTCCAGGAGCTGCTCAGGGCTGAGGATGACAACAAAGGCAGTGATTCCTGTCACCTCCACACCGCCAGGACATCCAGCGTGTGACACATTTTCACAGAGAGGAGCCCACAAACGACAGGGATTTAATCCAGAAGCAGACTGGATTCTCCATAAACTCCCACTCCTGCAATGGTGGAGTTATGCCCAGCTTTTGGCACAGGCTCTGTTTTTCCACAAAGAAAACACCCTCTGTGACTTGGTGGCTTCTGAAAGGCTCAAATAACAGAGCCTGTCTTTCAGATGAACTTTGCTCTCCAAAACTGGAGGTCAGATGTGCACAGATGGATTCAGCCATGAAGAACACAGGGAATCCATCAGCTCAGAAAGGTCTTGGATGCTTTTGGGCAGCCAGAGCTCCTCTGGACCAGCCCCTCACAGCCAAAAATTCCCTCCCAATATCCCATCTAAATTTACCCATTGTCAGTTTAAAGCCATTCCCTGTGTCCTGTCCCTCCATGCCTTGTCCCCAGTCCCTCTCCAGCTCTCCTGGAGCCCCTTTAGGCTCTGGAAGGGGCTCTGAGCTCTCCCTGGATCCTTCTCCTCTCCAGGTGAACATTCCCAGCTCTCCCAGCCTGGCTCCAGCCCTGGAGCATCTCCATGGCCTCCTCTGCATCACTCCAGCAGCTCCACATCCTTACACATAACTGGCTCATCCCAATTCCATGAATTATTTCACAACAGAGTAAATATTTCATCCCAAGATCAGCACAAGCCTTGCTGAAATCCATCCTGCACAGCCTCAGTTGGCTCCTCATGGGCCACGGGCAACTGAGGTCAACTCAGCAAGAATATGCAACACATTTGTTCCTTTTGTTCTGCAGAAACATCAGGACAGGACAATGAAAAGCTGCAGAATTTTCCTTTTAGATGCTCACAGTAAAAATTACATCAATGAAGACATCAGTGGCCAGGAGGTCTCTCCCGAAGAGATGAGCCCAAAATGAGGAGTAACAAGAGCCAGGCACAGCCCACCCACACACAGGAACCACTGCTCAGCATTCCCAGCAAGAGCTGCTCCTTCTCCTGGAAAAACAGCCTTGGAAAATGCCCTAAATCTGCTCAATTAAACCCAGGCTGGAGTGAAATTCAAGTGCTTTCCTGGAGCTGCAGTGAAGGATCCCTGCCTGCTCCAGGGCATCCAGCTCACACCAAACTGCATTTCAAATAAAGCTTTGCCAGGCACCCACTGAATAAATTTGCTGATCTTATGGAAGGGTGAAAGAAGAAATAAATTGGATTTGGATCTCTGAAGGCCATGATATAATTTTAGGCTCATCTAGGATCCAGGATTTTGAAGATTACTCATCCATTCCAGATCCAAGTGGAAGATCTGAAAGAGGTTTTAAAGATTTGATCCTGCCTGGCCAAGAGCTCATGGACAGACAATCCAGGCAGCCTCAAACAACACCAGCAGAGACATTCCCAAAACAAAGCAAGCTAGCAATCCACTTGGAATTTTCTTATCCTGCCCAGGGTATCAGGTCAGATATATTAAAGCCTATTTCAAAATAAAATGCAGTGGGAGCATCCCAGAGGACCAATAACAAGATCCTTCCCCCATTGTCCCGACTTTGTTTGTGTGGAAACAAAGCACACAGATGATTTTAGCATTCCAGAAATTTATAAACAGAGCATGCCTTGTTTGCCCATTCTTCCTACAGAAAGCCACATCAGCATAAATGTGTTTGATACCTGCTTGCATCTAAAGAGAAAAATGAGGTAAAATTAAGAGCTCTCAAGGAATCCAGGAGCAAAATGGGCTGTGGGGATTCTGTATGGAAAAATCCTTTTTTTGGGACCCAACAACACCAGGGCATTGCTGCCATAAACACGAGTCTTACTCCGTTATTTAAATTTAGACATAATTAAAATAAATTTTAAAAAATCCAAACTAAAGAAACACAGCAACACTGCTGCCCCAACCACCCCAAAATTAATTTTACTACAACCATTACTGATTGCCACTGTTTACTGTTGTGATACAACCAGAATTAATTCTGTATTTACCATGCCTTAGGATTGAAGCTATTTTAAGGAGTTTTCACAATTTCCTATTGCCAAACATCCCATGTTGCAATTAGACAAGAGTGACAGCTTTGGAACACTCTGATCAGAGAGCAGCTACAAGATGCAATTGTTTGGATGTTTCCAGGGAGACTTAAAAAGTCAGAAAACACCTGGTGGTTTTAAGAGGTCCTCAAGGGAGTTCTTAAACACAGAGCTGGAAATTACACAAATGCCTCTGTGGTTTGTGAGTGTTGTTTCTTTTCAGCCCTGCAAATTAACAGAATATCTTTAATACCTTTGATAATTTATTAGCTCCTGCTCAACTGCTGCAAAGCCCTAAGCAGCAAATCCCGATGCCAGCAATTCTGCAAATGCATTGCTGCCTGTGACATTTATGTGCTGCATCACTCTAATTATTGACTTGAGGTGCTGAAAGCAGCTTGGAAAGTTCCTCTTCTGCCTGAAATCAGAATATTTTGCCATGTTTACATCCCACAGATACAATTCATCAATGCACACGGAGCTAATGCGTATTTTTAACATAAAATTATAATAAAAACACCACTACTACAAGGAATTTTTAAGAAAAGCATCACGCCTTCCTGAGTGAGATTAAGAGAAAAATAAACCTCAAATCCATAAAACACGACCCCAAAAACCACAAAAAAAACCCCAAAAACCAAGAAATGCCATCACCTGCCTTTGGCTGAAGGAAGAGGGGACTTCCCTACACTCCTGCCTTGCCCTTCACAGGATGGGACAAATCTGAGCTGAACGGGCTCATTTCCCCCTTGGGCTTTGTTGCTGCTGTCCCCGAGGAAAATTCCAGTTTTCCTGCAGGGATAAAGGTTGCTGTGAGCCCTGCAGGCAGCGCCCATGAATGGCTGCAGTGTTCAGTGCCACAGGCAGTCATGCTCCCCAAAACAATTGGTGCTTGTGGCTCCTCAGGCAGCAGCCCACGGGGCATCAACAAAGGGCTGGGATCACCTCGGGGGGGGAGGGGGGGAATTTCAAGATAAATACAATATTTTCTCTAAAAATCCACTTTTTTTATTTCGTATTTTCTCCAAACATCCACCTTTTTCCTTTCATACTTACTCCAAAAATCCACCTTTTTATTGTTTCATATTTTCTCCCAAAACCCACCTCTTTTTGTTCCGTATTTTCGCCAAAATTCCCAATTTTTGTTTCATCCTCACATATGGAAGCAACTCTCAACAACCACCACCAAAGCCATGGCGTGTCTCGAAATGAAAAGCAGGAGGGAAATGAACTGAACTAAGTGAAAGCTACAGCTCAGCCACACTCAAGTCATTAAAAAACGAGGGCAGATCTTGCTCT
Organism: Rhabdornis inornatus; assembly: GCA_013397075.1. Classification (NCBI taxonomy): domain Eukaryota; kingdom Metazoa; phylum Chordata; class Aves; order Passeriformes; family Rhabdornithidae; genus Rhabdornis; species Rhabdornis inornatus. The sequence continues at coordinate 16,755 of VWZS01003779.1, forward strand.
GAAAAATCAATTTTTATGACAAAATCTTTTAGGCACACAAACTCACACGTGCAAGGTGTTTTCCGTGCTCAGGCTCTGATTGTTCAAAGCAGAAATTCAAAGCCCATCACCCTCACCAGCTCCAAATTCTTCCCTGATTATCCTGGGAAGGTGAAGAGCAGGGATGGGATCCTCCAAACCCTGGAGGGTTCAGGTGGAATTTTCATCCCCACTCACCCTGGGCATCCCTCAACCCCCACTTAATTCCTGGTTCTCTCTCCCAAAACCTCTGCTCTCCCACAAATCCCCTTCTGCCCCTGGGAGCTAAAAATCAACAGGCTGAAGTTTCACTTCTAGTCAAATCCCCAAATCCCACCTTGCTTTATTCCCATTCAAACCATCCAGGGGCTTTCTCTAACCATTGTTATTTGTACAGAAATTACACCTTAAAAATGTTTTCCTCTATTTTGTCTTGTTCTGTTGGCTTTGATTCATTTCTTTTGGTGGTAAGAATCAAGTTCTTTGTACAAACATAAATGTGTGAAATGAACATTACCCAACACTGAAACTCTACCAGTTTATCTCCCAAACTCCTTCCCCTCAGAGAGGGTTAATCAAATACCTTTGAATAATAAAATGGTCATTTAAGATGGTTAAAGGTGTCCAAAGCACTGCTGGATGGACACAGAACAGCACAAGACATGGTTTATGCTCAGTTTCAGGAGACCTGATAGAAGGCACTGAATTTCAGAGTTTCAAATACGTCTAAATTCAGGAAAAATTAAACATTTTTAGAAACAATCTACCACACTTCTGAAAACATAATACCCAGCTGTGACTGCATTTCTAGCTGAAAAGTGATATTGCTTTGTCCCTTCCCCCAGCCCTGCACAGCTGGGCACAGTTCTGCTCTCTGGCAGGACAGTTCCTTCCTTCCCTCCTTTCCCATGCTCCAGAGTTGGTTCCCATTACAGCTCCCAGTGACAGCCTTTGGAATGAGGGGAAAAAACCTCAGGGATGGCCTGGCCATCCTGAAATCCCATTCCTGTAAAAGGACACAGAGCAAAACCGCCCTGGAAGAACACACAGCATCCTGCACGGGATCAGTTCCTGAAAAATGAAATGTAAAACTCTGTTCACAGAGGAAGTTTTGAGGGGTCAGTGATTTTTCCAAGGAAAAGATTCTGGTAAATGAAGCCAAATTTCAAGGGTAAATAGTTGGATGCAGTGCAGCAGTTCTCGAGCTTCTTCAGGACAAATTACAGCTCGAGTTACATATACACTAAACTGATGAATAATTTGGGCAGTTCACCTATTAAAGATACTAAAAAAAGAGAAAAAGTGAAGGATGTGGCTGCAGAGAGCTCAGCTGCACTCCCTGTGTGTGCCAGGTCATGCTGTGCTCCAGTGAAATCGAGAAGGACTCCAAAACGGAATAAAATCACAGAATCATGGAATTGTTTAGGTTGGAAAAGACTTTCCAGAGTCCAACCAGCACTGCCAAGGCCACCACTGCCCCATGTCCCCAAGTGCCACATCCATTTTAAATCCCTCCAGGGATGGGGACTCCATCCCTGGGACTCCTGGACAAACCTTTCCAGGGAGGAATTTTCCCAAATATCCAGCCTGAGGCCGTTCCCTCTCCTCCTGTCCCTGTTCCCTGTTCCCAGATCCCAAATCCCCCCGGCTGTCCCCTCCTGTCAGGGACTTGTGCAGAGCCACAAGGTCCCCCTGAGCCTCCTTTTCTCCAGGCTGAGCCCCTTCCCAGCTCCTCAGGGATTCTCCAGCTCCATTCCCTTCCCTGGACACCCTCCAGCCCCTCAAAGTCTCTCCTGTCATGAGGAGCCCAAAACTGACCCCAGGATTTGAGGTTCCTCCTTGAGAAAACCCCATTATGACACAACCAATTATCTCAACACTACAAACTCCTCAGTCTATTTCTAATCGTTCAAACTATGCAATGTAAATAGGTGATTATTTAAATATAGTTCCCTGTTTCCACCTTTTCCTTTCCTCTCTGCCTTCCCAGAAATATTGAAGTCTCTACAACTTCCTCTCCCCCCACTTCTGCTGGGAAGCAGTGCTGGAGTGGGAGGCTTGCCTGGGGAAAACAGATTAGAATTAAGTGTTGGGTCTGTGGCCTTGAAAAGTGCCCTCAGCTGAGTTTTTAATTTGGGCTTTTCAAGATTGATCAGCACACGTGTAATTTAAAAGCAATTTGAAGCAGCAAGGTAGGGAGTTTGACTTGAAATTAATGAGCTTTTGACACCTGCAAACAAAATGATAACGTGAACCCATTTAAACTCAGCCCTATGTTTAACAGGGAAATCATCTATCATTTTAACGTGGTTGCACAAAGGCTTTTCTGCTGCAATCTGAAAGCTGTTCCACCACAATCCTGCTCTCAGCAGCAATTTGCAAACTTTGTTGTATCAGGTTAGTAGAAAGACAGGCTGCAGATCAATTAGTATCATTGAATAATTAAATGTTTTAAGTGACATTCTGCAGCATGATTGAAGACATTCATGAAACTCAAATTTAAATTAATCAGACTCAGTCCCTGAGACATCTAAACCCATAGAGCACGGGGTACAAACATTATTTATGGCTTGTTTAAATCAGGATTTTACTACTCAGGAAAGGCCCAGCACTGCAGCTCTAGCAATCCACAGCATATTCCAGCAGAAACCGAGACTAGGAATGCAAAGGAAAATAAATCTTTCAAAGACAAACCAGCAAAGATGACAAGATGAAAGGGCAAAAGACAATCAAGATGGAATTCACCAAAAGAAACAGCGTGCAGGGTGAGGGAAGGGTTAGGAGTGAAAACTGCCCTGAAGCTGAGGAATTGCAGCTCTTGGAAAAGAAATATTTACGGATCCTTTATCAAACATCCTGCAAACCAGAAATTGTCATCATTGGCTTCAAGTTGCGATCACACTGACTTTCATTTACCAGGGTTAGATTTTTCTTTTGGACAAAAATTTCCATTAAAAGAACCAAGGGAGGTATGAAATTACCGGGGCAAGATGAAAGCAGGCGTGGTGTGAACTTTGTGGAGCGTGGTCCCACCTTTGGGAATTCACAGACAGGACAGCAGCAGCCCCTGTGGGATCCAGGAGCACAGACAGGGAAATATCAACTCTTAAAACCAGCCCAAACTCAACCATGCCATCCTCATCCCAAGCCACATCACCCCACAGCCGTGGGAGAGGGGTTTGGAACCATCGAGTTCCCAGCTCATCCCAACCAAAATTGCTCTGCTGACCTTCAAGGGGCACTGGGGGGAACCACAGCAGCTCCAGTTCAGCTTCCTCCAGAAGTTATTCCAGGTGAAGGAGATGGATTTTGGTGGAAGGGAAGAAAACTCAAACCCCGCAGCAACTCAAGGAATGCCCAACCAGCAGAAAACCTGGAACTGCCTGAGCTCAGGAGGGTGAGGTCCTGCCATGGATGTGCAGTTGGGTATTTCATTCTAAATTATTTTCTCCAGAGAACATAACTTACAAGTCAGAGTTTTATCCTCCAGCTGCCCTGACTGTGTCCTGATCTTTTTGAAGTGACATGAGTAACACACTTTTCACTTCTTCCCTTGCAAATCTGTTATTTGCTTTCTCTTTAAAATTCATTGTCCTACTGAACCAAAGCCTTTCCAATCCTCATTCTTCCTGGTGATTCTTGCTGCTGCATCCCTGTTTGTGTTATCTTCAAGAACAGCTGTTCTTGGCACAGCTCCTTCCAGCTGCTGGGGCATCCTCACACTCCTGTGGGAAAGAGCTGCCTCTTCCCAGCACATGAATCCCAAAATTGTCACTTCTATCGCTCACATATTTTTTAGTTTATGTTTCATCTCACCTCTGCTTGATTTAGTTTTGGTTTTTTTTGGTTTTACCTGCTCATAAAATTATTGCTGTATATTAGAAAAAGGAAATCTCGGATAAGAGAAGCTTTCAGGACTGAGCACTTTTTCCTTTTTACAGAGGGGATAAAAGTGATAGAAAACCTCAGAACCGAGTTGTTGTACATTTCCCAGTAACAAGCAACAAACTAATCCAGCAAATTTCTTCCCAGTTTTATTTCTCCCCTCAGCCAGGAAACACCTTTGAACACAGACAGATCTCTGTGAGCAGATTTTACTTTGCCATTTCAGCACTGAGTCACTGGCAGCAGTCAAAGGGAAAAGGGCATTTTTGGGGCAGGGGATGTCACTGGTGAGGCATCCTCTGCAGAAAACACAGAGGATTTGGGCAGGCAGAGGGATATCAGGGATGGAATTATTATTATACCTGCAGCAAATTGGCGGGACATGCCTTAAAAATACACTCCATGCTGTGAATAACTCAAAATTAAATCCTGTACAAACACTTGAACAAAATGCTGCTGCTGAGCTCCTCCTAATCGCTGCCTTATCAGTATCTCATTTCAGCTCTGGCTTACACAAGTATTAAATATATTTGTACAACAAACCTGAAGAGATATCAACATTTCAGCAAGAAGTTTGGAATAAATACAGGCAGGGTTTTTTTTGCTATTAACACTTGGGATTGCGTAATTCAGACCAGACCGGGCAAAAAAAGCACCAGGATGAAACCCTGTGCAGAAAAGCACAACGAGTTAAAAAATACAAGATTAGAGTTTGAAAACATGCAGAAATCCTGCACAGAGCATCCACTCTTGATTCAGCCCCAATTCTGCTGCATCACATCACAAATCAGCTCAAGCAACACCCGAATCATTCCCTGAGACAGCTCTGAGCCCATAAAACCAGAGTCACATCCAGGGGAGCCCTAAATGCTCCACCAAGAGCACGCCATCCCAAACTCCTTAATAATTCATGGCTCCAATTCACACCACTTTCCATGCCGGGCACAGAAGGATATTGCAGCTTACAGAGGGATTCTGCTGCCATTAATATTGCAGCAGGAGATCAATAATGAAATGCTCATCAAGGAGCAGAGAGCTGCTCACTGCGGGCATCCAAACAGCATCCCCCAGGTCTGGCTGCTCTGCTGCTGCTTCCCAGCCTGCAGGGATGCTGGAAAACTGCAGAAATGCTGGAAAACTGCAGCCTCCCCCTGGAAAAAAATGCAGCCTCCCCCTGGGTGCTGAATGAGAAGCAAGTGACAGAGTTAGAGTCTGATTCACCAGCCCCACCCCATTGTGCTGTCCCCACCATGCTGTTTATAAAGGAAATGTGGTCCCTTCCTGCCAGCCCCCCTGGAATAAGGATGGAATTGCAGCTTCTACCCAAAACATCTGTTTTCAACCTCTCCTCCTGAGAAATTTTCATGGCGTCTCCAGATACAGAATAATTCACTTTACATTCCTATGTAAAGGCAGGTTTTTCACCAAAACATCATCATTCATTGCTGATGGCCTTCGAGTGCTCTGACACCACACACAGGATCTCCACCTGCCATAAATCCATGCTGAGGAATATTGTGGAGACAGAGATTTACGAAATGCCAGCATCAATCCTCAGGTTCTCTGTAACTGAACCATTTTCCTGCAGAAGCTCCCACTCCTCCAGTGAGCAGGGTGGACTCTGTGTGCCCCCAGCAGCACAACAAACAATCAGTATTCCTTGGGATCTTCCTGCTTTTCCTCCTCCACAGCATTCCACACTTGCTCTTTTTTATTTTCCACTGCAGCTGATCTGCTCCAAAACCTTGAACAAATTTACCTGGCATCACCAAGCAAGAAGAAGATAAACACTTAGCTGATAACAAGAGCTGGAGAGGGGCTTTGATAAGGGCATGCAGTGACAGGACAAGAGGGAATGGCTTTAAATTGAAGGAGGGGACGTTTAGATGGGATTTTGGTTAGGAATTGTTCCCTGGCAGGGTGGGCAGGCCCTGGCACAGGGTGCCCAGAGCAGCTGTGGCTGCCCCTGGATCCCTGGCAGTGCCCAAGGCCAGGCTGGACATTGGGCTTGGAGCACCCTGGGACAGTGGAAGGCGTCCCTGCCCATGGCAGGGATGGAATGGGATCAGCTTTGAGGTGTCTTCCAAGCCAAACCCTTCTGTGTTTCTGTAACACGTGGATCTGACTCTCACAAAACACCAAGGACATCTGTGACAGGGCAGAATTGCGCTGACTTCCTCCAGCTCTATTTCACTTGGCAGTTTGTCAACCCCTGTCCACTCGTTTTTCTTCACAAAACCTCTTAAATGAGTGAGAAAAAGGTCACTGAGTACAGCAGGCAGAGCTCTGCTGGAACACACTCTGAAACCAGCTCAGTTAATAACACAGCTCTGCAGCTTTGCTCATGGCACCAACAGCCCCAGAAACCCAAAACTCCAAAATCCTCCTCCAGTGCTGTCACCTCCCAGCTGGGAAGGTGCAGGAGCTCAGTCTGTGCAAGGCGAGGAGCAGCTCTGCCTTCAGAAACCTGTGTGGACAGGAAGGTTTCACACAGAAATTGAACCTGCTGAGCCCCCCCACAATCCCTCCCAGAATTTCAGCCCACACGGCGCATTCCTGGCACCACCCAGGAGCTGGGAATGCCATGGAGGGTGAGAGAAGAAGGAAAAGGCTGAGAAAATTCAGGGATTTGTGGCAGCTGTTTTATGGAAAGCCAGAAATGAAAACCTCGTCTGAGTTTGTTAACAGATAAATAACCATAAATATATCAGGTGGAAAGCAGGGAAAAAAACAAAATAATAAACATAAACTAGGACTCAAATGTGCTAAAATTCCCCACTTAGCACCTGAGGACAAATTCCTGCAGCCCAAACAGCGCCAGCACCTGCTTTAGGTACACAGAGATGTCTGGGTTTATAGAAGGTGTCAGAAAAGCAGGAATTCAGTTTTGCTCTGTGCCTGGGAGAATCCCTGCATTTCAGGAATACAGAGCACTCACAGCACAGCACTCCCTTTATTTGGGAGCACAGCAAAGCCATCAAACACTACGCCCACACCATTTTGTTTCTCACATTATTTTCTTTCCCTTCTTCTCGCACGTTTCTGAGCTCACTCCACGCAGTTCAGCTCGTTCCGGCACTTGAGCAAACAAATGTTTCCAGCTGAATTCCCCGTGCTCGGCTGGCCCACCACCCCGCAGGTGATTTTGCATCCTCATCCCGGGGACCTCAACCTGCTCGTCCCACTCCATCCCCAGCCCTTCTCTCCCCAAGCACAAAGCAGGCACGGATTGCCCCATAAACACCTCGTTACCCCCATGAAAACTCCTCTCAAAACCCAAATTCCACCTGATCAAGAGCAAAGCCAAGCCCCCCTAACCACCTGAAACTTCCCGCTCCAAGGCTTAACTGCTTTCATTTATCACCCAGCAAAGCCAACGTGCCTCCAGGATGAGGAAAGCACGTTTTATCCACATTTAAATCTTTTCTAAACTACACCCAGTTTCCAGCTGAACGTCATTAGTTTTCATCAGAAGTTACTTATTTTATTTATTTACAAGCCCCAGACACAACATGTACAGAAGGTACGACTGTCATGCACTCAATTTTTTTTTCCAGTTCTCTGCATCTTTATTTCTACTTTCCACGGCTTATAACATCCTAGGGGAAAAAAAAAAATCTCAGGAAAAAAAAAAAGCTCGATAACCGCTGTCTTGTCTTTCAACTCAGCAGTGTCTACCCCATCCAAATCACACACAGACAGCTACACAGCTGAATACACAGAAAATCACTTCACGCTATGGAAATAAGCCACATGGAGAGGAACCTCACTGAAAAATTGGGAAACAAACCCAGGAGACAGCCTTTCACGATTAGAAAACAGCGTTCCATCCCACAGCAAAACCCATTAACCCTTTCCACAAAGCCGCGAGTAAAGAGAAAAATAAAATCCCGTGATGGGAGACAGCGAAAAGCCGCGTGAAAGCCAATTAATAAATGGAACAAATGGGAATAGAGGGAGTTTAAACCACACCAGCCTTGACCGTGGGAGAGCACGACAGTCCGTCCGCAGGCACCGGTCCCGCTCTCTCCAGGCAGAAAATCGCTTTTAAAGGCGCAGCTCAGGTGCCAGCCCCATCCCGGGAGCGGGACAGAGCCCGCGGGAGCATACCTGGGAGGGATGCGCGAGGATATCCAGGGGTACCCAGGGATGAGCGGGGATGCGCGAGGATATCCAGGGATACCCAGGGATGCCCGAGAATATCCAGAGATGCGCGAGGATACCCAGGGATGTCCAGGGACACCTAGGGATGCGCGGGGATGTCTAAGGATGAACAGGACATGGACAAGGATGCCCAGGGATGCGCGGGGATACCCGGGGATGTCCAAGGATGAACAGGACATGGAAAAAGATGCCCGGGCATGCCCAGGGAGCCGGCCGTGCCCTTGCCGCTGCCGGCGCGTCCCGCATCTCCCGAGCGCCGCGCGGTCCCAGCCCCGCCGAGGAGCCGCGG